>OZ020190.1:123770406-124370406 GCA_963971165.1 Philopedon plagiatum
TGTAAATTCCAATCATTCTGCAAAGAAAAAATGACCGCAAACTATGCGTGGCTAAAATGGCATACCTGTGTCATTTTAGACACACTGCTGATATGCGATTTTAATAGTTAACACAGTTGGACTTTTAAAGAAAACCATAGAAAATTACATTTTACTTAAGTTCAAAAAAACACAAGTGTTTAGAAAAAACACAAATACAACGATCTACAAATCTCAAAAAGTAGGTTTAAATTAAATACTTTTAAATTCCATTTTGGTCGCTGCAATGAAGCTCGACAATCACTAGCTGTCGAAACATACAAACGACTGTCGAAGGTACAAATATTAGGTGGCGCGGCCGAGGTTGCAAGAAAGATGTTAAAGTAACTTTTTTATTTTACAGATGGCAATATGTTCTAAGTTTTGCTTTCGGAGGGGAAATTAGCTTGTCATTTTATCTAACTTCATTGAAGACGGCACAGAAAGAAGAAGATATACGGTACGTGTGCTTCAATATTTTATAGATCTGCAAAATTCTAATTTTAGTTTTTCATGAAGTTAAATGTTATTAATAATGTTTAAAGCCCAAAAATAAACAAACCCCAACAACGCCAGCCATATTCACCGCTAACTTTTCACACAGAAATGTCAATGGCGTTAATCCTATTCTTGTCGCTTACTTGTCAATGTTGTCATTCCACCAACAGGTAAAAGTAATGGAGAGTGCCCGTGCCTCTTCGGGACCGATTCCGAAAAATATGACTTGCGCCAAATGTGTACAAACCTACTTTTTTGCTTATGAATTAGACACTTTCGGCTGGGGCAAAAGGCGTATGTCTAAGGCGTAGGGTGTTGAATAAGCAAAAGCAACATTAAATAATTGTGTACCTGTGGATAAAATCTTGTACGCTGTAGTCTACGCGTCAAACCTATAAGAAAGGTTAGGCTATAATTTAATGTATACGATGATTGATTCACAACTATAGACTAGTTAGTAACAAGATGTCGCAGTAGCAAACTTCGTCTCAAAGTAGACGCTGTCTAAAATAGCACAATGTTCTAGAAAACACAATACGTCACTATCTATAATCATTGACTTAGACCGTGAACAATTTTGTGTAAGTTGTGTTATTTTTCAAAATATTTTATTTTGTAAGGTCCGCACCTCGAAAATTGAAAATTAATATTAGCGCGAAAACGCTCAGGGTTTCGGTTGGCGTATTATTGGTATTTATTTAAGAAATCTAGCGCGTTATTTTGAATATATTCGAGACCAAAAATGTTTCATAACGAGCTAATTTTGGTTCGTCCACTCGTAGCTTCCGTGAATATTAGATCAGTGGTGTATCGATGGGAAGGAAAATACAATTTTATTGAAACGTGATAATTTTTTTCAAAAATTAACCGATTTCGAAAAAGTGAAAAGTACAAAATAATATTTCTATTTACTTACCTATTATTAAGCCTAATCGTAAGATTAATTATTGTAACTTTAAGTAATTTGTACACCAAAGTCAATTCCCTATTAATTAATTATGGATTATTACGGATTCTTATATTTTGAAACTAGCTTGCGCCCGCGACTTCGTCCGCAATATAACAATTTTACTCCATTAGAAACTTTGAACCCCCATTTTACCCCCTTAGGGGTTGATTTATTAAAAACTGTAAAACACGTGTTTAATCATTTATTTTTTGAAGTACTTCTATGAAATTTCAAGTTAATAGGACCAACTAATATTTTGTCTCCATACAAACTTTCAACCCCGTTATGACCCCCTTAGGGGTCTTAGTGAGTCTCTACATTATAAAATAAAACTATATAAATTTAATATTTATAGCTTCAGCGATTTCGGCTCGGCGATGATGAATCAGTCAGTCAGACAGGACATGAATATATATATATATATATATATATATATATATATATATATATATATATATATATATATATATATATATATATATATATATATATATATATATATATATATATATATTATATATATGTATATATATATATGTATATATATATATATATATATATATATATATATATATATATATATATATATATATATATATATATATATATATATATATATACATATATATAATATATATATATATATATATATATATATATATATATATATATATATATGCGGAATAATACCCATCCACCTACTGGTTAATGAGAGGAAAAGAATATATGAAGAGGATGGAACGACTGAGACCAAAAAGAGGGCGAGAGAAGACACAATTAGACAATGGCAAGCGGAGTGGCAGGAGCACGAAGACACAGCACAATGGACAAAAAAACTAATACCAAACGTACAAAGATGGACAAACTGCAAACATAGAAGAACTGATTATTACCTAACACAAATATTATCCGGACATGGTGCATATAAGGCCCACGCATTTAGAATAGGAAAATCGATCGACGAAAACTGTATATATTGTGGAGGAAGAGACGACGCTGAACACGCAGTTTTCTCTTGTCCAAGATGGGAAGATGAGAGACGTGTATGCAACATAAAACTTAATTGTGTGATCAACCCAAACAACATTACAGAGAAAATGATGGAAAAGGGATGCTACTGGAATGAGGTCATGAAGCTTGCCCGAGATATCATGAAGAAAAAGGAAGAGGACCACAGACTAGAACAAACACAGAGAGAGAGACGATAACAGACCAGCACATTACCTGAAGAATACTAGCAATAGTGGTACCTGGTAATGTGAAGAAAGACAGAGGTGTTTAGTGGGTAGGCTAAGACTTGCACTACTTATCTTAGAGTCCCACACTGGCAGGGCAACGAAAGACAGACTGTCCTGTGCGAGCATGAGCGTCACCTCTTGGAAAAAAAAAAAAAAAAATATATATATATATATATATATATATATATATGTACATATATATATATATATATATATATATATATATATATATATATATATATATATATATATATATATATATGTACATATATATATATATATATATATGTACATATATATATATATATATATATTACGTATTTAAAATTGGATACTTTGACCCAAATTACTATGAAAATAATATACTATAAAGCATTTTTCCTTTTGAATTCACTTGATGTCCTTTCACCTCCATTTTTTAATATCTGTTAGATAAAATTACATTCGCTGACCGCAAATCCTAAAAATGACAACATTTTTGAAAAAAAATTCCCAGTCGCTTTTATCAAATACAATATACATTATACAAAAGAAAACAATAATTAAGAAAAAGATTGTGTTTTGAAAAATAAAACTGGTTTTCGGTGATTTAGATATATGTTTGATAAAATGACATACCATGAAAAAAAGGTTGCATTTTCTAATAAAAATATAAGTCAAACTTCCTATTGTTAAAAAATTCAATTTTCCCAATGCACCCAATTTAGGTGTAAGCGTTACAGATTTCCGCTTCTTCAACGCTACTCTTGCTAGTTATAAGGTCATATTTTCCCAGGATTTTATATGACCTACAAGTTAATTCATTTTCATTTTTATTGGAAAAGTTGTGGAAAATCGCACCTGACCTTTTTGCACACCCTTTACCCTCTTTTTCTATTTTGTGCACATCATCTTAATGTTGCTTGTGACACATTATTGACATTATACTGTTTTGCATCAGCCAGCCTCCCAGACCGCCCCGCTCAACTTCCTTAATAGTCCCATTGACTCCTCACTCCAAGTCTGTTTGTTTGTTTTTCTTTTGTAAATTCCAATCATTCTGCAAAGAAAAAATGACCGCAAACTATGCGTGGCTAAAATGGCATACCTGTGTCATTTTAGACACACTGCTGATATGCCATTTTAATAGTTAACACAGTTGGACTTTTAAAGAAAACCATAGAAAATTACATTTTACTTACGTTGAAAAAAAACACAAGTGTTTAGAAGAAACACAAATAGAACGATCTACAAATCTCAAAAAGTAGGTTTAAATTAAATACTTTTAAATTTTGGTCGCTGCAATGAAGCTCGACAATCACTAGCTGTCGAAACATACAAACGACTGTCGAAGGTACAAATATTAAGTGGCGCGGCCTAGGTTGCAAGAAAGAAGTTAAAGTAACTTTTTTATTTTACAGATGGCAATATGTTCTAAGTTTTGCTTTCGGAGGGGAAATTAGCTTGTCATTTTATCTGACTGTCATTTTAGGACAGTTTCCTCTACAAGTGTCATAATACCTTAAATTTAAGCCTTGTGTGTAATTTTTTATTTTAGCTGCATTTTTTATTTAATTTTATTAATAATTTAATTTTAAAAAAATTAATAAATTAATAATTAAATTTTTATCTATAGTGTTATAATCGGAGCCAACCAACAAGATGTGCTCAACGCTATAAAAAAAACTTTGGCTACGCCACTGTGTTACACAAAGTTGTGAACTATAACCTTGCATTTTTGTTGGCTGGTATTTTTAAAAAATATATATAAGCCTGGATTCAAGCTTAAAATAGATAAGATGGTTAGTTTATTTTAGCAGCTTAACAGACAATAGATTATTTTACTCTTCATCAAATTTAGCATCGTAACTAATGGTGATGACACCAAAATTAAACGTTTAAATAAATATTTGTTATGTAGACATTACGTAACTTTTTGTGGTAACTCTAGGCTTTGCGAGTATGTAATAAGCGTCATTTATACTTCGTTCAGTGATACAGTAGACATATGAGTTGATACTTCATATACGTCATTTAACTTGCACCTCCGGCGATCCAATGTTAGTGAATTAGGATGAAACTATACGATTCAGTATAATCGTTGGGTATCAAAAGGTTTCGTTCGAGAAAAATAACACTTTTTAGATATTATATTGAACAGAATTATTAAATATTATTTATGAACTCATAACTACATAATTAGAATGTTATGCACATCTGCTGAAACTCTGTTTTAATCCAAATTTAACGATTGATGCGCCGGAAATTTTGTTGGGTGCAATATAGGGAACTTTGCCTACCAAACATTAAACGGATCTAAACTAAAATATCGCTCATACGAAAGAATAGTGACACATCTCAAGAATTGTTAATTTGAGTTAATATCGCCAAAGTTATTTAAATCTACTGAAGAATATTATGGTACAAAGACACGTATATCTTTTAACAAATAACCGTTAGATGGCGCCAGTGTAAGTATTCTCAATAATGAGAAATTATTGTAAAAATAATAGGAATTACTGCGATAAAGTAATGTTTATGTTCAATAATTGCTAATCATTTCGGTAAAAACCTAAAAATGGTGGGCAATCCACCTACAGATATAAAATTTATTTTGAAAATACATAGATTGGGTATAAAATAAAAATAATGAATGTTCACTTACCTGCATTAGATACCAATAATATTTAACACGGGTTATGCAACATTTTACCTTTCAATCAAGATTAGTGTCGATAAATTTAGAGTAATTTATTTAGTTCATACAACTAACAGTAACTAACATATTAATTATATGTTATTAGTTATTAAAATTATCAAATCCTAGTAATCGTTTTATAAATCCAGACGAATTTTTCTATTGACCCAATTGATCTTTTACCTTGCTGAAGTAAACCTCCTGTGCTATAACGTAACTTCAGTTCTCATACCTACTTTTGAAGTGTCTATTTTTCCTAACACGATTTTCAATTTAACAACATTAGAAAAAGAGTGTCCTGCTTTCTATTGACAGTATAAAAACGAGATTGAAGAACCCAAATTTTTAAATTTCACTTTCAATCTTCTAACATCCTTTTCTACATCGATTTTTTACTCTGTATTTCTATAATTTCTTGCTAGGAACGTACTCTATCAGTAACTTGTTGTCAGTAATCTAGTGATAGAATAAAAATATTTTTTAAATCTGTTTATTTTCAGAATAAGCAACCTTCTCCACTGCCAAAAGTGAAATCAGTTATAACTGGTATTTTAAACAGGGACTATATAAAAATTATTCTAACTTTCATTGGGATAATTTTTAAAAATGCATCAACTTTCTTATGATCAATAGGTACTTGCCAAAGCTTTGGTTGAGACGTAGGTACCTTTTTATAAGCTAAGTGAGTGAAACATATCTTTCAGTTCCAAGAGTACAGTGGTTGGTTGACATGGTGGCTATGATCTTCGGCTTTAGGCTTTTAGAAGTTTTCTATGTGGTAAAAGTCTCGGTTTTATAGATAGATAGATAGGTACAGCCTATTTTAAAGCCCTAGTTTAAAATTAGGCTTAAATAACTTACGTTTTCTATTTCACAGCAAGTTGGCAAGTAACTCTAAAATATTTTATTTATTGTAATTATTATTACCAACATGTACTTCCTGTTACAAAGTATCCCTTATACTTATAATGTATACCTACATGCTTTATCTTTCTATGCTCTTTTGAATTTATAATTAATAACACTCGTTAAAAATTTTCATAAAAAGGTTTAAAAATATAATAGATGATCAAGGTGACAAGCTCGTAGGCAGTGTCACGCCCCTCTGTCCTCTGTGATTTAAAGTTTAGAATCTAACATTTATTGGAACCCACGCAGTCTGTTTTTAGAACAAACTTTAGTATAAAATCTTGTAATTCCTATTTTTTATAAATATTATTTTTTTTAACAGTTATCACAAAACTATACATAATAACTCAGTTATACAAAAGAGGGTCTACTACAAGTCCTCATTGTGGCCTTCTAGAATTGCGGCCTAATTAGAATTTGACCAACAGATCCAGGCTTCTAACGAAGCTGATTTTGTTTATTTTCTTCATTTTCTTATGCAAAACGGGTAGGTACTAGCAAGGTCGGTTCTGTGCATATGGTGCCCCAGCGTCTGAATCTACAATGTATTATCCTATAATAGGATAGCGACCATAACTTTAAAATGTCGCCAAGTTAACTTGTTAGTAAGTAGTTTTTTCTTACAGAATAGAACAAATCTGGTAGAATGAACTAGTGTCAAGTCCTGAGTAATTCTCTCTGAAAACACGCAACAGTTTTTCCAGCAGAAGCATATAGTGAATGGGTTATTCTTTGGCAGAAGTGTATGCTAAAACAGAGTTGGTAACGTTAATATATTCCGGGACAGCAGAGCGGTAATTTTGGGACTGAAGTCCGATATTGTTACGTCTCGTATTATAGCGGAGACCGGAGTGAAAGGATGCTCTTGAGATCCTAGTTAGGAACGGCAATGCTGTGAGACTTATTTGGGCTCCTGGTCATTCAGGGATCCAGGGCAACGGCAAAGCGGACCGTTTGGTAAGAATGGGATTGGTGAAAGATAACGAAGGGCCTCAGTCAATCATTTCCATCTCACGAGCTGTTGGAAATCAAGAATTAAAAGATCAAGTCTTCAGAATGGTACAGGGGGTGGCTCCAGGAATTAGGCAGGGCAAAGAAAGTACTCAGTAGAAAATAATTTCAAATCACTGTTAATCTATTGACAGGACATTACCACTTTAAACACCATCTCTACAGAATCGGAATCGGTGATGATTCTGAATGCAAGTGATCCCTGGAGGAAGATGAAAGTTTTGTCCACATTATAAGCGAGTACCCAGAGCTGACAAGGCTAAGGAAAAATTATACCGGAAATGCATTGTTAGCATCCATTAACATTAAGCAGGTTTAACCAAACAGGCTGTTAAAATTCACAAAGGCGATTGGCCTGGACTAAACCTGTGTAGACGAGTAGGATGCTAAGGGCCTAACGGGACCTAAACTTTAAGATCGTAAATTCATTTAGTCATGCATTCAAGTAATGAGCAGTCACTGAGGATTTTTTGTGGCATCGTCAACATTAACCTGAATTTAGCTATAAATTTACTTCTAATAAAAATTAAGAAACACTTGGATCCACGTATGATGTCATTCATTAATCATTCAGTCTCTCTGGATCCCGTGCTTAAGAAGCAAGATAAAATTATAGGTTTGGGTAGGTCATTTGTCGCTTTTCTACCGTTTCTCGCCGATTGAAAGTATACGTTATCATTTTTAATATCGCTCCGTTCTTTACCCCCCTGCATGCATCGTTGATATCACTGGCCAACAGCAAAAAGTTCTGTAATACAAATAGCTCAGTCTTATAGATTTTGACCTGCTCTCACAAATCTGGCATCTAAAATATTTGCCTGGCTCTGGTTTTCACGATACAGGCAATAATTTATTTTTACGCAAGTAATATACTGATACAATATATATATATATATATATATATATATATATATATATATATATATATATATATATATATATATATATATATATATATATATATATATATATATTGTATCAGTATATTACTTGCGTCGAGAAAATCGACATTCGACATACTTTCGAGTATTATTGTGTTAGCAGCCAAACATTTTTGGAGCAACACTGGGTGAACTAGTTGGCGCGAGCCACTACATCTTACCCATCCTTTCCGAACATTTTGGATATAAGGACTCTCTTTGATTCTGGTCAAATCGTGGTCTGTTCTTCAGCCACCCTGGGTGTAAGCCTGCCCGCTGATGGGTAAGGGCCCAGAAATCGATAGCAGGAGGTCACCCAGACCAGAATCAAAGATAGTCCTCATTATTTTTATTTTTCATTCACGGCCTTTTCGCTGCACTAGCGAAGAAGTAAATTTTCGCATTTACATTTATTATATTACCTATAGGCCAAGAAATCTTCCATTTTTCTACTATATATATATATATATATATATATATATATATATATATATATATATATATATATATATATATATATATATATATATATATATATATATTTGTTGTACAAATAACGGCCGTGTAATTTATATATATATATATATATATATATATATATATATATATATATATATATATATATATATATATATATATATATATATATATAAGCCTGTTTAGGCACATTAAAATAGGTTTTAACCTGCCCATAGCAATAAAATCTATTAAAATTGCATGCCCACGTCTTATTTTAGCCCTCGTATCGTTTAGTGTCGTATCGGTTAGTGACGTTGTACCAATGTACTGCGCGACTGTTTTAATAAGTCAAGTAACTTTTGTTACATTTGTGGTGATCTTACCTTTAAGAGCCAGAAGAGAAATATAACTCCTTTAATTAAGAAAGCCTGATGAGTTATATTTTGTGTATAAAGTTTGTGACCAAGACAAAAAATGGGCGCCTCATATTTGCTGCAGTACTTGTGCCAAATGTCTTCGACACTGGCTAAATGAAAGACGTTGTTCAATGGCAATTCGCTGTACCTATGATTTGGAGGGAACCAAACAGACCATACATCTGAATTCTTTTTTTGTCTCACACCTTCAATTAGTAAAGGTATTACAATGAAGAAGGATCCTAGTTTCACATATCCTAATTTATCGTCTGCTACTCGTCCTGTATCCCATAATGACACTGCCTGTGCCAGTTCCTTCAAAAGAATATCGTAAGAATTAATGTCCGAAAGTCCAAATTTTTATTAAAAATGTCGATTATAAATACTTCTTTAAATCGTCAGATGGTGTAAATGATAAATTGCATTAAATAACAAGATTTTATATACAGCAAAAATCCTTGTCCTTGACTCGGATTTGCATTAATTAACAAGATTTTATATACAGCAAAAATCCTTGTCCTTGACTCGGATTTTTATAGTCATCAGCACTTATGCCATTTGATATAGGAAATTCTTTGCAACTCATTTTTTGATTTTTTTTTTGAGAAAATTAGATACACATAATATTACCAACGATCAAAATTTTTCCAAATTTTGTGACATCCTAATTGGTCAAAATCGTCTAACCAAAACGCAACCCTTGACGCAATACTTTTTACAATTTTTCGTTGCAAGTCTTCGCACACGCAAGTCTTCAAGAACAAAGAAAAAATGCTTAAATATTTAATATGTTTTTTTCATTTGCTAATCCGGAATTGCCAATTCCAAAAATTGTAGTTGGTATATTTACATGATTTTTGGGTTCGTGTCGCTTGACAGGTAATCATGGCCGATCCAGCATCGCGAAGAATTGTTAGCAGTCCCACCCGCAAAAAATTGAATAAATTTAAAATCACAAATAATTATTTCAGCATTTTCAAAGTTACTCTTTTTGGCCATTATGTAATGCTAATAGTACTAGTATTTTAGCCCAATAAAAATTCATAATTATATGAACAACGTGATAAAAAGAGAAGAACGGAAAAAGGTGAAGGTGGCTTATACCTAAAATGGATGACGGTTGATTTAAAAAGAAAAAGACAGTCAATCAAATAAAAGTATTAAATGTGTTATTGACAAATATGCCTGCTATGAATGTGGGAAAGTTAACTTATTTAATGCCTTTATCTTTCAGAATTATTTTGCTTTTATTAAGAATTATTTACTCAATATTTTAAATACTGTTGTTTTAGTTGCTAGTATTGTTTACTCTTTTTTGCTGCTCATATAGTGTTCGATAATAACAGGGTAATAATACAGCTTGTTAAGGATATCAAACTAGGTAAACTAGACCAGGGAAAATTAGACACTTCTGGGAGCCTTTATACACTCCCGTTTAAATAAAAATTGACATACCTAGGTATATTACTAACAAAAAGGTTTTACTCTGTACTATTGATTTGCAACATGGATTTAATATGCTCCTATTTCTCGTTTCAGAGCTAAGAATTTTTTTAAAAATATATTTTGATTCTACTTCAGTCTAATATCTAATAGAATGCAAAAATCCTATTTTTGAACAGGACTTTTAAAAAAAACATCAAATTTGTTGGTCAGTGTATTTAACCTCATTTAATCCTGATTAAAACCCAAACAAACTTACGTTCAGATTCACTAAAAAGGTTTAAGATTTAGTTCTGGATTAAATTAAGATCTAGTTGATTAGTTAGGTTTTGACAGGTTTTTGTTTTGCCATTGTTGCCAACTCGTCATTAGAACCTCACGAGATATTCTAATATTTCAGCGATTTGCCTGCTTTCCAAATGATTTTCTACTTGGAACGTGTTACTATAATGAATTTAGCTCTATTACTGTAGAAAGTACGTACTAAAATTGCCCTTTTCTTTATAAATTTGAGAAAATGCTGAAAAACAAATTCATAGTATAAAATTTAGTTGCATTACTCTTACAAATTAGACCAGTCTAGCGTTGGAGAATCTGGCCGTTTATTTCTATGGACTGAAATAGATAACATGACATTTAAAAGTTAATCCTCCTGCATATTCAATTTTTTAAATAATTTTGTACAGCGGTAAGTAACGAAACTAAAAAAAAAACATTTTTTTACATACTGAACGTCACTGCCTACAACCTATAAGGCACACTAATAATATTAGTCCACTTTAAAATCGGGGGATAAGCGGGCAATTAGCTTGATCTTTGTTGATTTTATTGTCTAAGTACCGGTTGGGTTTGCTTGGGTTTAATCAGGGCCTTCATTGTGCCAAAACTAATGATTCCTAGTGGTAACATTAACACATTCAAAAACTGATTATATTGTTTCAGCCAGTTACCAAATGAGGGAATTGGAAATTAGATGTGAAACTAAGCAGAGTATGAGTACTTGCGTTAAATACGCTTCTGGCGGTTTCTATTTTGTGTATAAAACTTTCAAATTATATAAAAGCTTCAACACATCTATAAATACAATTATTGTAGCAACGCCAAAGTTAAATAAATTACACGATATACTTAAGAATTCACACGTGCTTTAAAACAATGTTGGTAGTTTGAGATAATAAATGAAAAAGTGTCTAATATTTTATGAAGCTTTTTCTTGGCAATAATGCTTGTCACAGCACGAAAATGGACCCAGAAATGTTATCCTTTTATTTTTTGCAGCTGATTTATTTCTTGAGTTTAACGCAACTAATTTCCTATCACTTAGCAATAAAGTTTACAAAATTTGGTAGGCGGGGATTTTTTCGCATAGGAAAAGCAAATCCGTTCTCAAATTTACTGTATTTTATGCATTAAATCTTTTAAAAGATCCCAACTTTTTTGTGCTTCAGTGTATACAATTTCTGAATATAAATTCTTATTCCCCTACCCTTTTGACTTAGAAAAGGTATACTTTATTAATGTCGCTAGAAGCAACTGTTTTTCAGAAAAAAATCATTTGAATTTGGTGTTGCACAAAATAAATAAAATATAAACATTTTTAGTATCAGCAACAAATAAACCTTTTTGTTAAAGAAGTGAAAAGTGAAAATAATAAAAACCAAATAAAACACGAATGAACAATAAAAAAATAAACTGCTAAACCTGAACTCTCGATATTTTGAAAACTTGCTTAAAAATAAAAATAAATAAATTAATTTTTTTTTCCAGTAAATGTTCTAAATGCCCAGTGTTTGCCTCGATACATTTGCGACGTCTGTTTAGAAAATCTCTTCTAACTGCAAAAAAGTTGGATGTAAATTTCGATGCCAAGGGGTGGAAAAATCTAACTAAAAGAAAAATGGAAACTGTTACTGAAGGCGAAGTCGGTAAAGCATGTAGCACGGGTTTTTGTATGTAAAAGCTTAAACAAAGCTGTCACAATATTTCCTTAACTTTTTAAAAGTAGGTAAATCAAAATCACTTTGAATCCTTCTCGGATAAATCAATTATTTATAATACATAATTATTTTTTTAACGTTATATTACTCATAAGAAACTATTAAAATTTAGCACATTTATGCTAATCGATAGTATAATAAACAAATTTTTTAAAACAATAAATTCAAATAGCTTTCTTTCAAAAAAGATTATTTGCGTTCGATATAGTTTCAAAAATAAACGTAACTAACGTCACTAAATATATTTTTAGGCAAAAATAAATCTACCTATGACAAAAACAAGATTCACGTAAGCTTTCCTTGATGTTATCTTCTTATAAATTAAAATAAAAAATGACTTATCTAAGGTGTTTTTTGGTTTTCTGATTTGAGCTGTAGGTGGCAGAGCCTGGATAATGTCTTACGATGAAAAATTATTACACTTACAGAGTGTAATGCATTTTATTTGATTTTATTATAGAGGTTTGATTATAAAAAGTAATTTTTAACCAGTATAACTGACACATTCAATAAGATTTTTAATCGTAACATAAACGTAATATTGTGCAAGATCATGGATTTATTATATAAAAGGATTCGATATCCGTATACTGTGAGCGTATCGAACGTGAAGCCTTATATTTTGTTGTTTGTTATTCTCTTGGGGGAGCAGTTTACCAACTACGAACATAGACAAGACTACGAATTACTACGTAATTGAATCAAGAATGGTAGTAGAAAGAGATAAAATAACATTGGAGTGTTGGAGCTCAGAAGTGTTGCTGTCTGTGCTGGTTGTTTAGGAAAACGGCTGAACCTCGGTCTGAACACTCGGTTACACGTACGTCTTTGTCTAATGAGAAAAAGTGCGACGTATAGATTTATATAGATTTATAAATGACTCGGAGCGACTTTGAATAAACACCTTTAGAAATAACATAACCTATAAATAATAAAACCTTTTTAATTTAAATTTATTATTATTTAGCAGAAAATAAAGTAATTTAGGGCTTTTATTACTTTTAGCAAATCTTGTAATGCTTCTAACGTATTTTTTGTACACAAATACAAGGTAAAATAAGATGTGGCCAATGTTTACAAATTGGGTTTACAGTGTCGCTTAGAATGGTTTGTTTTGGCTTCAAAGAATATTACATCATCCCGTATCCTTTTATTTAATAAATCCATGTGCAAGACCATGATTGTGCTGTGTTGTCTAAGCATTCCGCACATGCCTTACGAAAGGTCGAATAGTTGGGATTTTTAAATAAGTTTTATATTTAATTGGGGTTTGTATGACATCCTTAAACGATGTATGCAATAAAAAAATACATGCATATTCCTTTTTGAAAATGACTGGCTATCCGATACTTTTGCTCTGTGGTTATTTCCCATATATTGACCAAGTTTTGCAGACCACATTTTAACGTGTTCGTGTAGTATCAGCAGAAAAGAGGCTGAAAGGAAAATGAAGAGCTGGAAGAGATCCTTACAGAGAGGCCTAAAAATTACTGAGTATACGGGGTTCAGGGGAGAAGCCATAGCGAAGTAAGGATACAGAAAGAAAACCTAAGTGAAGTAAAGAATTTGAAATATCTGGGATTCCATATAAAGTTGGGAAAAGACAGAATCAAAGAAGAATTAATCAGTCAATTACCTTAAGATATTTCTACGGTATAAACCTGCCCATATTAACTTGCGTACTGTTAGGCCGGCGACATACTAGCGGCGAAGACGTGCGGCATGGTCGCAACGGCGGCGCCGCAAGTTTTGTGCCACACACATTTTTATGTATGAAGACGTACTTGCGACCATGCCGCAGCTCGCCGCTCTTGGTCGCAGCATGCTGCGTCGAAGCCGCATCCAGCGGCTCCGCCGGAAAGAAAGTGAATCGTTGTTTTATACCGACCTGTTCATACTTGCGGCGAAGTCGCCACACAAAATCTTCGTAGTGTCAGCGCAACGGTAGGCGTAAAATCAGTTTGGAGACTAGTCCTTAGCAACTCAGTTAGTTCATCGAATGACTCCATCGACATTCTATAATAATTGAAAAATCTCTCCGGATATCTTCGCAGTTCACCAATAAACAGTGAAATTCGCCCAAAGATAAACGCATCGTGTTTAATGGATGAACAGAATTTCTTCGCAGTTTTTTTATTTTTTTTAATGCGTACACAATACACACCACCTCAACAGCGCTTAACCGGCAAGACATTTTAACTCTCACTGCGAATTTTCTCCTACATTTAGCTTTTCTACAGTCACCGTCGAGACCTCGCCGCACAGTATGAACAGATATACAAATCTCTGCGGTGTCGCCTCTGCGACCATGCCGCACGTCTTCGCCGCTAGTATGTCGCCGGCCTTAAGTCTAGCAGTAAGTCGCCGTATTTTAAGCAGAATTTTTAGGCCGGCGACATACTAGCGGCGAAGACGTGCGGTATGGTCGCACAGCGGCGACACCGCAGAGATTTGTATATCTGTTCATACTGTGCGGCGAGGTCTCGACGGTGACTGTAGAGAAGCTAAATGTAGGAGAAAACTCGCAGTGAGAGTTAAAATGTCTTGCCGGTTTTAAGCGCCGTTGAGGTGGTGTGTATTGTGTACGCATTAAAAAACAGAAAAAAACTGCGAAGGTATTCTGTTCATGCGTTTATATTTGGGCGAATTTCATTGTTTATATGGTGAACTGGATTCCTTTGTTTATACCAGAGAAATAATTTTTTCTGTATCAAACATCTTGTTTACTCTCGCTTTCTGTTTCAAACTGATTTTACGCCTACCGTTGCGCTGACAATACGAAGATTTTGTGGCGACTTCGCCGCAAGTATGAACAGGTCGGTATAAAACAACGATTCACGTTCTTTCCGGCGGAGCCGCTGGATGCGGCTTCGACGCAGCATACTGCGACCAAGAGCGGCGAGCTGCGGCATGGTCGCAAGTGTGTCTTCATACATAAAAATGTGTGAGGCACAAAACGTGCGGCGCCGCCGTTGCGATCATGCCGCACGTCTTCGCCGCTAGTATGTCGCCGGCCCACAGTGTGGTAAATCGACCGTCTAGCGCGACATAATTATTTAAACATTGATTTAATGTTTTTTAATTTCCTATGACATTTTTTAGGAGGGCCATGAATGTTTTTTTTGCTATAAAATGTAAATAAGAAGTCAGTCATTAAAATGGCTTCAGTTTTTATTAAAAAATGTAATGTTTTATGGAACTTAATTACACAATTATTGATTTCAAAATACATGCAACATTATTTTAAACTTATTATTAAGTAATAGCTAGGTATAAGAAGCATGAAAAAATAATAATGTTACTTTTTAGATTCAGATATTACAATATTAATGAGCAAGATATACACTATACAGGGTATTTGAATGTACGGCTTGGTGTAAGTTTTGTAGAACTGTAAATAATAAATATCATTGTGGGTTTTAAAAACAAATTAAAGAGTTACCAACAATGTTCAATTAATAATATCATATAATTTTATTTACCACCTAAACAATGAGAACACTTTCAGACTAACTGGATTATGTGCCGAATGATGTTTTATAAAAGCATACACCTGCACCCGGACACGTGTATTTCTTAACTTTTTAGTACTGGTATGGAAATAACACGTTTAAATAAAAACTAATGAGTTGGATAAATTATGAAGACATTTAGTGCTTAATCAATTATTGTTTTTCTCATTTACCGTATACAGGGTGTGACGTTGAATTGGATTTTTAACACCCTATATATTTTTACATTTTTAAGAAATTATCTTTACAAAAATAGTAGTTTTTAATGAATAAATTAACAATGTGTGAAACGTACTTAAATGTCTACGAGAGTACTATTGATGGACCCAGAATGTTTATTATTTTTGCAAACTTCAAAAAGTCATAATAATTTACCTAACTTATTGGTTTTTATTTGAAAATTTCGTTTCCCATATTAAAAGAATTAAGGTGGTTGCGTTTATAAAATTTTTATTTTTGTTTTTCGACAAATTGTAAATATTTCTAAGTATTTCATTGTAAGTGCTAAGAATTTCTCTACTGAGTTAAAATAGAGTAAATATTATAATTTAGGCCAGCAAATTTTGGGATTGATTCAGCAATGTCAAATATCACGCCAAGCGCCATACATACATTGTTATCAAAGCTTACTTAGTTACGAATTCTGTACTGGGCAATGATGCATATAAAGCGTTTACTTACAACTTCTTTATCAAACTCAAAATGTTGCAAAAATTCTATAAATTTTAGCCACAACAGGACATACGGTAAGTTAAGGCTATGAAACAATGCTGGTGTTTTATTTGGTGAATTCTCCAAAAAAACAAAAAATGCACAGATTTCTTAGTTCTTTTCCGAATTCTAAAAACGAGACGTTAATTCGATTGTAAATATTTCTGAACCTTAGCCTTGGCAAAATGATAACGTTATTTAAATTCGAAAAAATTTTACAAAGTTATGATCATCTACAAATTGTGTGGTTTTTTTTTGTCAAGTTGGTAATAACCAAAGAGCTATTCTTAAAGCCACATAAGTCTCGAATGGGCACCTATGAGCAGAAAATTTTTTACTTTTCTATTAAAAGGGATCCTACTCTGTATTTTTTAGAGGGAAACTAAACTAAACTCCGACAAACTTTTTTGTATGCTCTACGAGTTAAAAAAAATACATAAATATAATGATACATCGAAAAACCCCAAAATTTCTAGGAGAAGGGCATTAATATTTAAAATGTTTTTATACTGTAAAACAGTTTGATTATTAACCGTATTTATGTAAAAATTTGGTAAAAAACTTGCTAAGTTCTGTGTCATATTTTTTGTTTTGAAAATGATGTACAGAAATGCGTTGATTTTAATCTTAAAATACCACAAGTTAAGCCCCCCCTCTCACCGAGAACTATAAATATATATTATATTTTTTGACTACCTTTTTCTTAGTAGGACTGTTTTAAATATAGATTGCTAGACTATGTAAAGAATAATGCAAACTTACATTGGGGGCTTATGTCGTGCTAAATGATCGATTTAACACACTGTGCGGCCTAAAGCCTATAAACCGGATGAGTCTCAATTGATTAGCTGCATATTAAAGCATTTTATTTTACTATTAAAGATTTAAATTATTACTTGCATCACAAAAACCTGCCATTAAAAACTTAAATAACTTATTAAGAGTACTCTAAAATGTTTAGTGAAAAGACTCATACATTACAGACATGTCCAAAACCAGTGCCAAGATGTGAATAGTTCCTTGAGAAAAAATCCATTAAAATTTTTTTTGTTAATGTCGTAAATGATTTATTTGTGGCACAATGTTGTTGGCATTTATTTAAAGATATGTTTATAGAGGTTTGAAAAAAATCGTGACATTGACGAGTCTATTAGACATCGCGAAAAAATTAAAATCCGAGTCAATTAAAAATAATCAATACTTTTGCCTTTGTTTGATGGAGCTTTGGTCTGACATTTTTTGAAAAATCATTCCATCCTTTTCTTGAAGTGTCGTGTGTATCGAACCATGTTTCGTCAAGCTAGATAGTTGGTCGATTTTCTACTCTATATTGTTTACTAGCCGTTAAGTATTTTTGGCGCCATTCCCGTAAGCGTTGAGATTCCATTAAGGTTTGTCTTTTATCAATTGTGTTATATTTAAAACCCATTTTAAGCAAAATTTTTCTTAGGCTCGAAATGCTGCAGGAAATGTTTGTTTCGTCGTTGATCAGCCTTTTTTAGGGAAAGCAGGGTAGGTACAGATTGTTCCTCATACATTTTATAGATTTTCCTTCTTAATCAATCCAAGTCATCCTCGTCAATATTTCAAAATGTGCCAGAGTCACTTCGCTTTTTTCTGGGAATGATAGGTTTCAGTACTATATCCATTACTGAAGATAAAGAAGTACTTGTTAAAGCAGACGTCTCGGATAAAGAATTACTTGCCTTAAAATCTCTTTGTAGCAAAGATTGGTACACATTTTTAATAATTTGTTTAGCACCGGGAGATGCTTTCTTTTGAAATTGACACTACAAGATGTCTCACTATCAGCACAAGCCCATGGACGCCACATTCTAATACTAATACACCAATATACCTTTAATTCTCTTATTACTTTAAAAGTTGTTCAAAATGACCACCAGGCACTGCCCGGCAGTAATAAAGTCGATTTTGGAACTCTACCAAGAAGTAACACCTGCCATTCTCGAAAATGTGAGAAGTGAGTTCCGAAATCGACATTATATTACTGCCAAAAATTTTATGGTAATCATTCTGAACAACTTTTAAAGTAATACCTAAAAGAAATAAAAGTATCTATTTAACTTTTCAATTTTTTTTTCACGATTTTTATTTTTTAAAGGCTTGCCGATTTAAAAACGATTTAAGATACGGACCTCGGGTTTGACCAGTCAATATGATAAATTATAAATATGCAACATGGAACTTAATAAACTGCCCAATGCTGTTTAGTAACATGCATAATGATCGGTCATCAGCATAGACAAAATATATTTAGACGTTCACAACGTATTCGCGACACAAGCTGAATCCGTCCAATGTATGGGCGAAAAAGTGCGTTTGTACGCATATGGCGCCAGTCAGGTTTTTAAACGACGGTTCTCTCGAGGCATGCGCACTCGGGACGTCTCGCAAAAGTGGTTGTTGAACTCAGTGACGCAACTCGGCGATCAGAACCGGGCCGAAAAAATCTCAGTCATTTTTATGTTATGGTATTTTTGGTTGGGGTGGCGAATATAGCGAACCTCTGAAGCTTGTTATTTCGATACAAAAATAGTCTTTACAAAGTGTTAAAGACATTTCATATGTTTCGCCAATTATGTATCCAACTTTAATGTAAGGAAGGATAAGGAATTATTTCGTAGTCTATTTCTTACAATTAGTGCATAAATACAAATAGTTTAATTCCAAATTTAAATTATATCAATATGTGAAAGAATAGTAGGTAAAAAATATAATTTATCTTAAATGCACTCCGGTGTTGAAGTGAATACACACACGGAGAAGTAGAAATATTTGTCAGTGACGCATATTGAGTGTGGTCAAGGTGTCAGAAAGGCACTGATGGGGTGTGTGTGTATTAGGGGCATTGTATAAGGGGTAAGATGGTGTAAGAAGGTCATATATAGTGTCAATGCCTCCTTCCTCTATATTGCATAAGGGCGAGTGAGTGTCCAAAAGGCATATTTGCGCTTTCGCCAAAGGGGCACTAAAAATACTAGTGGATTAGGGTAGAGGGGAGTATTTTAAAAGGGATGGCGAAAGAAAAAAGCGCTTTCGCCAAAGGATCGCTAAGATATCAGTGGATTAGAAGGGTGAGTGTCCAAAAGGCATATTTGCGCTTTCGCCAAAGGGGCACTAAAAATACTAGTGGATTGGGGTAGAGGGGAGTATTTTAAAAGGGATGGCGAAAGAAAAAAGCGCTTTCGCCAAAGGATCGCTAAGATATCAGTGGATTAGAAGGGTGAGTGTCCAAAAGGCATATTTGCGCTTTCGTCAAAGGGGCACTAAAAATACTAGTGGATTAGGGTAGAGGGGAGTATTTTAAAAGGGGTGGCGAAGGAAAAAAGCGCTTTCGCCAAAGGATCGCTAAGATATTGTCGCGTATGGGCCTTGGTTGATAAAATAGGCTGCGATTTACCAAAACACTTGTATAATTTATTCAGGTACACAAACAATGCACTTACGTAACTAGACTGGGTAGCGTAGGGGCAGCTTCTTACGGGGCGTTGGGGTAGCTACTTGACTCATCTGACGTTCATGGCATCGGTGCCAAACGGCACCGATGGATCCGTCGTACCGATACTAATATGCAACTACGGATGCACTACTACGGATCCATCGGTGCCGTTTGGCACCGATGCCATGAACGTCAGATGAGTCAAGTAGCTACCCCAACGCCCCGTAAGAAGCTGCCCCTACGCTACCCAGTCTAGTTACGTAAGTGCATTGTTTGTGTACCTGAATAAATTATACAAGTGTTTTGGTAAATCGCAGCCTATTTTATCAACCCCTAAGGCCCATACGCGACATTTGGTGGAGGCGCCGGGTATACCCTCTTTCATACTAACACACACTGACACAACACAAAACAACCGCAACACCGCAACAACCCCCGTTGTGACAATATCAGTGGATTAGATTGACATGGGGCCGTAAGTAAGTAGCGCTTTCACCAAAGTATCAAGTGCACACACTGTAAATAGGTGTAAAAATATTTACATCTTACCATAGAACTTGGTTTGTTCAATAATTATACAGGATGGGATGCCAATCCAATAAAATATACACATAGTTTTGGTAATTTTTTTATTTACTATTTTACTTCTTAAAACAGTTGCATATTTTATTTCTATTGTTTAGAATACTATGTTTATATTTTATTTCAACTTTCAATTTTGTAAATGTAACGTTTAAAAAATTAAGAGGGGGGACATTAAAGAGACGCCACTGTATATGTATAAACTGAGCTATTTTCGAGGAATTATCGACAGTTTTGTATAGCAAGAAAACTCAGATTTAAGCCAACAAACTATACAATTTTTGTTAAAATCTCACTAATAGTTACATTTTTATCATTAATAAAAAGAATAATTACAAGTAATATATTTAGCATTTATTACTCGATAAAAGATTCAAGTCATGTGAAATAAATTTTGAAGTACGGTCCTGTCTATCACAAGGCAAACGTTCGACAAGGCGCAAGCCCGCAGAAGACCGTCTTTGTTTACGGATTCAGCTTGGTAAATTTGCCACATTCGCAAATGACATTATTTCTGTATTATATATTTTCTCTATGGTCATCAGTCACACTGGAAATTTTTAAAATGTTTTTTGTTCCATTTGATATTAATATTTAGGGTATCTACTAGGTACATATTACGTTTAATTTTTTCGAACACAACTTTGATTTTTTTAGGTTCTGTCGCTTGCTTCGTTTTCGATTTATATGAAAAAACGGTTTAATTCTTTCCAAAGAAATATAATTTGTTAAAAAAAAAATTCTCAATAATAAACTGGTTTATTTGGCGGTAGGATAAATATTATATAGCTTGGAAATTTTTCTGGTATTTAGATATGTTTTTGGGGTAGCTTGGCATCAATTTACTCATAACAAGGTTTTTTTCGTTTGGTTCCTTTTCGATTAACTTCCTTCAAATATACCTTGGCGATAAAAGTCAATCCATTGATGAGGTTGTAAAGCAGTTAATATCCATCTGCGAAGAAAACGGAGACAATCGAGATGGAGAAAGCAATGTTCTTACTAGTTGTAAAGGATTTTAACAAGCATTCGAGTAGATCATATCAATTCCGTTTTAATTGAATTTTGAAAAACCGCTTTTATAGATCCTCCTATATATATTACATAATTTTATTTGAATAGAACGCTCGTTTCAGGATCTAGAACACAATTATAAAGGTATGTGAAGCGGCAGACGTCACCAGCAGGTAATTAGTGCATGAAATTCATTATTACCAGACACTACAAATTACTCTAGGTATTTTTATAAGTGAACTTAGGACAGAGCGGTATATTTATGGGTCAATGAGTCAATATCACACAAAAATAGACCAAAAGGTGGCAATGGCACTGTTTAATGTACTAGCTGAAAGCTATTTTTAACGCGCGGCAGAATAGCAAAGCATCAGGAGCAGCACATTTTACAGCCGTTCAAAGATAAAGGATCGAGATTATTAAAAAGTTTTGGCTGCGGGTTTCATGAAATTTTCCTTTGCACTATACAGTATAGATTAGAATAACAAACTATAAATTTTGACCATTTATTTATTGCATTGTTTGTCCTGCACTTGATCAAAGTGAAAAATTTTGGCGTCAAAAACCAAAACCTTTATACTGTTATTGTCTGCAGTTTAAAGCTGATAACACAGAAATTGAATGTCAAATGTCAAATTAAGTTTTCATTTTATTTCTTGTCTGAACAATTCAAAATAACATAGGCACTTTTCGTTTCTAAATTAGTTTTTCAGGGCATTTGAAAGGACGAGATCGGACATTTTCGGGCGATGCAGGCAATAAATCTCGAGTTCGTTGAAATCATGCCGGAACGCGCGATTTGACACTACAATTCTGCCGACTGGGATGGTTTTCAAAACTTCTTCTCTGCTTTCCCTCTGTTTGTTTTTCCACTTTCGATCCCTTCGAAATTTGCTTCATATGCCAGATATCATTCAAGCAGGAATTGAAACTTTTAGACCACATACCCTCAAGAAACCTAAACTCCACCAACAAAAGCCCAGGTTCTCCAAGGCCTGTGATAATACCAGGCTTAAAAAAGTTCAATCTTAAAAAATTCCAACCTCATAAAAGGTATCCTCAAAATTCTATACCCGAAAATCGTCAAATTTTCACCGAGGCAAGAAATCAAAACAATCAAACAAACTATCTTAGAGTCCAAAACTGGTTTTAACAACCGCATGAAAGATAAAGTGCTTTCCTCTTCCAACGGCAGCAAATCTTTCTGGTAACTTGCCAAAAACAGTCAAAAATTCTGTAGAAGCGCTTTTCCTCCCCTGACCTCTGACAACGAAGTTATCTCCATGCCTAAAGGGAAAGCTGAACTATTTGGCAAAGGATTCTCTGCCAATTCCACCCATATTCCCCCTGCCAATTTCGCTCTTCCAACCGCTACGTCTGTATCCTACAAAATGTCCAACATAATACTTAAGGTACAAACAGGTTCAAAAAATTCTTCTATCCCTTGACACCAAAAAGTCCTCCGGTCTGGATGGCATACCAGCAATTATTCTAACTTGTGCATCTCACAAACCATTCGATGCATCTGCTCAACGCGGCTATTATAACGGCTGAATATAATGTTAAGGAAAATTTAATCGTTATTTCAATTTATTTTTTATAAACTTTGCATCAAGTCTTTCATTAAACGAACATTTTTCCAAAGCTAAGAGCTACATCATAGGTTTGTTATTTTAAATAATATGCTTTATTGAAAATTAATAACCGTATAGGATATAAAATTACTAAATTTGTGCCAAAATATTTTTGTAAATGAAGCTACATCAATAGAATATTATAATATGATATGCATTACCGCATTATTACTTAAAACGCAATTAATTTCGTGTACGTTTTTTTTTATCTGAGACAGGCCACGTAGACTTCAAGCTTAAGTACTAACGTACGGTTGCGTTGGAGTCTAAACAGAAGAGAGATGCCATCTACTGATCCGGGATTTAAAGGATTCGAGGTTGGGTGGGGAAGGGAAAACATCTGCAAGCAATTTGTTCCATAATTTGGAGACCCATAAATGAGCGAGAGAAGTGGGATGTTCTAATTAATGTAACTAATTAATTAAAAAATAGAAAGAAATTATTAAATTTAAGAATAATTCAGCTGCTGTTACTAGTATTATGGTTTTTAAACATTCTTGCTTAGTTATTTGCTGCAAAAAACCAATGACTTTGTGATGGAGACACTTAAAAAGACATTGAATCGAAATTTTACTTTGCAATTTTCTTTTAGAAACTCGTACAAAATAAAATTTTGATTTCTTTAATATCGTTTAATTAAGCAAATCGTTATATCGCAAAAATGACCCGACACGTATTTCACTGTTATTGTGAAAAGTTTGTCTTTTATTTAAAAAATGAAAAACTATCAATGTCAGCTTTCGATTTATATTTTCACACTTGACCATAAAAAAGATATTCTATTTCTACATACTGACGATGACGTTTAAACTGGCAATGACGCTAGTTCGTATAATTGACGTTTGATAATATGTTTTGACATAAATTAATATTTACGTTCTTATTTACAGTTTCGTACATTTTTTCTAAGCCTTTATTGTGGTACCCTTCTGGCAGCGAGGAACAGTAGGAAATGGACAACTGACAGAAACCTTGTACCGAAATGTATTGTCACAGTGCTTTGCCTATTTTCACTAACTGACAGCAGTTCCAAAAGTAAATATTATAGGGAAAAAATCTATATTAACTATTTTCCAGGAGAGAAAAGGGTAAGTAAAACTAGTCAATTAGCAATAATTAAATTAAGTGCAACCTTTCATAGTGAGAATTTGGACACAGCGACAAAATGAACAAATTTAGGGTCACGAGACAAAAAAGGTTCAAATCAAATTATGGACCCCTAAAGCAAGCTGGGAACAAGCAGACTTAGACGAGATACAAGGCGATCAATTAAATTAAAACTCCTAGGACCTAAATTCGAGACAAGCCAAAAAAACCTATACAGCGTACTCGTAGCATGGAGGCATATTAGTACAACAAAGGTAGGAATTAAAAAGGCATTTATAATAAGAGTAATTAGTGAAAATATGCAAAGCACTGTGACGAAATTTAACTGTCACAGTATACTTTCGTTCCGCTTCATAAATATAAGGATCGAGAGAGACTCCAGTCTTGAGTGACATACATATAAAGTGTCAACTATCTAATCTACGTAAATTTCCTTCTCAAAGTTGTAGAAAAAAAAAATGTTTAGTTTTTCAGAAAAGTTCTGTTTCTTGGCCTAACCATTTATTTTGAATTCGCCATTTTTTCACAAACAAAAATGTATTTAAATTATTCAAAGGAAAATTTTTTGTATAATTAACTTTCATCTTGCGTTTGTTAAGCTACAAAAATAAATTTTGTTGAGTAAGACTGTACCTAAAATGCTTTCTGAGTCATCAAATTTACTTAAAACTTTTTTTGTTCTCTAGACGGCTTGCCAATTTACGATGAAATTGTTTGAAATGTAATAATTCTAACATATTTTTACGATATCGGGGCACGAGAGGGTGTTAGATAATCGACTGGGAATCACGTATATACTAGGTGATGTCCCGTTAATGAACTGGTAATAGTATTGCCAAGGCAGACACGAAAATAAGAAAGCGCTTCCTGGAGACTATGTATGGAGTGTTGTCCTAAACAAACGTAAAATCTGGACTATAGGTATCAAAGAAGTGGGATATAGTGTTACAAATGATGATGGTAAACTAGGTATGCACATTTACCAATGAACACATTTAAGAACTCATATAGGGTGAGTTTTTTAAAGTGTTACAAGGCGATATCGATATCTAGAAAACGATTTAAAATATTTACATGAAATTTTGGTTAGTAGGGAGATGGGGGAATATATTTAAACATATTTTTGACATTTACTCACTCTCTCTATTTTGAGGGGTGGGGGTAACTTTGGAATTTTAAATGGGATAATGTAGTTTGCCGGACGGCCCGGTTTACACTGCACAAGTACTTGCAGAAGTGATAATGCGAAAATCATCAGTGGCGTAGTATATAGGTAAATTAATGAAAATATATTAATTTATTTTAGAAGGTTTGCCACAATATAATGGTTAATATTATAATAGTGACTTTACTACTAAACTAAGCAGGCTGAATAATTGAAATGATTTTCTTTGTGTTGTGGACTTTTGTTGTGCCACGATGCCAGATTAACTCGATAGGATTAAATTCACAATGGTACGGCGGCAGGCGTAAAATTCTGCGATTGGTGGATTCGGCCAATCCATCAATGACATATTTGTCAGCACCTTTATTTTCTTTAACAAGAGTTAATAATTCTGCCTTGACCATATCTTCCTCGAATGAAATAATATGCCTTCTTAGCCATTCTTGTATTTCGGCCTTTCTTGTTCCGGTGTTCGGAGCTTTATCAATACGCCTACTGTGGTACGAAGCATTATCCATAACAATGACAGCGTTCTCTTCTAGATGGCTTAGAATATTTTTGAACCAATTTTCAAATAAATCAGCATTCATGTCTGCGTGGTAGTCACCCATCTGCTTTGACTCAAAAACTAATGAGCCGCCTTCTACGAAGCCGCCATCGGATCCGATATGTAAAATAATCAGGCGTTTCCCTTTACCTGAAGGATTTTTTAATCCTGTCGAAAGATCTTCCAGAAAGGCTTGCCTGGGATGCTCTATTGAAGCATCCACCCATACTTTACTAACAGTGTGTCCCGCATTGACCCAAGTCTCGTCTAGGTAATATATCTTCCGACCTTCCCTTTCCCTTCCCTTTTTCATAAACGGACAAAGATCGTTTTATCCGTTTCTTTGGTGGTAATTGAGGCTCATTCAATACGATATTCATAGTGAATGTTACTTATTCAAATAGAGCTGCCAGATATCCCGATTTTAAAGAAAGCACACCGAAAAAAGAAGCAACACAATATTTTTAAAAAGCACTCAACCAACAAACAAAATTATAGACCGTACGCCACAGAACTCAGAATATAAATGAAACACCCGCACCAATCGAATATTGTAGGGTGTAAAGAGGACCGCTTAAATTCCGAGAATTTGACCTGATTTTACCTGAACCTGAATATCAGGTAGTTTTGTTACTCCGTACGTTCGGTGTACAGACTATAGTGTAGTATTTTGGTATCAGATTATGACGTGATTAAAAAGCGACATCGCCAGCAAACGTCAACCGAATATCACCCCAGCCCAGAGATGCTACTACGTTCACGTTGGCTGGCGAGATTTTTGACTATAATGACATTTTTCACGTGACCAGTTAATTGTTTCTGTATTCGATAGGCGATACCGGCGGCCAGCGTGAACGTTGTAGCACTCCAGGTATATTGTATTTGCTGGTGCCAAATCTAGTCACCAGGGACGGTATAAAACCAAGGTCACCGCAAAGGTAATTGTTAGCGCATTTCTACCCACTGTTGTATGATTCCAACCTATAGTAAGACGTAATAATGCAGAAATACTCCTGTCACTCTTCTGTCGCATTTTTGGCAACAGTTTTTTTTTTCTGATAATCACGCAAATAGTTATTTTTACATAGCAAGGTCGGATATATAAAAATTAAATGAAAATATGCAAGGGTTTGCGTATCGTAAACTGAAATTTCTTACTTTTTATCAGAAAAAACATATACAGCTTATACCAAAAAGTTGGAGACAAGTGGGTAAAAATAATCTTTATTAATTGTCCACTAAAATGCCACTTAAAATGAGAACCATAAAAACTCGAAGGTCAAAGTGTAAAGAAGCTTTGTTCAAAATATAAATCATTAAAAATATGAAAAATAATTATTACAAATAAAAAAGAAATCGTTCAAGTAGAAAAAATATGGTCGGATTTTAAAAGTATGTTACAAACACTAAAATAAATTAACGACTACTGCATACATTAAAAAACACTTGAAAATGATTTACTTTAGCTTTGGTTAGTGAGTTAACAATTCGTGGCGTCTATAATATAGAAACTACAATATGTTTTAGAATACATAAAATTTTATTCTGTATGTAAATAAAAACAATCAAATGTTATAGTAACTTACAAATTATACATTATGTACATCCTCTTAAATTGGACTACGAGAAAACTAAGACAATCACATCAATGTTAGCGTTTTATTACAGAATGTGTTAACCACAGGATCAAAGCACCAGAAACGGTAAGTCCACCCCTAAAAATGAAAATAATTTGATACAATCCATGTACCTGTAATATGTAACAACAAATAGAAACAGAGAAAACAATGTGTAAACATTTACTACAGGAACCCTATCAGTAAGACTGATCTAATTTGACAATCAAGGTTTTAAACTGACAGGCATAAGAATAAGACAACTAAGTTTTGTACTTGGAATTTATTATTGTATTGTTTTGCAAATTTATAAGGAAAACGATATTTGAGGAATGTATTTTCCAAAAAGTTGTTAAACGTATCAAATGCATCTCGTTTTAAAATACCTCATTTCCTGTGCCGCATAGGGCACCCCCCAGCAAACCCAACCCAACCTGAGCAATGCTAAATCTTGCAGCACTCGACTCAACATGTTATATAATTTGAAGTGTAAATATAACCAACGAGGTATTTTAGTTTTCCTGACTAGTTAGGAAAAGTAAGGCCCAATCAAAACGGACACTCTCCATCTCAAAATTAAAAGTTTGCTCTACAAAACGTAAATAGGATTATGGGGCGAATCGCCTCAGATGTCCCAGCGCGGCGCACGGGTCTGAAAACATGCCATTTTAAACTCATGATCTCGTAATGAAAACGCCATTAAAAAATAATTGGAACATAGTTTTCAATGTATTTTTCCTCGGCTTTTCGATGGTGTAATTCCTCAAAATTCCGGCTCCTTAACCTCAAAAAAACACTAAATGTGCTGTATCTCGTAAAACGCCATTTTTATCTTTTTTTTAATACGCTAGATCGAAAGATCAGGATTCTTTACGTACAAAAATCTATTTTCAAGAGAGGACTTTTTTGCGTTCACGAGGAATTAATCGAAAAACATAGCTCGGCGAAAATGAAAATATAAAAAAAAAATTAAAAATTAAAAGTTAAGTCACAAACTTCAAATTTTAATATGTTTGAACTTAGACATAACAAAATACAAAAAAAAATTGCCAGGCGATTCTGAAGGTCACACGCACCTACCAGGCGATCCTAAATGTGCTCTGTGCAGGGCATAAAATAAACTGTCCTACAAGGTTCCAATTTTCACAGGCTCTTTATTAAATGATTTAACCACGATACACTAACAACGGTATGCCGATGCGTCGATTGACTGGCCAGGCTCCTCCCATTTTGACGTCACTGCGAGGGATTTTATATTAACCAAGCGGCCTAGTCACTTTGATGTTCCCTCGAAGTAACGTCATCTGCGCAGCCACGACGTGTTTTGATTCATAGCGTAGCATACCGTTGTAAGTGTATCGTGGATTTAACGTAAATATGTTCAAGGCCAGGCGATTCCGACGGTCGTAAGGGCCCGCCAGATGCGGAGAAAGATAAAACGGCAGTGCGAGAGCAAAGAGATTGGAGATGCTAAGTAGGTATAAAATGGTTGTATAGAATAAAATTTCAAATTAAGTAATTTTTTTTTAATTTTCATCATAAAAAAATACTTTTTCAACTTAAAATTATTTCAAATATCATACAGGGTGTCCGAAAAGTCTTAGTCTGGACAAATATTTTTGCTATTGGTAAAGATAGAGACACTAAATTTTAGGTGTATCTTATTGGTTAATAAATCTACTTTTTTGTGTAGTTTACCTTTTTCAACAGAGGTGACTCTAGGGAGTTGAGCTCAAAAATTTTAAAAGTAACCCTATGCCGTGTGGTACCTCATTTTAAAAGTTTTTAAAAAAGAAACACTTTGGCGGCCAACCAGAGGTCCGTATCTTAAGAAAATTCGTTTTAAAATGGCAAGCCTATAAAAATTAAAAATCGCCAAAAAAAAAATAAAAATGTAAGTACCTTTCTCTTAGTACTTTAAAGTTGTTCAAAATGACCGCCATGAGCATGGAGTTATTTAAATTTTTAATTTTTTTACACGATTTTTAATTTTTAAAGGCTTGCACTTTAAAAACGAATTAAGAAACGGACCTCGGGTTTGTGGAAAAATGCTTCTTTTTTGAAGACCTTTAAAATGAGGTACCACACGGCATAGGGTTGCATTTAAAATTTTTGACCTCAACTCCCTAGCGTCGCACAGTAATATATTTCGAAGCTAAAATGGACAAAATGAAGTATCTCCTAATCGGAAAAAGATATAGGGATGAACCAAACGGCGTTTTGTAGTTTAAATCATTATCTATCTAGAAAAAATAGACATAAAGTGTTCCTCCTATTGGAATGCCCTAAAAAACGTAAAATTCGACATTTTTCATATTTTTTTTCGTTATTTTGGTCGCTGCTTTTTACTGCCTGTTCCGAATTGATAAACGTGATTTAAAAAAAAACTAGAATAAAAAGCTTAAATTTGTTTTTTTAGAAATTTTGTAAACCATTTTTCACGGAGTTACGAGTTTTTGAAGCTTACAAGGTTTTTGATTCATTTTTAGCATATTTCCACAGCAATAATGTAGGTACCTGTAGTCAAGAACGTGGTATATATGTATGTATTTAAGGAAAATATAAAAAAGTTAAATCAACTTTTTTTATAGGTCTCACTGTTTAGAAAATACAGGGTGTTACAGATGTATTATATAAATAACATTTTATTATGTAATATCTCCTAGGAACAAGATATCAATTTGAAGAACGTGGTGTATTTATGTATATGTTATACGTATTATATGTATGTATGTATCGCCGGTGATTAACTTTTATCAGGACACCCTATATGTTTTAAGTACTTTAGTTTAGTTTAAGAGTTTACTTAATAGCTCTAATTTTGTTGCAATTTGTCATTTTGTCATTATAAAAAACACTTACGCCATCTTGTTTCTTAATATGCTTTAAATAATTTTGGCCAAAAAATTATGTCCTAGAAACCATAGTGCATCAGAAAGCTGAGGAGAAAATACATTGAAAACTATGTTTCAGTTATTTTTTTAATGGCGTTTTTATTGCGAGATCATGATGTTTTCAGGCTCGCTCCCCGAGCTGGAATATAAAGCCCTAAAGTGAAACAACACTGCACAACAAAATAATTACATGTTCGCTATTCAAAACTACTATTTTTAAAAACAAGTCCAAATTATGTTAGTGAGTGACAAATGCATTTCTAAACAAAACTCTTGATTTATCTTTATGCACTTGCATATGGTTTATCAAAACATGCTGTCAAAATTGGCAGAAAATAAACATTTTCCACAAAACATGTGAAACAAAAAAATGATCATGTTCATTAAAGTAAATTATGCAGCTGTGATGGACTCAAAATATCTCTGCTGGTCTAATTACATCATTTACTTTTGACGGACAGTCTACGACATGATGCAAGAACGACTTATTATTACATCAGGTAAAATAAGCGTTTTAACGGGAATATTGAAATTATTTGATATTGACCGTGTTTTTACAATACAGAGCATTTTAATTAAAACGAGCCACCCTGTACAATTCCTTCCTTTTAATCCTGAAACACATCACTATTGGTTGCTAGGGGAATAGATCTTGACCACAGATTGACGACAAATTTTGCCCCTTTGCTGTTACCCCACGTCAAAAAATTCAAATAAATGAGGAGTATCGAGTAACCCCTCATTTGAAAGGTCCTTCAATTCTCTACTCAGCTATATTTAATTTTTTGATACAATCTGCATACTTTTTTTTGAAAATGAAATTACATGTTGCGAATAATTAATGTCCTATCTTCCTCGTTATAGGAGGATAGGACTTTAATTGTTCAACCTTCTACAATTTTTACAACTTTATCAATTAATATCTATAAAGGGATATTTAATCTACTAGAAAATTTTAAATACTTACAACAATAATGCTTTTACTATCGGCGAATGCTTCAGTGCATTGTATGGTCCAATACGAAAATTCGGATCATTTTTAAAATCTCTTACAATTCGCCTAGCACTGGAAGTAAAAATAAACTATATAGTTTAAATTAAATTACCTAAATAAAAATTAATCAAACGCTATAAAACATCGAGTTGGCAAAATTTTTATTCAGTTTAAACAAAACACTTTGATGTGCCAAGATATAATATAAAAAAAATTCTGGCATTTGATCCATTAGCTGGAGCATCAAAAATACTACAAGATAATTTCGTGAGTAGTAAATAATACTGAAGATGAAATAAAAATTTGGCAGTGACCAATTACCGGTCATTATTTTTTCGGTAAAAAGTATTACTGCAGCCTCTATTAACGTAATTAAACTACGTCATAGGTTAACATAACCAAAATATATATAGAAACACTTTATTTATATAATTATTACCTTGTATTATGAAATTTTGGTACAGCTTAATTTAGATCTAGCTTGGAAAACTAATGGGAAATTTTCGCGTTAAACCTGTACTAAAAATAAAATAAAATATATCTTTACTATTAAAAAACAATAAAGAAGTTTATTAACACTCGGGAAATGTGTGTTTTATGTTAAACCCAGCGTTATAAACTAAATGGAATAACATAATTAATACACTTTGAAATAACTGCCTATAAATTTTATTATTTTCACATGGTTTACGCGCCTTTTGTTTTTGTGTAAACATCGTTGGGAAGCAATTTAAAAAAGTAATGAAGTATGCAGCATTGTGTTTTGAAGTTTTGTTGAGTTGCTCGTTAATGAATGAAAAACGATCCACAGGGAAAAAAATGTTTTATCTTGGTAACATTTATTTAATATATTTTTTAACGCATATGACTTTCTTCGAAAAGTATATTTTCGTCTAATTAGTGAATATATTGCGGCTGCGAGTCGTTAGTAGGGCAAAATTTAACTGATTTGTGGTTTTAACATGATAAATATATTTTCTTGACCAGATGGTGATGCTTTAGTTGTAATTTTTTGCAGTACAATATCAAGTGATGTGTCTATCCCTTAGATAATCTAAGGTCTGACCTCTGAATTTGGAAAGGTACCTAGCCAAATTTAATGGCCTGACGGATCTACTAGCCACATATTTATCTTTTAAAATTAAAACTATCCGACACTAATGCCTTCTGATGCATCCAATGACCGTTTTAAAGCGTCCCAACTTTGTTGTGCTTCAGCGTGGACAATTTCTGAATAGAAATTCTTATTCCCCCACCTTTTTTACTTAAAAAAAGGTAAACTTTATTAAAGTAGCTAGAAGCGCTGTTTTTGAGAAAAATGCTTTGAGTTCGGTGATATATATTCGGTGAATAAATAAGAAATAAAAATAATAATAATCAGCTAATCTTCAAAATGCCACGAGTTCAACTTTAGCAGTTTTTTTTTATTGTTCATTCGTGTTTTATCTGGTTTTTATTATTTTCACTTGATGTTTGTATTTTCTTAATAAAAAGGTTTATTGTTTGCAAATACTAAAATTTTTTATTTATTCAATTCAAAACAAATGTATTTTTCTCAAAACAGTCGCTTCTAGCGACATTAATAAAGTAAAAGTATACCTTTTTTAAGTAAAAAAAAGGTAGGGGAATAAGAATTTCTCTTCAGAAATTGTGTACACTGAAGAACAAAAAAGTTTGGACGTTTTAAAATGGCATTTAATGTCCCTACAACATACAGCAAATTAATTTGTTTAATGTGCTCATTCATCCTGTACATGTTTGACCCATATTCCGTTTCGAACTTGGCTAAATACTATATGCAACATATTGCTTTTTTCCGTCAGGTAATTTTTGATTTACTGCGCCAACAGACAAATAAAAAGCCATGCACTTCTTACTTTAGGGACCCCAAGACGTGAACATTACAATACTTCTTTCTAGCAAGGCAAGTAAAAAGTAGTTATATGCTATTCTCAACAAAACCAAATCTATTTTCGAAATATGTTCCAGTACAAAAATTGATTTAGCAAAGGAACAAAGTCGTTGAAATAGTAGAATAAATTTGGTCAACTGGAAGGACTAAATTTAGTACTGTACTGAATCGGAAACCCTCTCTGTAACTCCATCGGAAAATATTTAAAATTTTAAAAATTGAATATGCTATTTGGTTAAGGGCACGGCACAAGTGACAATTTTGGTGAAAATGGTTTTACGCCATTGTCTCAATATGAGACGTGGCATCGTTTAGTATAAAAAGGGCACATAATATTGCATACCACAAATGCATGATATTGCTAACCACTTTAAAGTGTTTATTTGGAGAAGGGCGCATATGACGCAGATGTGACTTTTTCCAAACCATCACGATAATGGAGAGGCGAATTAGTGACATCTAGGGATTGCAATCCCGCGGGATCCCGCATCATTTGGCGGCCTGCGGGATCCCGCACCAGCTATGCGGATCCGCATAGTCATAAAAAAGCCGTAAACTCTTAAAAAATAACGCGAGAACGTGTAGGTATCTGCCAAATATCCGTGGTATTATAATATGAAAATTAATGAGACTGCTTAGGTATTACAACCTTACTTACCTTACAATCAAACTAATGTGATTTACTATAAAAACTAGTAAGACTTATTATCTTAGAAAAATAATTAATAATTTGATTGATTTATAGTCATAGTAGTATAGTTAAGAGATGCTGGACTTTAAATTATATATATATTTTTAACTGAAATACGGTTATTTATTGATTTTTATAATAAAAAATTAGAGTTGGTTCAATAATTAATTAAATAAAGATTAATTTATCGAATTTTATTAAATTAAGAAACCTATGCGGGATCCCGCGGGATTAGAACCAACCCCGCAAATGCCCTGCGGGATTTAAAACACTGCGGGATTGCAATCACTAGTGACATCTTATTTTTCCTTAGCAAAGATTGCTCAAAATGGCCAATATTTCATTTCGGGGTGGGGGGGGGGGGGGGGGGGTGGGTGCTTTTAAAAAAAGATCGATCGTTTGCAAAAAGAACAAACAAGTCTAAAATTGGGGACGTCGGAAGCGGAATGCTCCTAACTGCAATTGTGTCCCAGGGCGCCGACAGAGCTTGACGCTGCCCTGCTGGTTCTAGACCCAATCTATCAACTAAAGAGACTTACAAAGTTTACATAAAAAAGTGCTTATACATTGTTCTATACTTCGAGTATGGTATTGCAGTAGCTAGCAACTACAATGGAATAACCAGCAGACAAAGATGTATTATCTTTATAGTTACTTGTTAAGACTATTTAAACTATGTATTTTATTTAGTAGAGGGCGCCACCTACGGCGTACCGCACTTCCTTTAAATGACATACCTGTTTTTAAGCTTAGTATGTCGATTTGACTATTGAAAAAAAATTCGATTATCCTACTTCTTTTACGTCAAAAAGGTATACTTTATTGAAGTCGCTAGGAGTAACCGTTTTCGAGATAATCATATTTGAAATGTTCTATGCAATTATACACGTGTGTATCAAAAGTAATGGGACATTCATAGAGCAATAGTGAATTTCTGACTTCAAATTATTATGATTTAATTATTTCAAAAGTTGATATTATAGGAGATACTTGAGATTCTGAAGATTTTTTAATAAAACACTTATTCATGCGGGAATACTAATTTTATTTCAATAAAACTTTCTTATTTAATAATTAGTTTAATAACACCACACAAGTTAAAAATACTTTAAGAAAATTATTAGAAGTAAAAATGATAAGGTCTTGATAACAATTGCTCAAAATGGTCACCATTGACCTCAATACATTTCGCTGTACGCTTTACAAAATGCTCTCGGATTTTAAACAAAAGATTATTTCGAGCAGATCAACAGCAATTCTAATTTTTTGACCTAACTTATTTTGGTTGTTTATTGAACTGGCATAAACAATTGATTTCAAACAACCCCAAATACAGAAGTCCATAGGATTAAAATCTGGACTTCGCGCCGGCCAAGACAAGGGGCCACCACCACCATTCATCGTTCAGGAAACTGTTCATTAAGACAGTTTCGCACTCGTATGGAGAAGTGTGCCGGCGCACTGTCTTGCATGAAGTACATTTTTCACCTGACATTTAATTGTAGATCTTCTAAAATACCTCCAATTCCATTTTGTAAAAAATGCAAATATGAATCTCCGTTTAGGGTCGGCGGTAATTCACAGGGACCTATTAGATGATTTTGGATGATTCCACACCAAATGTTGATTTTAAACTCATGCTGGAAGTGACGTTCCACAACCAAATACGGATTTTCATTTTCCCATACATGTCTATTTCGATAGTTGAATATACCCCGCCGAGTAAATGTGGCTTAGTCTGTGAATAATTAATTGCATCGGAAATTTCAAATGCGATTATCTCGAAAACAGTTACTCCTAGTGAATTCGATAAGGGAATAAGGTATACTTTTTTGACGTAAAAGAAGCCGGATAATCAATTTTTTTAATAGTCAGATCGATATACTAAACTTAAAAAAAGTTATGTCATTTAAAAAAAGTGGGGTATGCCGTATGTGGCGCCCTCTACTAGTGACATCAAAAGTATGGACGAATTTGAGTTCCTTCTCTCAAAAAACCCCAAAACCCTAATTTCGTGCCGCAATCTCGCTTTGTTGACAAATTATTAAAAAAGATCGACAACAAAATTATAATTCTGACACCCTGTATCTTGGTTATTATCAACTTTGGAATTAGGCAAGTTTGAATAAATCGCATTATTTCGACATAAGAATTCTGCTGTTGCACTGTGTACCATTACGTTTGGACCACCCTGTATATACATTTTCCAACATAAGTTTCGAAAACGGCACTAATTGTATTTTTTCGTTAAATTAGCCACTTTGTATCCCAAAGTACAATTATTACATGTCTGTTTCTAAACTAACGTACAAGAAATCCCTAACCTAAATCCCTATAACTATGTACACATTGTACACTCAAATATTTGATGTAAGCATTTTTTGTTTCTAGTGTAAAATTTCGTTTTGGACATTTGTGCCCATTTCCAAATAACTGGTTTTTGCTGCGACGCAATTTCAGGAGCAGCCTTCATATTTCTAAATAATCCTTATAAATTTTCAATGAGCTGGTCAGTTACTTATATTTTTATTTATTAATAGTGTTTTATGTAGTAAGAAGCATCTAAGTACTATTTTAATATCCAGGGATATTAAAAGGGTATTTTTGGACCTTGATTTTGGCCGGTAGACAACCGCGATCATGATTTTATCGGTCTATTAATTATAAAAAAATCATTTTGCGCAATGCACCTGCCGTTAATTAATATTGAGCGTTTTAAACTCTTGCTTTTGCCAATAATTTCTAATAGAATGAGATGAGATCGTTGATTTTATTTATGGAACGCTTTTGATGATGAAAAGAGAAATATTACTTACTAATCATTAAATCTCACTCATTCCAACGTATAAATGTAATACTTCTTATCTTTAAAACTTGATTTGAAAAAATTAAAATGGTGAAAAATTTTGGGCTCTTATGGACTCAAATTCGTGCGTGTGTTGGTTCATCAAAATTATTACCAGAAATACTAAGTAAAATTACTCCTTACAGCGACACTTGACATGTTTTATATAAAAATCGCCACTTATTGTTGGTGGCATTCTTAATTACAACCAAAATCCATTATAAACTCGTATGCAAGCCAGGCGCGTTAAAAATTTCAATGGACTTCGTCATTCTACTACAGTTTATAAAACTATATGTTTCATAATTATAATGATGTTAGAAAAATATTTATAAAAAACTAAGCATCAATTAAAATATTAGTTAATCCATTACAGAGCTGTAAAAATTAAATTAAAATTATTTTGACGTCTTTGTCAAAATAATAGTCTTTAGAGCAAAGAATATGTATTTATAATTCACAATTACAGACTCATACAGGTTAAGGAAAATTACTAATAGAATATTAAATAATAATAATAATTACAATATTCGAAAAATATTTATTTTTTCACTATACATTAAAAAATTAAGGGCACATATTTATTTTTCAAAAACTCCTCCTCCATAGTCTATGCATTTTTCTAACTGACGTCAAAAATGGCGAAAGCTTGTTTCTTCCGGTGAAATCGATTCTATCGTTGCTAAAATTCTCTGCTTGAAAAGCGGTGATCTACCAATGTACCTAAGTAGATCACTGTTTAAAACTTCGTCATTTATAATAGATATTTTATGTTAGTTGTTTAATGCGCCCCAGACAATCATAAATATCACAAATTGACAAATCGGGACTTGTAGGGGGCCACAAAATTCGACCTATCCATCGATTTCCAAGTTGGCGATTGAGCCAATCCCTTACTTCTGCAGCATAATGTGCAGGACACCCATCGTGCTGAAAATGCGTATTTGGGCGATATTGAAGAGGCAATTCTTCTAACTTGTCTGACAAAAATGACTCCAACATATGTTAATAAGATTGTCTGTTACACGTATTATTAAAAAAATATGCTATAATCCCATAATAGGAAATGGCGCACCAAACATTTACTTTTTTAAAATACTGACCGGCGCCGGCGCGGCGGCGGCGGTTCGCAATTATAAACCCTGGATCAAAGAGCACAGAGTGCGCCACGCCAAGTTCTCGCAAAACCGACCCCCTCCCCCGCGCTCTGTGCTAGATTGACACGAAGCATTTCGAGCATTTTTCGACCCTCCTTTATCTTCGAGGCTAGTTGCGTTTTTTCTGGGGAGTTAAGGTTACCAGAAAGAAGCAGTATTCCTAATTTCATACGTCTAGGTGGAATATTTTCAAAGATATGATTGTTTAAAAATTAAAATTTCGGGCACTCACTGACTGACTGATAAATCATCATAAATCTAGGGTACTTCCGAATGAGCTAGGGCTTTGAAATTTGGAACATAAATAGTGTTTAAGGTGATAATTACAACAAAACTTTTTAAAAAACCAACGCGGAGAATCCAACATGGACAGCCAATCTGACACGAAAGAGGTAGTACTTCTGCTTTAGAAAACTATATGAGTACGTAGTGTAGTGGTTATCCGGAAGGTCCCCGGTTCGATCCCGGGCGGCCGCAATTGAAGACCTTAACTTCAAAAGGGTCTAAGTGCCAGAAATTCAAAATATGAGATTTTTGCGTAAAAAGGGTCCATATACCAAACCTATCGATATGCAAATGGGTATATGTGCCTTCGCGAAGTATTTGGTTTAATAGAGTGGGATAATTATGACGAATCTGTATTTTCCTTGATTATCAGAGCACGATATCGTGCGTCTGTACGCTATGCGTAGTGTGTATCGTGCTCTGATAGTCATGGCACCAAGAAGTTCTGACTGTTGCTTTGACAACTCCAAATCACGTACTAAATAATTTAACTCACTTTGAATAATCAAATGTGGTTCGCTGGAACTGGGACCTGGAGTAAAAGTGGGGTCGGTACACTGTTCTTCGGAGCTGCCTGATGATGCGTTACTATCTCCATTATCTCTCAAAACAATATCTTGCCAATCTAAAGGCGCAGTCGGTACTGGTAAGTCTGCATTGTGAGGAACAGGATTTATGGCAGAAGGCACATTCGGATATTCGATCTTGCGCTTTTCTTTTTTGGAAGAACCTTCAGTCCGTGTCATGCAAAAATAGCAATCGTCAAAATGATTGGCAGGTTCTCGTCATACCATTGGAACTACAAAAGGCATACTTTTTCTCTTCCCTTTCATCCACTGCACCAATGACACGCTACAGCTGATACAGCATACATGGGGAGCCCACTACTTATCTAGGTCTCCGATTAAAACACCAAAATACATGAAATAGGCTTTTTCCACATTTTCAGAAAATGGTCTGGCTTGTGACTTCACCAGAAATTCTCCACAAATATAACAAAACTTCTGCAACTGCGGCGCGTTTCACTTGTCATTTTCGTCGTTGACAAAACTTTCTTAACTACACAGAACCACTCAATTCGAAACTCAAAAGAATATTGAATAAGAGAATAAGTTTAAGGTTATAATCAATCCATTTTAGGTTATCTTTCTGTTTTAAAATGCACCCCTTTTAAATGACCCCTCATAAAATTTACTACCTGCCACTATAAAAGAGTCTAATGAGCCCATTGAAAAGTGGTACGTATTAGGGCGTTATGAATATTTTTTCTATTATTAGAAAGGTATTTAGCATCGTGAAAATAATGGGTTGAACTGTATTACAAAAATCTTGTCGGCCAGTGTAATTATTATAAAATAATAAAAGATTTTTTCAGTAATTTTGATTTTTTTGTCGGATCAAATATATTAAGTTTTTATTGTCACTGTCAGTCTGACAACATCCGGTTAATTTAAAATATGCATAATTTCAAAAGTAACTGCAATTCCAAGAACGTGCAGAAAGGCATAAAAATGTTGGCAACCGTTAAATGCTCATAAAACGCATAAAATATATACAACTTAAGTAACCCAAAAATAAAATTTTAAAAATTACACATAAATTCGATTTAAAACATAATCAGAAATCGTATGACTTCATACACCAGCATAATAAATTAGTTGCATCGGAAAACAGTTTATAGGATTTTAAGGATTGCACCTTATCAATCAAATTTCTCTTTTGAAAATGCAATAATATTTGGCACTATTTAAGTCTCATTAAAAAAGTTATATTTCTCAGGAACAAAATACTTAAATAATGTAAAATCATCTTATTTCCGTAAATAGAATGTGGGTTTAGGTCTTAATAACTATTTATGTAACCAATTAAGAAATGCTTTACTAATGTTACCAATTATACGAGTTAAACAAAATTGCATTTCCTAACGTGTTTTATACAAGATTTGTTCGAATTTTGACAAAAATTTGTAAATAAAATTATTAATTTTAATTATTGTCTTCATCAGACCAAGAATTTTTTATTTCATCTGTATTGTATCCAATTTCCTGTGAGAATGATGACAGAAAAAACAACTGAACAATAATTCACCCTATTGGTCAGTTCCATGGACAGTTTACACCAGAACATATTTTAGTGATCACTATATTCATCTTTTCTTTCCTGATAATCATGGAGGAATGAGATTTCTTTCTATCCGTGTCGGCGAAAGTGCATTAGACAAAGACATATAAAAAAAGAATTTCTTCAAATTTTTATCGTACATTCTTTGCTTGTGGAAGTATTGCTGGTTATATACTTCGAAAGATTAGTCATTGCAAAATTATTTTTTTCCTGATAAAATCCCAACGGAATCCCATTTTTTTCTATCCTTGTTAGCAAAATGGGCATTAGTAAAAGACAAATAAAAACGATGTTCTTGCCAATAAAAAAGAATAATCAAACATTTTAGCACATGCGTCTTAGTTTGTGCAAGTATTTCTGGTTGCCCACTGTGAAAGCTTAATCAGAATTGTCATAAAAAATAAATTTCTAACTTGACAAAATACTTACGTAAGTTTTATGATTTTATAGCAAGACCTTTCTTTTTACTGAACACAAACAGCATTTGCAAAAATCTCGTTTTTATTAAGCAAAAACAGTGTCAGCATAGCCACATTAACCTTCTTATTTTATACTACTTAAAACTGTTTCCTACCCAAGTAACAATACTCCCTCTAACCAATAATTTGCAATAAAAGGATCGGAGGAAAGGATTTTAAATAAATAAAGAAAAAATAGCAAAAATGAGTAAATATTTTTATTAAGATAAACAATTTATAATCAGGTTAAAAAATAGGAAGTGACTCCGCAGCCGGCGCCGGCTGCCGTCATGGATGCCGGCGCCGGCAGCCATCATAGATGCCGGCGCCGGCAGCCGAGCTGCTTGCCGGGGAAGTGGCTCCGATGCCGGCGCCGGCAGCAATCACGGATGCCGCCAGCATTAGAAAATTAGTGAGAAGATGAGAATCAAAATACCTTAATTCAATCAAAAAATATTAATTTATTATAGTAGTGTAAACGTTAACGAAACTTAAATCTTCCTACAAAAATATAACAATTGTTATTATTCTGCGAATTTAAGGGTAGAAATAAGAAAAATAAACCCATATAATATACCTTCAATAAGAGTGTTCAATTTGTCTTATATCAATTTGATTGGAATTCTTGCCTTCTATGGACATATTGCCATTTTTTGAGGTAGAAATAACTAGCAGAGCCTGTAACTCTGTGTCTCTGTTTTACTATAAAATTGAAATAAGCTTTGGATGAAGTATGATTGTGATTTCGTTCAATCCCCAGGATGCATAGAAATTGTTTACACTCACTTACTTTCAAGAAAATGCCAGCCTGGCAGCCTTTCTTACACGTGGAACACTTCCTTGTTGACTTTTTATTTTCTGTCTTGAATGGTCTTCCACCTTTAACACAGGCTAACCGCAGATAATAGTATTTCTGCTACCACGCAACCAAAACTCATTTTTTGTGGCTTTCTTGTATTCCACCAAAACACAATTAAAATTTTCATATAAAGAAAATTTATCACACACTCATATTTATAGTTTTTACGCAAAATTAAAACAACACAATGTTTACATATTATTTAAAATACGTAACTATAATTATTTTAGGTTAGAACTGCCGGCATTTCGTTTTGGCCGTATCTGAACCGGCGTCGGCATCCGAGAAATTGTACCCGGGTGCCGGCGCCGGTATCCATGCATCAACATTTTGGGAACCGGCGCCGGCTGCGGAGTCACTTCCTAAAAAATATTCTCTATTATCCGGTGTATAATGAAAATGGATCTACGAGTATAATACAGCCTACCTGCGAACAGTGACGTTCGTGTAAGTTAAAGACGCGATAAAAATTGTTTAATAGAATATACCAAGTAGTTTCACAATTTTTAACTGTAAATGTTGAATCTTAGTTCCAGAAGGATAGATACACTTTGTATTGGCACTGTTACTTTAGCATAAAAACCGAAACCAAACGTTTCTAGGGCGCCATTATCACCCCTTTGTCAATAACTAAAGAAATCTGTGATGCCCTCTGTTCTCCACTTTATATCGGGTCGGCGTTCCTGTTACTCATTCCCATAACGCCCGGTCCAAGTAATGTAAAGGAGAACAAATATGTACCTTGCGTAATATTTCAATAGTTGTTAGTCAGTCCCAGATTCATAGAACACAGGAATTTAAGCTGCCAATACTTTATATAAACTTTTTAAGTATATTTTTACACTGCAAACACAACTGATATCATGGGACAGGCTTCAAATAATATGTCATTTTTAACTTTCACATAACCTAACTTTCAATCAGCTGTAAAAATTTTACGAGTATGAGAGAGAAAGAAGACGAGAGAGAAAAAAATGAGGGAGAAAAAACATGTGTGAGAGAGAGAGAGAGAGAGAGAGAGAGAGAGAGAGAGAGAGAGAGAGAGAGAGAGAGAGAGAGAGAGAGAGCGAGAGAGAGAGCGAGAGAGAGAGCGAGAGAGAGAGAGCGAGAGAGAGCGAGAGAGAGCGAGAGCGAGACCGAGACCGAGAGCGAGAGAGAGAGAGAGAGAGAGAGAGAGAGAGAGAGAGAGAGAGAGAGAGAGAGAGAGAGAGAGAGAGAGAATTGATCTCTCCGTTGTAAAATGGGTTTCTGTCATCATTCTCAAAATTAAATGGATACGGTATAGTAGGTATCTGGTAGGTTGACATGATGTCATTGTAAAGTTTTATTTGTAAAGAAGTGTCACGTCACAAATTAAATTTTTTCTTTTAAAAATATTGAAAATGTCCGATTCAAAACCCCAAGTGGTATTAAAGAGGCAGCTCAAAACGCGTTATCTTCTGTTGTACCCGAAAAGTCAAGAGAGAAATACGAAATATTTATATTTTTGTGTTTAAATTTTTTTATAACTCCTTATGAAATTTCCTAGCTGGTGATGACCAGCTAGGAAATATTTTACTTTTCGTAACTAGTTACGAAAAGTAAGATGTTTCAAAACTGTCATCGGTTTTGAAAAGTGTCACTTTATATGTCAAAATTAGAACAACAATTTTATCATGAATTAAACTAATTGGACACATATGTATGTGTAATAATGTGTCATTCCTGTTATTGGCATTGCATAAGATGACTCTAAACTTCAGTAAACTTTATTACTTGAGTAAATGTTTTGAGCAACAAGTAAGTTCAGTTCAACGCCTCCAAAACCCAGTCATGCACCCTATCACGCAAAAAATCTGGCAACGCTTACCCCATCCACATGAATGGCCAAGCCTACAAAACAACGAAACATTCGATCTCCTTGGCGTCGCTTTCGAACATGATCTCAGCTGGCACAAACACATTACTTCAGTAGCCACATCGGCAGCTAAAAAGCTTGGTTTTCTCTTTCGAGCCAGAAAATACTTCTCCCCTCTATGTGTCCCAAATAAGACCTAACCTAGTGTACTGCTCCCACATCTGGGGAGCGGCATCACCTTCGACACTTAAGATCCTTGATTCTATCCAAAAAAGAGCCATTCGACTTATCAATGACCCAGCCCTCACGAGAAAACTCCCTTCTCTCGCTCATCGCCGCGCTGTAGGGGATTTATCCCTTTTCTATCACTACTTCCACGGATTTTGCTCTGAAGAACTAGCCGGTATTATTCCCCCCTTGAATGTCCCTAACAGAACAACAAGAGGCGCGTTACGTATGCATCCCTTTACTGTCCAGCTACAAAAGCCTAAAACAGACCACTTCTCTCGCTCATTCATACCTAGGGTCCCCAGATTATGGAACAAATTGCCTGCAGATGTTTTCCCTTCCCGTTCCAACCTCCAATCCTTCAAATCCCGTGTCAGTAGACTACATTTCCCTTCTCTTCAGACACCCACGGTACTTTAGTACTTAGGCTTGAAGTCTACATAGGATGTCTTGGATGAAAACAAAAGTGTTTTAAAAATCATAACGATGTTTATTTTGTTGCAACAATTCTTTTAATAGGAAACTAATATGCATTTTGTTTTACCTGTATGAATAATTATTAAACTTTTTAAGAGGCTTCAGTAACAATTAACAATATTTTTAGAATTTTGTAATAAAAACCCCATCAGTAATGGCTTACTTCGTTTACCTCAATAAAAGGATAATGAAATTATCTGGGATAATATATTTTGTATTTTAACAAATGAAGATTAGCAACGTTTATGTATTAAATACTAAACTTTAGAGTACGGTCTGGGGTACGGTCCTATCGGTCATCAGCTGAGCGTTCTCTAATGTGCAGGATCTTAGAGCACTGATTTTTCATACAGAATCTGAACATTCGATAATAGTGTTTGCTGGTCCATAGATTATGTCGACGTCACATCTTTTCATTACCGCGAAGCACGAATAACATACTCTGATTTAAGATTCCAGTATTAAAAACATAAAATACAGGTTTACAATTTGATGAACAATTTAAAAAAATGTTTAATATAACTTTATTTCGCGAGAAAATATTCTAAAACTTTTAAGGATTTTTTAAAGAAATGTTTTTAGGTGAGTTGATAAAAGTTGTTTTTTTAAACTGGAGGTCGTTAACAATAAAATATAATATAAAAAACTAAAATCCATTAAAAACAAATCATAAATATGCCAACTTTCTAATGCTGGCCGAGATTTTGAAAAGTAAAATTATAGGATTCGTCATGCTATGACGTATTTAAAAAAATCTATAACATAAAAAATCAAATACATTAAAAAACAATAAATATGCCAGGTCTCTAATGCTGCTTAAAATTTTTGAAAAATAAAATTATATTTATCGTCCCACGGAAAAATTTATTTACCACAAGTAATTTTTGAAGGATCTTAAAAACGAATTATAAAAAGTAATAATTTTAAGATACTGCGTTGTGTCTGTCAAACGAGGTCTTTTTGGACATGTCTCCGTGAGACCGCTTTATTATTTTGACGTAAAAATAACCTTTTGAAATATGTTCGTTATAATAGGGTGTTAATAATTAATATCCGGGAGCCACGCCAAGGTTCTTTATATAAAAATAGAATTAAAAATCTATTTTAACACGAGCACGTGCATCCATTGTTACCAATATAGAAAACACGAAAAATGTCGTTTTTAATCTTTTAAAATTATTTCACTTACTTGCCATAATTATCTACAGCTATTAAAGCTTTTGTCCTTTGGAATGGAAATTTTCGTACTTCTATAAGACCAAATGTATTTAATAGCGAAGTAACCTAAAAATATGACTTAGGTTAAGAAAGTAAGCAGTTCTGTTCCATTTGGGAGCTACATGGCCGCTTAAAGTAAGCAATTCCAATGGAGAAATATCGATAAGGAACGACAAAGTTACGACGATGCTCAATGACACCAGTCCTGAAGACAAAACTAAAAACATTTCGCATGAGAGCAGTTTTAAAGCTAGAGGTTGATGTCTGGGGGTCAAAATCAAATTAAAGCTACCATCATAATTTCTAGTTTTTGAAGGCTTACGAATGAAGATTTGGTAGCTGTCTATTTGTCATCTGACAATAGCCAGCTGATTCCAAAGGTGTTTTCTCACCTTTATTTTTTCAAAAAATTAATGAATAATTTAATTTGTTTACATAAATGTATTATTTTGCCAAATAAATCAATTAAACCCTATATCATTGAATTTGTCTTTTAAGAGACTATTTGAATCCTCAAGAATATAAAGGACTTTCCATTTAAAATAAAAAAATTAGTATTCTTTCTGACTAACCCTGTATAGTGACAAAAACGGGTTTATCCCTCCAAGATGTGCCGTTTTTAACTATACCTATAGACCCCGTATATTATTTACTTGTTTGTTGTCTAGGTAGCCAGGTATTTCTATGTTTTGGGATTTCGGAAAAATAAATTTTAATGCACAATACAAAGTAAGAGAAGCTAAAATATTTTTTCCGACAGAAATTTTTTTTATAATTTTTGAATTCATGGGTTGGGGTAATTACCCCCATTACCCCCCCCCCCCCTCCCGTAAATCCGCCCCTGGTTTATTTGATGCGTCGTAGAAAAAATATAGTGTACACCTGGAGTGGATTGTCCGTATCGCATTCGAACGATTGAGCAGTTCGCCTTCGGCGTCGTCGTGCTCAAAAATCGTCCTCGTACGATATGGACATCATATCCACTCTTATTGTAAAAACTACTATTATCACTCTCTATCTCGAAAACGAAGTATAATTCTGGAAATTTGGATTTTATTGCGTGTCGGGATTTTATATTATACTATATTTCAAAATTCCGGGAATTTTTTTTTACTTTATTATTAAATTTTCTCTTGGATGAAAAAATTAGTTTCTTCAGAATGGCTCGTTTTTCAGTTTTTTATAAGTTTTTGCAACTTGTTTTCAAAAAAGTATATATATTTTTTTAAAATAACTTAGTATTACTTAGCGAAGATAAACTGTATAGCTGATCTGTGTTTGACACAGTTAAATTTTAGTGTTAAATTAATTTTTCACCCGTGCCAAATTTTCGAAAATATCTCCATTCGCTTCATAACTATTGTAAAATACGAAATCTCGAATATAATTTAGAAAAGACCTTCAAAATGTGTATTTTTAGCGGTACAATTTGCGGGGTCCGCGAAAATAATGGACATGACTTTTGCAGCTGTCTTAGATCTTCCCTATATAATTCGTATACGCACGGCTTTTAGATTGGAGACAAACGCTACAAAATTTTGCCAGAAATAAAACAAAAAAAAAACTTACCTGCGGTATGCTAACCGGTTTATTTTTGAGACATTCAATCACTAAGTATGGAGGTCTAGTGGAATTTGGATCGGGTCCATCCAGATTCTGCGAAATAAACAAAATAAATTAAAGCAAAAATACGGAGTTAACAATAAAAATCTGCGAGAAAATAAACGTTGGGAATAATGTAAAACAGATGATTTTACTCCAGTAGTCACTTTTATATACACACATACTAGCGTGTTTACATCTTAATTTATTAATTTACTTACACATACTTTATAAAACATAGTTATTAAATATACATTTATTTCCAAGCAGTTAAAATATTTTATACTGTCTCAATGAATTAACATTTGAAACAATAAAAGAAATTACAACTTTGTATTAATGACAGGTAAGACCATGAGTGTATTATTAAATATACTAAGACAATTTTGTGTCAATTAATTTGTTTGACATATAGTTAAATTGAGAGTTAACAACTACTGTTGATCTCAATGACGTCAATTATCATTGGTTAATCAACAAAACCAAGAAGACAATAAAAAGCTTAAAGCAAAAACAAACCAGGTAAAGCTTGTTTCAAGCTTTTTCGTTGACCTATTGCCTGCAATAAACTATTATCGACACCAGCTGTAATAAAAGCCGGTAAATTTGCATGAACTGTAAATAGGGTCGGCCCTAATAAGATAAAAAGTAAAGATAATTTTAATATAATCAGTAGAGGGTATGAATAAAGCATTTTTTACCTGATTTAATAATTTCGAAATATGTATTTTAGTTTAGTTCCTATCCGTTTGGTAAACCGTGCAGTTCTTATATGATTTCGATCGCAATTTTTGTTATTCCGAACGAAGTAAAAAATGTGTCGTCCTTGGAAAGACGTTGATCATAGTGTCTCCGGTAGTGCTAATTTAAAAAGAAAATATTTATCGCCCGATGCTAAGCAAATTGTTAAAAATGTGTATGTTTCTTTATATGTAATGCAGCTGCAGCAGAAACGTCTTCATTAACGAAAACTCCTTTGTCTACAGTTAAAGATATTGTGACAAAGCAAATTAAAGAAAAAAAAACGTAGTGATGCTGGTAAAAACAAGTGTTTTGACGAAAGCGACAAAGACTTAGTTCGTAGAAAAATGTATGCTATATACGAAGAGCAAATTGTGCCTACGTTGGCTTCATTAAATCAGCGATATTGGGCATACGGTTTTACGCCTTCCCCACTATTACTATATTTTTAACCCAATCACGCATACGTGGCATCAGGTAAAATCAGCAGAAATACTTCTCCGACTTTAAGTGCAAGTGTTGTGACATTAATTAGAAAGGCTGTTATAGCATTCCTTTAGAAAGTTGGAAAAATCCGATTAACCATATTATTAAACTCAAAGATTCCTATTTTTCATTTACTAATCTAATAACATAGAGCCGCTTGTTTTAATGAAGGTGAAAATGACAGTGACAGCGAAACCGAATTAAATTTAAGTAATAATTTTTATTTTACAGATAAATCGAATGACATAAATCAATAAACAATGTTTTAGTCATTTGTAATTTAATTTATTATTTCGAAAATTATTCCGAATTTAAACCACTCCGACTCTGGCGCCTTTTCATAATATTGAAAAATTTATGTTTACATTTATTCAGGTACTTACCATTTTGTCAAAAGGCAACGAACTTGAAACGAACTGTAAAGCTCATTTTATGCTCTTTCGTTGACTTTTGACAAAATGGTAAGTATCTCAATAAATGTAAATATAAATATTTCAAGATTCTTGAAAGGCGCCAGAGTCGGAGTGGATTAAATTCGGAAAAATTTTGGAAAAAATGAAATCTTGATTACGAATGATTAAATTATTGTTGATTGATTTATGTCATTCGATTTATTTGTAGCTACAAAAAAATTATAACCTAAATTTAATTACAGATTTAATTCGGTTTCACTGTCACTGGCATTTTCATCGACATTAAAAACAAGTGGCTCTATGCTATTAGTACATGAAAAAGAGGAATCCTCGACTTTAAGAATATGGTTAACCGAATTTTTCCAACTTTCTATAGGAATGCTATCTACAACTTTCCTAATTAATGTCACACCACTTTCACTTAAAGCCGGAGAAGTGTTTTCTGCTCTAACATTTGATTTTACCTGATGCCACATATGCGTGATTGGGTTGAAAATACAGTAACAGGGGGGAAGACGTAAAACCATATGCCCCATATCGGCAGCAATGACATCACATACATATTTTTTCTTAATATAAAATGTTTTTAATATCTCCAGATTACATTTTTTATATGAATTTTCAAAATGTATATCATTTTCATGTACGGCTACAGGTATGATTATTTTTACCCAAACGGTGTTGGATGCCTCGGAGAGTGGTTTTCAGTTAGACGCTGTCAATACGACGTTAACAAGGCGTCTGACACCGTGAATCACCATATTTTGACACAGAAGTTGGAATCCTTTAGCTTTGCCGGAACCTTGGTCGGGTGGCTAATAACAAGTGATAGCAGTTTGTTAAGGTTAAGGGGTTTGTTTCAAGGGAGATACCAATTACATCAGGTGTTTCCATTTGGGTCCCAATCTGCTTAACATATTTATTAATGACCTACGGCAGGTGGCCCTCTTCTCACGGCCGTTGTTCTTTGCTGATGATTTACAACTGTTTGCAATGGTCGGGCTCGGTTGGTGACGCTGTGAGAATACAGGATGACTTGGATAGCGTGAGTGAGTGGTGTGTTCGAAATAAAATGGACTTAAACATTAAGAAATGTAAAATAATGACCTTCCATCGCACAACGCATCTGCTTAAATATGATTATAACCTAAATGATTGTGTTTTGGAAAGGGTTACCACTGTTTGTGACTTCGGCATACACTAAACTAGATTTTCATCTCTATCACATACATATTATTAACAAGTCATTGAAGCTATTGAGCTTTATGTGTAGAAATACTAGAGACTTTCAGAATATGGTAAGAAGCTTCAATAATGTATACAAAGCAATTGTTAGGTCTTCTCTGGAATACCTGTCCTGTGTGTGGTAACCGTCCTACATGGTGTATATTCAAGGAATTGAAAGAGTACAAAAAAAAAAAGATGTTAGGATTGTATCATTTAAGTTTAGGTTGCCTAGTGAATCGTCTACTGCAGCGACGCAACGGTCTACTGCAGCGACTGGGTTTGGAGCCACTGTCTGAATGTATAGTCTAAGATCCGAAGTAAGCTCGTCCTTCACCGATCTGCTTACCGGATGAAAACTATTTTTTATCAATGGTAATATGTTAACAAATATATCGCAAATGGGTTGCCTAATGAAATATGGCCAAGGCTATATACAGGGTGTGCGTGGATTTTCTTGCAAATGACAAACTTTTTTATCATGAATTTTATAGAAAAAAGTTACTCTTCATAAAAAGTTTTGCTTTAATAACTATTAAGTTTGACATAGAAATCTTTTACTTTAGACATACAGGGTATCCAAAAAATGATAAAACGTAATTTACTAAAACGAATTATTTTTAAATTTTGATTTTTTCATATAGGCAAATTAAAATACTTTATGAAATATTGCCTCTTAATGGTACAAATTTAAATAAAAAAAAATTTTAAAATAATTCGTTTTAGTAAATTACGTTTTACCACTTTTTGGACATCCTGTATACACAAAGTAAAAACTTTCTATGTCAAACTTAATATCTTTTTAAGCAAAACTTTTTATGAAGAGTACCTTTTTTCTCTAAAATTCATAATAAAAAAGTTTGTCATTTGCAAGAAAATCCACGCACACCCTGTATATAGCCTTGACCATATTTCATTAGGAAACCCATTTGCGATATATTTGTTAACATATTACCATTGATAAAAAATAGTTTGTCCATTACAATTACACTGTTATTAGGCACATTAGGCAAAAGGTTATTTTTAAACCAATCTTTAAAAAATGCTGCTGTGGTGTCGTGACAGTCCAAAGATGAATCTTTAATATTTTTAGAGGACAACTACAAACAATTTGGAACCCAACCATCTTCGGAACCAGCATGTAAAATGGTAATTATTTTTCCCTTGTTGAATGGGGCTTTGGTTTGGCCTTTTCCTGATGGATCTACCCAACCTTTTGCTGGGGTGTCATGTGTATCAAACCATGTTTCATCGAGGTAGATAATGGAACGATTTTCTAATCTGTACATTCTTATAGATTTTAAATAATCAAAGCGCGTTGTGATTCCATTAATGTTTGTCTTTATTAATGGTCCGATATGTAAAACCCATTTGAGATAATACTCTCCAGAGACTTGTCCTGCTGCAAGAATTGTCGGTTTCATCTTTCAGTAGTCGCTGCTTTAATGAAACCGACGTAGGCACAATTTGCTCTTCGTACTTAGCATAAATTTTTCTACGAATTAAGTATGTCGCTTTCGTCAAAATACTTGCTTTTATCAGCATTACTAGGTACTTTTTTGTCTTTAATTTGCTTTGTCGCAATACCTTTAACTGTAGACAAAGGGGTTTTCGTTAATGAAGACGTTTCTGCTGCAGCTGCATTTACATTAAACGCCCTGTTTGATAAAAAGCATAAACATTTTTAACAATTTGCTTGGCGATAAATATTTCCTTTTAAATTATATCACTACCAGAGGCACTATGATCATCGTCTTTCCAAGGACGCCACATTTTTTAGCACGTTCGCAATAACAAAAAACACGATCGAAATCATATAACAATATAACTGCACGGTTCAGCAAACGGATAGGAACTAAACTAAAATATTTCGAAATCATGAAACGAGGTAAAAAAATACTTTATTTATATACTTTACTGATTATATTAAAATTATCTTTACCTGCTATTTTGTTAGAGCCGGTCCTGTTTACAGTTCTTGCAAATTTACCGGGCTTTATAACAGCTGGTGTCGATAATAGTTTATTGCAGGCAATAGGTCAACGAAAAAGCTTGAAACGCGCTTTATAGAGAACCACTTTTTAATTCAGCTGCTACCATATAATAATCCTCGTATTGCAAAATTCTACTTCTCGGATAAATAAATTAAATAAATATTTTATAAACTTAAACCTCTTCTTAAAAAAAGTACCTACACTGCTTAAATTGCAGAATGAAGGAAAACAAGATTAAATTCTACAGGTTGTGATATACAACTATTACCATATTAATACTTATAAATAGGGTTCGTAAATCAGAGTGCCGGACCATAAGGCGCCGGAACTATAACTAACGCGATATGTCGCACAGTGTCGCCACCCGCGGCTGGACCGTGTCATTATATCGATATGCCAAGACATCGGCATGCTTTGCGGTGGGAATAGGTTATCAAACGTTCGTAGAAGTCACCTGCTAACTCAGAATATTTACTGGGAAGTGTTTTTAGTGTTATCTAAATTATCTCTTACTTTTAAACAGTTTATTTGCGGTCCCGCCGCTCATTGTCTGGCACCCTGTTAACGAAGTCTACTTATAAAATTTATGTTTAATATAATTTTACTGTCCCTTTGTCCCCGTCATTTTTCTCTACTATAAAATAAGAAAAAAGATCCAAATTTTTATTTATCTACAGTAAACTTATAAATTATTTTTTATAGTGGTCGTAAAATATTTTGAAAATTTTATTAAGTACCAAAAATACAACTGTCCTAAAAAAATATTAAAATAAATATTTATAGAAGAAGCTTAATTATTAATAGCTTAAAGGAGTCGTCTGATAATTTAAAATCATAATTATACATTTTAATATTATAAAGGGTGGTTCTTAAGCACGTTCAACATCCTGGGTCTTCAGACTGAAGCAATTTACTTTTACAAGGTGAGTTTTTTAAAGTGTTATAAAGCGATATATCAAAAAAGGTTTAAGATATTTTCATGAAATTTTGGTGAGCCTCTCTCTATTTTGAGGGGTGGGGGGTAACTTTGGATTTTAAATGGGATGACGTACTTTTGTTTATAAAAACTACGTTGTGTACAGGGTCTTCCAACGAGGACTGAACAGGGGCTCATTTTTGAGCTTCCTTGTATTTAAAGAAAAATCTAAAATAGCCAATCGATGTACTTTTTCCTGCAGAATTCAAAAATGAAACCAAAAATTTATTTGAACCAGAAACAAAAGAGTTACGCGATGGATAAGGTGTTTTTTAAATGGAACATAGCTTTTTTTATACGATTTTTGGAACGAGTGATTTTTTTTATGTCCGTTCTGATTAAAATATTTAATATTGTGACAGCTATTTTTATTAAATTTTAATGTTTTATCCAGAATAATTTAACTTCAACCTGTTTGAAACATACACTAGGTAATAAAGGTAAAATCACCTTGAAATCCTTTAAAGTCAAAAAATTTGACAAATTTACTATAATATTGCCGAAATGAAATATTCATTAGATGAGAGATTGCAGATTGTTATCTTGTTCTACAAATGCCAAGAAAATGCAAGAGAAGCAAGGAGAAGATTTATTGCAATCTCTCATCTAATGAATATTTCATTTCGGCAATATTATAGTAAATTTGTCAAATTTTTTGACTTTGAAGGATTTCAAGGTGATTTTACCTTTATTACCTAGTGTATGTTTCAAACAGGTTGAAGTTAAATTATACTGGATAAAACATTAAAATTTAATAAAAATAGCTGTCACAATATTAAATATTTTTATCAGAACGGACATAAAAAAAATCACTCGTTCCGAAAATCGTATAAAAAAAGCTATGTTCCATTTAAAAAACACCTTATCCATAGCGTAACTCTTTTGTTTCTGGTTCACATAAATTTTTGGTTTCATTTTTGAATTCTGCAGGAAAAAGTACATCGATTGGCTATTTTAGATTTTTCTTTAAATACAAGGAAGCTCAAAAATGAGCCCCTGTTCAGTCCTCGTTGGAAGACCCTGTACAATTTTTTTTTATTTGCTCTGTCGGTTACGGAATTATGGTTCACTAAATTTTGATTGAATTTAAAAAATAAATATATTTTACCAATAAATCAAGTTCCCTTCTTTCAGAATTAATATTCGTTTCCATGGAAATGCATTATTTTTACTCAAGTTAGTTGAGAATTTTAACGTTTTAACGATTATTTCTGTTATTGCTAAATTAAAAATGGAAGCGAATTTTAACTCCATTAAGCAATACAGGCCCGTAATCATTTGAATGAAATATTTGAAAACAGGTGGATTCGACGAGCTGATCCGGTCAACTGGCCTGCTAGGTTCTCGGATTTGACCCCCCTTGACTTTTTCTTGCGAGGTTTTATAAAGAGCGATGACGACTGCACCTACAACTTTAGATGATATAAAAGACCGAATTCGCTTTGCCTGTTTATTATTGACACTTCAAATGTTACAGCGGGTACGAAATTCATTTATAAAAAGAGTGAGAAAGTATTTTTAAGTTGAAGGGGGACATTTCGAACAACTTTTCAAGTATGAGAGACGATAAATAAGTTGAAATTAAATGGTAAATATCTTTCTTAATTTTATAACCTAATAAATCATAATTCTGTAACCGAAAGAGCACGAAGAACACACAGCCCACGAAGACTGAAGCCTAAGTACCATGTACCGTGGGTGTACTAAGGAAATCCGACTCACACATCCAGAGCTGGAAACATCCGTGGGGAGTTCACCAGCCCTTTAAGAGGATGTGTGCGATGGTGATTTTATAACCTAATAAATCATAATAAAATTCCGTAACCGAAAGAGAAAATAAAAAAAAAAAATTGTACACACGTAGTTTTTTAAGTAGATTCGAATTTTATAAACAAAAGTACATCATCTCATTTAAAATTCCAAAGTTACCCCCACCCCTCAAAATAGAGATAGGAGGTAAATGTCAAAAATTTGTTTAAATATGTCCCCCATCTCCCTATTTAACACCAAAATTTCGTGAAAATATTTTAAACCGTTTTCTAGATATCGCCTTGTAACACTTTAAAAAAAACACTCTGTATTTATAGACTTTTTATTCTTAACTCAGGGGAAACTGTCCTCTGAAATATTAAAACGTACGTCAGGACAGTGGCGCAATATCAGGACTACAAAGGCGTGTACCGTTGTCAACTTTGGTTACGGTTTTTGTCCCGTAAGTATCGGTAACCTGAAAAATTGGTAAGATTGGAAACGCGGTCCTGAAAAATATCTGTCATTAATGTCACCGAAGGAACCGATGCTTCCCCGCTGGTTTTCCGGTTTGTAATGTCTTTTTGTTGTTTATGTCTTGCTTTTTTATTTAAATTTATTTTTTCACAAATGTTAAAAATCATGTGTGTTTTAAAATGTTGGAAGCAGGAGGAGAGGTATATTTTTAGGTTGAGTCGATATCCGTAAAAATAAAAAAAATATTTAAATCGTTAGGTTATGTAATCCGCTGATCCCTGATAATTTGCCAGCTAACAGAAACGACCGATCTGCGTTTCATAGTAAAACCGGTTCTTTCAGAAACCAGTGTTACCATTGGTTTACCGCATTATACCGAGTGGTTAACCAGGTTTGACAACGGTACACAGCCTAAGTACGTATAATCCGCGTTAGCGTCCACTCCCCCGTCGCTAATTTAAAGTGACCAGGGTTCAGCCCCTCTCCCCGAGCTAAAATTCTAGCTGCGCCACTGCTTCAGGACCATCTTGTATATTGTTTTTATGTAGCGCTAATGTAATATTATCACCCGACTCTGTAACATCACTAACACTAAAAATTTGATAATTTGGTCAAATCCTACTACACACTTGTACACTTTTGTTAAAAGTGGTCCGATCCTGGGATGGCAATGTGGGAATGCCAATTTTCGCAGATCACCATCCCATAACTTTTACCAAAAGTATACAAGTGGGAAGCCCATAAGTGACATTAAACTTTACTTACAATGCATGAAACAGAGCATCTAATTAGGTTAATTCGATTTTTGTATCGCAGTAATCCGCCTATATGCTCACTGCTCACAAATCGTTTTGAGGGAGGATATTTTTGGTAGATATTTAAATGTGCTAACCTAATAAAAATATATCCAGCACAAAAAGAGTCCCATCCACCATCATGAAATTTTCCGTAAGTATCCTGGTCATTTTCTATTTCTATTGCTGGCGAATTCGAAGCTAAATGTCGTCCGGGTCCATTCTTGAAATAATCGAAGATTGTATCCAAGCCTAAAATTTTTTTGTTGATGAAGACCTAAATGTTCTGAAGTAAAAAATGGCTGTACGGGAAGGTTCAATAATAACGGACAATTTCGGCCAGGTAGGCAACAAGTGTTTCCCTATTCTTATAGGTCATCGAGTTGACTACCTGTTAATCATGGCGACTGAATTTAACCTCTCTAAGAAAATATCTAACATAGGACCAAAAGAAAAAAAAATAAAAGAGATGCGGCAATATCATCAAGGTAAAAAGAGAATACATTTTTAATGAACCAATGCATTTCCGACACAGAGAATAACTGTTCGTATTTCGCACTTTTTCACGCTTGTGTGAAAAGCGCAAAAAGAGATTTTGGGTCCGCGAAATCACATAACAAACTGTAAACGATTGGGCATAACTCGAAAAGTTCCACCACCGTTTTGTCACCCCGTTGCAGCTGGCCCAAGCAGATTTTCCTTCTGCTTGCTGTGTGGGAACTTAGACCACACATCAAAATATAGAAACCTGAGCGAGGAAATTGGATGATCTTCCTTGGTGCTAACGTGGTCAGTGAAACGCACGGCGAGTTCAAAAACCTAATTTTGGTGTTACGCCAAAAGTTACAGAATTTCAATATAATTTGGGGGAGGGGCATCCTAACCAGCAACAGCGATGCTTGGAGCCTGTGAGATACCGAGAATCATCTAAGAAGTATCTAGCCTTAACATGGTAGAATCGAATTCGCTTGGTACTTCAACTGTACGAGTAACCAGCAGCAAAGATAAATCCCAGGAGAAGCGACTCCAGAGAAACTCACATTGGTTCAGGAATGGGGTTTGTTAGACCCTGGAATCTGCAAATGTAGGTTTGAGATGGAATCCGGACAACTTATCTCGGATTAGGAAAGGAATCTGAAAAAGACTGTTGATTTGTCAGCACAGTGAATAACACTGAAACGCTAGCGACTTGAATTTTCAAGTTAAAGAAGAAAACGGCTAATTATCCTCTTGAAGAGAGGAGCAAAAGAGGTTCTCTGTAAGAAAAAATCGAGCAGAAGCGGTGATCAGAAATGGTGGAAGAAGATAAATCTGTTTCAAGCTGCTGGGAACGTAAACGACAGAGCTCAACGTGCCAGATCAGATGATTTCTAATGCTGGCACCAAGCCTATCTTTGGAGCCAAATCAACCCTAAACATCCCACTAATGCCCTTTTAAACAAGCATGAAATCTTTTTCACATAAACATTAATCAGCTTCATTGGATCTGTTAGGACCCTAAATAGGGGTGAGCCACAGCCACAACTGGTCGCAGTGAAGAGCCTGAAATATACAATTCATGCAATTAACCTAACCTCACCTAACCAGTCTGTTTTACCCCAACATTTAGGTCAGGAGAGATTCAAGAATAACAGACCTCTCGGGCCTAGAAGATGGCACGTTTTTCAGGCCTAAATGGCTATTTAACTTACTAAAAATTGAAAAGGATCAGCAAGTTAATACATACTCGCCATTTAGGGATAACCCTACCGTATTATATAATAAGCAAAACTACACTTACCAAAAAAACTGAGAGGAATAATAAATCTCATCTAACTATTCTTGTCTGGCTAGTGCAAAACTTTTTTCATTTTATGTGATTTTACGGACGCTAAATCTTATTTTAATAAGCCGAATGTTATTTTCAAACAGTTTTACCATAGCTTAGACGCACTTTAACATGTGGTTCATTCTCAAAAAAATTATGTTTTGAAATGCAGTCGCCATGCATCATATCCTAGATAGTTGGGTTGGTATAGAACAAGTGTTTTGAACTTGATTAATTGAAATTGACATAACTGTTTTGTTTACCAATGATGACGTTAAAAGATCAGTCTCCAAAAGAGTGAATAACAAATAAGGTACAGTTTTTCTGATAGAGGAGGCATGTTAGATCTAGAGGGTCGAAATAAGCAAAAAAAAATTATACAATGGATGAAACCAATTAGAATGGGTCCCTAAAGGTGTCCAGATGAACTTATGAAGCTTTTTATGAAAATATATTGTTGCTAATTTTTTTTATTAACAAATTATTGCTAAAAGTCGTTTTTTTTTCAGGTTTTATTTTAGGTCTTTCCGTCATATCTCAGTTGTTTATTAAAATAGCGGAATGCCATTGGCGCCATCGGAAAGGTGAGAAAATTTTACACAATTTTGCCACTGAGCACTTTTTCTACGACCAATAAATACGTCAGTATCTAATAAATAAAAAACCGCTCAAAAAGAACGCGGGCGAACGCGCAGCGGATGCAGCGTACACTCATAAGCATCGCGCGCTATAAACAAATGCTCATACCTTTTGATCAAATAAATATATTTGGATAAAACAAAATTGCACGCATCGCCAAGATAATCAACTATTCATATTTTAAAAGTATTTCCGATATTCTTGTTTAAGTGTGAAATTTTCCACTTTGTTGATTCAAGCTCTGTATGATAAACAAAGTTTAAAAAATTAAAAGTAACATTGTAATATTTTCTTCAGACCACTATCTACGAATTCTGTAAGGGGTGTATCCATAGGTTTCCTATTTTTTACCACAAATTTTCAATTGTCTGTTTACGAAAAATGCATTTTTCTATTTTGGTTTCATAACAAAGCTGTTTCGATACCGTTTTCAGTATGGTAACAGGCTTTTTATGAAACCGCTTTTTTATTTTTTAAAAGTTGGTAATGCGGTGTATAGTATAACTAAAGGTAAGTGAAACCGCAAAAAAAAGGTAACGAAGCCGACACCTTTGACGCAGCCGTGCCGATAAGGTCCAGCCATAGGCGTCCCAAAATATTATAACCAATTTAAGATGGGACACAATAAAAAGTTTTAACATTTTAACCAAATATTATTTATAGGTATATCAAAACCTAACTAAATCTGCAAAAAACGATGATTAACCATAGAAATAATTGTATTCATGGGCGTACCGTCGACCGATAATTAAGACTTTAAATTAATGGCATAAATACGTTGTTATTTTTATGATCGTTTTGTAGTAAGTGTAACTATATTATATTGTAACTATATCTATTGTCATGATCGAGATCAGCTATTCAACTGAGAACCAAGGACACACATAAGGGCTCGGATGCGTTCCCGAGAATCTTGAAATTATTGGAGTTTCTTACGTGACCATGGCCATCGTAATACCTACTGTCTAATTTTTTTTTTTTTTTTTTGGGGTAAGATGAGGTGAATCTTCCAAAGATACCCATTTCAATTGGATTAAATATGCAATAATAAGTAATAAGGAGGTAACCGCAACAGGGTATGGCCGTGTCTAGTGCAAAGATTATCAATTACATATTCATTTTTAAAATTTCGACTCTTTATCATTTTTATCAGCTTTTTTTTTACCGGGACCTTTTCAGGAATTTCCATATTTTTATGCCTCATAAAATTTAAAATGTCTTCCTTTTTAGTATTATTATTCGGTATTTTGTTTAATATACGCGAATGATATGGTGCATTGTCCATGACGATTACCGAGTTTGGTGGAATGTTCGGTAAAAGCTGATCAACAAACCACTTTTCAAATAAATCCCCAGTCATGTCCTCATGATAATCGGCAGAAGATTGGGTTATGTTTTTGGCAGACAAAAGCAGTGCATTGGGCACGAAACCATTTTCACCTCCGGCATGAAGTATTATCACGCGCTTTCCTCTTGAACACGGTGCATTTAAACTGCAATTTTGAGTTTCATCTACCCAACCGTACTGAACAACATCATGAGTATCAAACCATGTCTCATCTAGATACACTATATACCTATTTGATTCCCGGTGTTCCTTTATTTTACGCAAATATTCTTGACGATGTTCAACAAGACGGCGCGATTCCATTATATCCATCAGATTATCAATTTTTTTGTGTTTAAATCCGCAATCTAATAAAATTCCTCGAGGAGTTTCCAAAGACTGGTAATTGTAATCAGGGTAATCGCGTAACTTATCCCGGATCATTTCTAATGTTGGCACCGTATTTTCCTTATATAGATTGTACACAATTCGTCTAATGACATCTTTTGCTGCATTGTCAACTTTCTGAAACTTTTGATTAGTTTTCTTTCGCTTTACCGAATGATCTGTAACATCTCTTGTTTTAATTACGCGATAAATTGTAGATATCGAAAGTTGTGTTAATTCGTTAACTCTTTTTATAATGGCTTTATCTGACTGTGCCGGATTTTCTTTTTTTAAACAGCCGTAAATATTTAGAATTATTCGTTGACTTTGAACATGTAAATCTTTATTAAACTCCGGACATGTTTCGACTGGCGATGCCACGGTCGGTACCGAAGGTAATTCAACATGTAATAATTCGCTTTCATCTACCTCAAAAGGTCGCCAAAAAGTCATTATTATAATAAAAATTCACTTACATAAACCAAGTATCTAAAAACAAAAATAATACGCACTTCACTGGTCAAAACCTAAAACTTAACTGTTTCACATAAATCATGTTCTAAACGAGCATCTGTCTAGACGTAACGTCTTAATTATAATAAAATGACTCCTTCCACTGCATACGCCAATATAATATTACCCTTAGTGGAAAAGAGACAAAACGAATCGTCGCTGCAGGTGTCCCTTCACGAGACAGGCAGCTGCTGTTTGAATTATATACCGAAGTTATCACTAACAAATCTGAATGAAATGTGGGATACTTGCTATGGGGAATCGAGCGATCCCGGTATGAGCGGCAGGCGTTTGTCTGGCTTTTTATACCACTTAAATCTTAATAATTTAGATTTATGAGATTCACTTAGGACTGGCAAAACTATATAGTCATGTATAATAAAATAATTTAATTTATCAAGGCTGCTGTGGTAAATAAAATTTGATTGTATTACCAACATAAAATTTTGACATAAAAATTTTCAAAATTTGTATGTCATATTTTCTTTTTAAATATGCATTTTTTATGCAAAAAAATCCAAAATAGAAAAATAGTATAAAGGACATGTTTTATAAAGCTATTAGAGGACTTGTCCCGTTAGAAAACTCGCCGCAAGTGGCTCCTTTTCTAACATGGACTCGTGCTCTAAAATGATGCTTTATAAAACTTGTACTTTAATATACTATTTCGCGTGTTCGCTGCTTAGGAAAACCAATACAATCATTTTTTTTTGTAATTTATCAATTTTAAAAATAATACAGTAGTTATCAGTGAGGTAAAACACGTACTTTTAGATGGTGTGATCGGATTTACAAATATATTTACTATATATTTTGGCACTTTTACATGCAAGTGTTGGATAAAATCTAACTTGTTTCCTTGAAAACTGCGTTCATTAATAAACTAAGTTCCTACCTATTTAATAGATATTGCAATATTAGGTATTTACGGGGCACCGTCCACATAACACCTAAAATATAAAGTTAACTCATGCACATTCATTTGATGAAAAGATTTTATGGTTATTCTCCTAATTTCTCAATCTTAAAGAGAACTCCTATGTAAAAGTGTATTTCAGCAAGCATAGTATTTAAATAATAGTTGTAATCTACGTCTTCCGATTTTTCTTTGGGTTTCGACTTCTTTTGTTATTGCGCTCAGTCACAGGCTCAGTCACTTAATCCTCTTTCTGTATCATATACACACTAAACTAAGCGCACACACCTTACCTTTCTTGTAAGTATCTCCTTGTAACTTCAGAAGTTGGATCTAATATATTTCGCGCAGTGGCGTAGCTAGGGTGGGTGACACCCGGGGCGGCTATCAATGGTGTCACCCCGTGAAAGGTAAAAAAAATGCGCCGCAGGCGAAAATTTTTTGGGTGCCACGCCCAGACTAACCCGTTTGGGTTACTTTTGGCGGCACAATTTCTATTTTATCATTACATTTTTGTTGATACTCCTGGATTTTCAAATAGGAAAAATTTTAAATAGATAATTTTTTTAAAAATAATTACTAGAGTCCTACAATTAAAACGAATCTCTTGGTATAAAATTTTACATGTAGATAAAAATTCTTGCTTGAAACTTTTACAAACTTTTATTCATAAACTAGTACGTATGAAGTTTGGCATCCATGATGAATACCTAATTACGCCGCGCCGCCAATGGAGGAATAACCAAGACGCTTAGTAATTTATAATTTTGATTTTTGTTTGATGCAGGTGTCACTCCTTAAAGGGTGTCACCCGGGGCAAGCTATTGTATTGTTATAATTTCGATTTTTTTGATGCGGGTGTCACTCCTTAAAGGGTGTCACCCGGGGCAGGCTATTGTTTTGTTATAATTTTGATTTTTGTTTGATGCGGGTGTCACTCCTTAAAGGTGACACCCGGGGCAGGCTATTGTATTGTTATAATTTCGATTTTTGTTTCATGCGGGTGTCACTCCTTAAAGGGTGTCACCCGGGGCAGGCTATTGTTTTGTTATAACTTTGACTTTTGTTTGATGCGGGTGTCACTCCTTAAAGGGTGTCACCCGGGGCAGGCTATTGTATTGTTATAATTTTGATTTTTGTTAGATGAGGGTGTCACCCCTTAAAGGGTGTCACCCGGGGCGGGCCGCCCCCCCCCCCCCCCGCCCCCCTAGCTATGCCACTGATTTCGCGTAGGAAAACGGTGGCAAGATAAAAGCGATATACAAAGAGCCGATGTTTCAAACTTGATTCAGAGCAGTATTGCCAACTTAGGGATTATATCTCTAGCGAAACTCTTAGTAAAGGTTGTAGGAAGAAAGTATTGTTTTATTCTGCCCATAAAATAAAGGAGATGGTTCAGTTGGGTCGAAAGGAATCTCGCATTAATTTAACATGTGCATTTTATTTCTATTGTTTAAACTTTTGGAATCCGCTTAAATAATCCAATCCACGCAACAAAAAAAAGTGGCGCCCTCGCAAGTTGCGCTAGATAAAATGGCATAAAAATTCCGCGTCCTTATTGACACCATAGATTTGCTCCTAGTCTGATAAAAGAAAATGGAAATTTTGTATTCCAATTTGGATTTTTTTTAGCTGTTTAGAAACCCGGCCTGTCACTATGTTTTAAAAACTGCCGCATCAAGTACATAATATGATGAGATAATAAAAATCTTATTTCATAAATCTAGTTTTTCATTAAAAAAGTTGTTTCGCAACAAAATAATTACGTTTTTTGTTTAATATATGAAGTTTTCAAAAGAAAACAATTTTCTGCAGTAAGATTCGATAAATCGATATGGTGCGGCCGCAGGGAAAGCTTTTTCACAAAATTTGTTAAAATGACTAAAACCTTAATAAACAGATTATGGATGATTATATTAGAAATAACCATGTTATACTTTATTTGTAAAATTAAATTATCAAGGTAAAATCAACAACTAAACTGCTTCTCTCACTTATCGCTAAATTTTATGATTAAATCGGCAGTTCGGTAGATTATTGAAGAAATCGATAGATCTGCCGATAGGTACATCTGGGAACCCTGCATGTATAATACTGTTTATTTTATTTAATGTCAATCTGTTGATCCTAAATGCCAACATTAATAGGTACTTATGCTCTCAGTGCTAAACCGCCTCACTGTTTGTATATCTGGTTGTATGTAAAACTTTTCCATTTCTCTCATATAAGTTACATTTATATTTTAGGTGTTATATGGCATCTTTTTTACACTATTAAAAGATTAAAGTAACACAATTTATGAAAGCCAGCATTTACCTCTGTCATTCCATCTTTTTCCCTCAGGAACCATGTCTCTCATTTCATATGATAAGGTTTTGGTGTCAAATATAACTGGAAATAAGTCAGTAACTAACTTTTTGAAGTCCCCATATGAGTCAGGAAGAGTAGTTTCAAAGCTGCTAACCATTAAAAATAAGTCTTGTAACACATTGTGTCCTACTAAAGGTTTTTTTAGAGAAGTAAGTAGCCTAAAAACTTTTGTAAAACCTAATAGATTATCAATAATTTCAGTTTCTAACTTCTGAGTTGCACTTAGATGATTGTATTCATTTTTAGATACTTTTTTAACAATGAATTCGCCATTTTCTATATAAGTCCAAAGGTTTTCAAAATTTTTACGAAAATTTCTATGTACAAAGTATAAAGTCTCATCGTTATTGTGTCGATCAGTACAAATTTTAGGAACTACTAAAAATTCACCAATTTTGGCTTTGGAATACCAATTTTTAATTATTTCTCCTTCTCTGTCTATAATATTCTCTATTTCTGTTCTACAGCTAACATTTACTTCAGATAACTCATTGTTATTAATCCTTTTCCGTAAATCTTCTTCTTGTTCCCTATTTATAAATGAAACTCCTTCATAAGCAAACTAAAAAATAATAATTTTGATTTTTAAAAGCTTACTGCAAAAAATATAAAAATAAACTAATTTATTACATCCTGTAGCATACACATAGTGGCGCAAGAATCCCTTCAAAATTTTAAACTTAGAGAAGAAATATAGGGTAAAATAATCTTCCCTTCTTTCTTTTTTAAGTTTTGGCTTACTTAAACATAAGTAAATATGGAATTAAACAAACCTTGTTAAAATCAAAGTTGTATAACTTCAAAAAATGAATTGTGCTTGATTGAAAATAAAAATTTCTGTGAATGTACTGAAAACATGCCGGCTGTACATAAAATGTATAGACACTACCACAATAACTGTTTTTGTCAGAATCAAACGTGAATGCTGTCAATCCAACTTGCAGGGGAATAACATTTTGTAGATTCTTTTTTAGCTTGTCGTATCTTTTTGCTGGTGTATCAAACAAACTAAAAAAAATAATAAAATAACTATAAAATACGCATCCTATAATATCGTCATTTGACATGTTACCTCAGTAGTTACAGTCTGTTAAATGCCTTACGAATAACTAAAACCATTTTACAACATGCCACTTCATGCGTTAGCTTTTAAAAGTACTTCAGCAACTAATGTAGGTAATAAAATAGATTTAACAAAAATTCTTTTAAAAAAATCTTAAATAAATATTTATGTACATGTTAGAGAAGAGATTAACAGTAATGCAGGGCAATGATAAGTGATAACATAATACTAGTTTTCACTACTCTTATGCAATTACTCAAAGCATAAAAAAATATAGTAGGTAACGTAAAAGTAGAAACCTTGGTTCAAACTTTGAAGTAGACAGTGGGTGTGTCTGAAAATGTTTCTTTTTTATTAACCACTGGTTACAAAAAAGAGTTCTTGACTAAACTAAAAAAATAATAAAAGTTGGATATACAGATATACACCAACCAAGGGATTGACTATGGAAGTCCTGAAACCCAACAGGAATCAATTAAGGCTTGGGACGGGTCCAATATCGGGTCACGGCATCTGAACCAAACATCTGCACTGTCTGCATAGAATGGGCTTGTACCAAGTTGAACCCCTATGCAACTTATATAATAAAGAAGATGAAACAGCCTCCCATATTATACAATAATGCGCACAAATAACTCACTGAAGATTTAATTAACAAACTACATTGGGAAGCTTGATACCTAGGATGAGACATCCACGAGACGTGTTAGTAGCAAAGGATTACTTAACCTGATAAAGATGTCAACCCTTTATAATTAGGCTCGGTATAACAGGGGTCGCAATACTCGCAATAAGCCTTATTGGCTGCGGTGAAGAGGATGTACCTACAAACCTCTACTTTAAAAAAAAAAAAAATTTGGATAGACGAAGAGGCAATACTAAATCCGAGACTAAATCTTATTTAAACAAATATTTATTAAAGTTATATTAATATGCAGATACAAAATTTAAAATCAATTTAAACTGAAAACCCATCGGTAGTTGTTAATTAGAATTTCTCAGAATTATTTTTAGTCAGTGCTCATAAGCGCCAAATTATCAGTGACTCATTTTTTCAATTTCATCCCACTTTAATTAGCTAATGTGATATTGCTTTGTAGATTTAGTTTGTAAGGATTGTAATATGCTCTGAAACATCAAATTTTACAATTTTTGTCCAAGACCTGCTAACTTATGTGTTGTCTGTGACCCAATAGACATCTGTTACAAGTCACTAATTAAATATGTAGGTACATCCGTGAACATCGTACAGTTACGGCAAATGAAATTCGGACGCCAATTCGACATTTTATGACATTTATGCAAATTTTTGTAAATTACCTTAATTTTTGTCCACCTTTACAAGTTAAACTATTATTTAAAAAGCTATTTCTTAGATCACTACAGATTCTACTCTGTAGTCGCATTATGAAGCATACAGAATCCGAATTTGTGAGGAAAATGCTTTTAAAATAAGATAAGCGCACAAAATTTAGTTACTGACTTAATTATGGGAAGTAGATAAACAAAAAACAATAGTATTTAATACTATACTTACTATAATCAAATTTTATTGTTAAGTAAATAAAAGAAAGAAGTTTTTAATAAGTGGTATTTTACTGGAAAAATATTAACCGGGCCAACTAATATTTTGTTGTTCCTCCATTTCTGTCAATTACAGAGCTTAGTCTTCTAGTTATTGAGTCCACTAAGGCTAAAATATAGTTTGGCGGTAATGTATTCCAAACTTCTTGAATTTTGGTTTATAAATGGTCTCTATTTAATGGACGAAAATCATTTGCTCCATTAATTTTTTGGCCATAAAGCACCAAACGTTTTCTAATATAGGTATATTACGCATCTGTGTTAAACCGTTCAATATTAGTGCACACTCCAATCCCTCTAGCACTCATCCATCCCCAAACGTTAACCGAAAAACGCCCACTTTCGCATATATTTTGTGTATATTTTTCTTCAAAACGAGTATTTGGAGACCTGTACACTTTAACACAACCATTATAATACGCCTGAAATCCCTTCTCATCAGTAAATACATTTTGTCAAAAGTCCATTCCCTTTGTGTGGAATTGCAGTGAGAACCCAACCGTGCCGTCCGGATTTCAGTTGCCGTAACTGTACCTACATCTAATTCACAATCTAAGTGGCAATTACCAACAAAATGCCATTAATAAATGTTTAGACTGTGTATTAGATGTATGATTTTTTGGCTATGACTATTCACGCTTTTAAACGAAAATTCATACATAAATACAGGTCCTCAAATCCATCTTTTTCACGATAAATTTATCCATTTTTTTTTGTTAAATTTCCATCATGGCTTAAATTGCTAAAAAAATAATTTAAAAAAATTTTGTGTGTGTAATTTTAACAATAAAGGGTAGGTAGGTACCTATGATGATAGAAGACAATATTTATTTTTATAAAATTAAATCAGTGGGTCATATGGGGCCCTGCCACACTACCTTACATAGGTATTTAAATTTTTGGACGATTACCTGACATTAACTGTGTTAAAAACCTAGAGGATCCACACAAGCAAAGTCACAAGCAATAGCTAGTTTCCAATATTTCCCCCAAACCCCTCTCTGCTATCCTGCCCTGTTAAGGATAGAGATTCTGACATGATTTTTATTTTTTTTAAACATTCAAATTGAGATAAAAGAAAAACAAAGTACCTAAGTAATGTGTCAATACTCTGCTTGTGAAGGGTTGATATATGTATGTTGATGTATGTATGTTGAGTGAGTAATGTTTTAAAACCTAAGTAAATGTACAAAAGGTGTATTTTTTTGTATCTACTTCTTCAATTTTCTAAAAGAGGGACTAGGGAATTATTTTCCATATTAAGTAGGTACGTACCTATTGAAACTCAATGAAAGACAAATTCAGTGGTTTCGTTCAAGGGGAACAACTTTAAAAGTGAAATACTAGAGTTTTTATTAATAGACATCATCGACACAAGTACTTATCTATTTTAAAATAATATTTTAAAGACAATTCCTTACAAACACAAATTCTAGCTTACATAAGTTAAGTAACTTGAAATTAAAAGCTGTGCCTACAGTACCTACATACTTGTAAACTAGAATTTATTTGTTAATTTTGGCTTACCTAGGACTTTGATCTGATAACGGATTTAAGGCACTAAATTCTAAATCTAAACTAATAAACTTAGCTTTCTGAAGCTTCGCCTTAATTTCTGGGAGAAGAAGTTTAAAATTACGAGCATTAACTTCACACATTTTTAAAAAGTCAATTAAACAAAATTAATTATCGGCATATTATAGGTTATGTTATGTTTACATTTATTTTCAGGAACCTTCAAAAAAGAAGCGAGATGGATATGCAACCACGAAAACAATGGTTAATGAAATCTGTCAAAATCCAAATGTTGAAATGTTTATGTTTTGAAAAAGAATCTTAAAATAATTTATATTAGGGAAAAAAGTTTATTATTATTATTGATTTTGTTACTTTATTATATTTATAAATTATAAAAAATATCATAAAATATTCTAAGGCATCTATACCACATAACCAGTCTTAATTTCCAATGGGGATGTAGCTCAGTGGTAGAGCGTTCGCTTTGCATGTGAAAGGCCCCGGGTTCGATCCCCGGCATCTCCAAACTTTTTATTTTTGTATTTTAAAAAATATTGAAAAAATAGGTTTTCTAATGATTTGATTTTATCAATTTCTTGTCTAATTTATCTTCTTATCCTACTAAGTATGAAAATTCGCCGTCGAGACTGTTAAATCCCAGGTTTAGTTCAGGGTTTTATGAGGAAAGTCTGGACGCTGGACAATAGTAGTCGTCGCACGGACCCGTTTTGGCAAAGTGCCCATTTACGTGCAGGTAGCTACCGAGATTATAAAAGGTCCCGCATTCAAATCCCGGCGCCCGTTTCGTGAGGAGACCCAGAAAATAGATGTGTTGCGCTTGGTCATCCATGGGGGCCTAAATACTTCGTAATTTTTATCGCTTTACAATAATTACTAAGTTTTTGTGAAATATACGGCCGCTACTGGATCACGGGTTGTGATAAATCGGTAAGTTTACAGTGCCAGTGCAGTGACTTTTCATCCCTTCTCGCCAAAAAGGATTATTCCGAAAGGACACTTCGATGTTGAAAATTGGATTTAGTGTGTGTCTCGTCTTAACAGTGGAGTTACCAAGCAAAAGAACTAAACTATGTACCTATATCACGCAAGTAGCAAAATAACAGAACATATAAAATTATATATTGGCTAAAATTAATATTACAAAGGACCAACATTTTATGTATCTAGTATTTTTTAATTTATTCTTGATAGTGAGTACCTAATTCTTTTTCAGAGTTCTTTTCTTATATAAGAAGTTTAAAATAAATAACGTTTTTGCAGCTTAAATTACAAAATTATGTAATTCCAATCGAGGTATTTAAAGAAATCTAAAAAAATGTGTTGGTGGCGAAAAACATCTTGCCAGTTGCTATTTTCTTTGCCAAAATTCAAAATTGTATTAATTAAAGGACTACGACAATCAGTGTGCTAAAATCGTAGCTGGCGACTTGGCACAAGTCCCACAACCGGGATACATGGCCACTGTTGAGTTACGAAGTCAAAAATAAAATATTTTTTACCCTTTAGTTATGACGTGGTTATGTTATGAGTATGACACAACCTCATTCGGATTCATAATTTTAATTTCAAGTTCACTTCACAATTATTTTAAATTTAAAACTTTGCCGCCTCTAAAGGAAGGCCATGTGTTCAGTCGTGGACCAATAAAGTTTTTCCACATGCTGTATTTTGCGCGCGCCAACACAGGCTGATTTAAAACTGGATTTTCCACCTTACCTTGGTCAAAGATAAATTAAAAGCTGATAAGATCCGATCAAATTTTTAGTTTTCTCAATATTACTATTCATTTTTCTTATCTGGACGCAGATAACCTTTGATTAGAACTTTAAATTAAAATATTTTTTGAAAGGACGCTTGCGCTGACGCAACGTTTCCGACTGACAGAAGACTGGTTAAAGTTGACTTGACAGCCCCTTACTCTCCTACGTCAAACATCGTAAACGTAGCTCTGCATGCTTTAATTTTTCGCAACTTTTCACAGTATTTTCAATAGCTTAATCAGTGTATAAAGTTAAAAAATTGGAAGAAAATCCTTTGCACTTAGTGAATTTTGGGTTTGCACACGAAAATCCCGTCATATTTATTTTATTACGTTTCTCAAGTTTTGTGGTTAACAGCTATGCTGTCGTTCGACTGAAAAGATGGAAAGGATAAAGTTTTGATACACGTTTTTGTGTGATTTCTTGACTTACGAAGCTTTAAGGATAGTTTAATAGTTATTTATTTATTTATTAAATTGGTAAGTGTATTGTTTATTTTATAAAATGAATAATTTCTTTGTTAAGACCGTGTGGTGTGAGAGTAACGACTTCTTGGTTTTGCAATGTACAATATGCGTCGTGTCCCTCTAAATTCTCGTCTTGCTTCCGTAAACAAATATCCACGTGTTATTTCAAGTTCCATGATGAGTTTTTATACACGTGTGTTGGTTTAATAATTAAATTACCTAGTACATTTTGATATTTGACAGAAATCTACCAGTCATCTATTTAAATTTTAATTTCAGATTATGCTGGACTTCTAGAGAATATCCTCTAGAGTTTAAATTATTACACCAAAACTGTTTTTGTAAAATTAATTATGTATTTAAAGTTGAAAGCTTCAATAAAAATATTAAGACACCTAAACTATTCAATGTCAGTGAAGTTAGCTCCTAAAAAGAGCCAGCTCCAAAAATCTCAGACATACGTTCAAAATAAACCCTAACAGTGTTGCCACGTATGCTCAGGTCACACTGGCTCCTAAAAGTCATTCAAATTAATAATGAACTAAAAAAAGTTTTAAAGATATTAAAAACAATCTAAGGATAATATAAAAACACAAAAAATCATATCTCTACCATCAACTGTCTTCTTGATATCCTTCATAAAAATGGAAAATGGAAATAATTGAATCATTATTACTTTGTTATTAAAGGAAATAAGTTTATCATATTTTTACCGTAAATGGTCCTTGATATCCCCTCCTTAAAAATTCTACCAAAAGAGGGTGACAATCTAAGGCTACACTAAAAAAAAGTTTAACTGCTGGAAATAATTTAATCATTAAGTACTTTGTTATTAAACGAGATAAGGGAGTCATATTTTTACCATATATAGTTCTTAATATCCCCTCCATAAAAATGCTACCAAAGGAGGGTGACAATGGAAGGTTCCTTTAAAAAAAATGTTTAACTGCTGGAAATAATTTAATTATTACTTTGTTATTAAAGGAGATAAAGGAGTCATATTTTTACCATAAATGGTCCTTGATATCCTCTCCTTAAAAATGCTACCAAAAGAGGCTGACAATGGAAGGTTCCTTTAAAAAAAATGTTTAACTGCTGGAAATAATTTAATTATTACTTTGTTATTAAAGGAGATAAAGGAGTCATATTTTTACCATAAATGGTCCTTGATATCCTCTCCTTAAAAATGCTACCAAAAGAGGGTGACAATCTAAGGTTACACCAAAAAAAATGTTTAACTGCTGGAAATAATTTAATCATTACTTTGTTATTAAAGGAAATAAGTTTATCATATTTTTACCATAAATGGTCCTTGATATCCCCTCCTTAAAAATGCTACCAAAAGAGGGTGACAATGGAAGGTTACACTAAAATAAATGTTTAACTGCTGGAAATAATTTAATCATTACTTTGTTATTAAAGGAAATAAGTTTATCATATTTTTACCATAAATGGTCCATGATATCCCCTCCTTAAAAATGCTACCAAAAGAGGGTGACAATCTAAGGCTACACTAAAAAAAAATGTTTAACGGCTGGAAATAATTTAATCATTAAGTACTTTGTTATTAAACGAGATAAAGGAGTCCTATTTTTACCATATATAGTTCTTAATATCCCCTCCATAAAAATGCTACCAAAGGAGGGTGACAATGGAAGGTTACTTTAAAAAAAATGTTTAACTGCTGGAATTAATTTACACTAAAGAAAATGTTTAACTGCTGGAAATAATTTAATCATTACTTTATTATTACAGGAAATAAGTTTATCATATTTTTCCCATAAATGGTCCTTGATATCCCCTCCTTAAAAAGTGCTACCAAAAGAGGGTGACAATGGAAGGTTACACTAAAAAAATATTTAACTGCTGGAAATAATTTAATCATTAAGTACTTTGTTATTAAACGATATAAAGGAGTCATATTTTTACCGTATATAGTTCTTAATATCCCCTCCATAAAAATGCTACCAAAGGAGGGTGACAATGGAAGGTTACTTTAAAAAAAAATGTTTAACTGCTGGAAATAATTTAATTATTACTTTGTTATTAAAGGAGATAAAGGAGTCATATTTTTACCATAAATGGTCCTTGATATCCTCTCCTTAAAAATGCTACCAAAAGAGGGTGACAATCTAAGGTTACACTAAAAAAAAATGTTTAACTGCTGGAAATTTTTTAATCATTACTTTGTTATTAAAGGAAATAAGTTTATCATATTTTTACCATAAATGGTCCTTGATATCCCCTCCTTAAAAATGCTACCAAAAGAGGGTGACAATGGAAGGTTACACTAAAATAAATGTTTAACTGCTGGAAATAATTTAATCATTACTTTGTTATTAAAGGAAATAAGTTTTTCATATTTTTACCATAAATGGTCCATGATATCCCCTCCTTAAAAATGCTACCAAAAGAGGGTGACAATCTAAGGCTACACTAAAAAAATGTTTAACTGCTGGAAATAATTTAATCATTAAGTACTTTGTTATTAAACGAGATAAGGGAGTCATATTTTTACCATATATAGTTCTTAATATCCCCTCCATAAAAATGCTACCAAAGGAGGGTGACAATGGAAGGTTCCTTTAAAAAAAATGTTTAACTGCTGGAAATAATTTAATTATTACTTTGTTATTAAAGGAGATAAAGGAGTCATATTTTTACCATAAATGGTCCTTGATATCCTCTCCTTAAAAATGCTACCAAAAGAGGCTGACAATGGAAGGTTCCTTTAAAAAAAATGTTTAACTGCTGGAAATAATTTAATTATTACTTTGTTATTAAAGGAGATAAAGGAGTCATATTTTTACCATAAATGGTCCTTGATATCCTCTCCTTAAAAATGCTACCAAAAGAGGGTGACAATCTAAGGTTACACCAAAAAAAATGTTTAACTGCTGGAAATAATTTAATCATTACTTTGTTATTAAAGGAAATAAGTTTATCATATTTTTACCATAAATGGTCCTTGATATCCCCTCCTTAAAAATGCTACCAAAAGAGGGTGACAATGGAAGGTTACACTAAAATAAATGTTTAACTGCTGGAAATAATTTAATCATTACTTTGTTATTAAAGGAAATAAGTTTATCATATTTTTACCATAAATGGTCCATGATATCCCCTCCTTAAAAATGCTACCAAAAGAGGGTGACAATCTAAGGCTACACTAAAAAAAAATGTTTAACGGCTGGAAATAATTTAATCATTAAGTACTTTGTTATTAAACGAGATAAAGGAGTCCTATTTTTACCATATATAGTTCTTAATATCCCCTCCATAAAAATGCTACCAAAGGAGGGTGACAATGGAAGGTTACTTTAAAAAAAATGTTTAACTGCTGGAATTAATTTACACTAAAGAAAATGTTTAACTGCTGGAAATAATTTAATCATTACTTTATTATTACAGGAAATAAGTTTATCATATTTTTCCCATAAATGGTCCTTGATATCCCCTCCTTAAAAAGTGCTACCAAAAGAGGGTGACAATGGAAGGTTACACTAAAAAATATTTAACTGCTGGAAATAATTTAATCATTAAGTACTTTGTTATTAAACGATATAAAGGAGTCATATTTTTACCGTATATAGTTCTTAATATCCCCTCCATAAAAATGCTACCAAAGGAGGGTGACAATGGAAGGTTACTTTAAAAAAAATGTTTAACTGCTGGAAATAATTTAATTATTACTTTGTTATTAAAGGAGATAAAGGAGTCATATTTTTACCATAAATGGTCCTTGATATCCTCTCCTTAAAAATGCTACCAAAAGAGGGTGACAATCTAAGGTTACACTAAAAAAAATGTTTAACTGCTGGAAATTTTTTAATCATTACTTTGTTATTAAAGGAAATAAGTTTATCATATTTTTACCATAAATGGTCCTTGATATCCCCTCCTTAAAAATGCTACCAAAAGAGGGTGACAATGGAAGGTTACACTAAAATAAATGTTTAACTGCTGGAAATAATTTAATCATTACTTTGTTATTAAAGGAAATAAGTTTTTCATATTTTTACCATAAATGGTCCATGATATCCCCTCCTTAAAAATGCTACCAAAAGAGGGTGACAATCTAAGGCTACACTAAAAAAATGTTTAACTGCTGGAAATAATTTAATCATTAAGTACTTTGTTATTAAACGAGATAAAGGAGTCATATTTTTACCATATATAGTTCTTAATATCCCCTCCATAAAAATGCTACCAAAGGAGGGTGACAATGGAAGGTTACTTTAAAAAAAATGTTTAACTGCTGGAAATAATTTAATCATTACGTTGTTATTTAAATTAAATAAGTTTATCATATTTTTACCATAAATGGTCCTCGATATCCCCTCCTTAGAAATGCTACCAAAAGAGGATGACAATGGAAGGTTACACTAAAAAAAAATGTTTAACTGCTGGAAATAATTTAATCATTAAGTACTTTGTTATTAAACGAGATAAAGGAGTCATATTTTTACCGTATATAGTTCTTAATATCCCCTCCATAAAAATGCTACCAAAGGAGGGTGACAATGGAAGGTTACTTTAAAAAAAATGTGTAACTGCTGGAAATAATTTAATTATTACTTTGTTATTAAAGGAAATAAAGGAGTCATATTTTAACCCTAAATGGTCCTTGATATCCTCTCCTTAAAAATGCTACCAAAAGAGGGTGACAATCTAAGGTTACACTAAAAAAATGTTTAACTGCTGGAAATAATTTAATCATTACGTTGTTATTAAAGGAAATAAGTTTATCATATTTTTACCATAAATGGTCCTCGATATCTCCTCCTTAGAAATGCTACCAAAAGAGGGTGACAATCTAAGGTTACACTAAAAAAAATGTTTAACTGCTGGAAATAATTTAATAATTACTTTGTTATTAAAGGAAATAAGTTTATCATATTTTTACCATAAATGGTCCATGATATCCCCTCCTTAAAAATGCTACCAAAAGAGGGTGACAATCTAAGGTTACACTAAAAAAAAGTTTAACTGCGGGAAATAATTTAATAATCAATCGTTTTTTCTTAACCCTATTAATTTTGAAATTTTAAAACGTGATCCAACAGATAAGTTTCAAAAAGCTATTAAACACATTATTCAAAATTGTAAAAGTCTATTTACAGACATGGATTCTATCAAACTTACCCTTATGAACCCTCAGCCACCAAGATTCTATTCATTAATAAAATTACATAAAGATGGTTACCCTATCAGACCAGTAGTATCCTTCTTTTCAGCTCCATCGTATAAACTTTCCAAAAGACTTATAGATATAATCAAATTAAATACACAATTTTCACCTAAATTAGGAATAAAAAATTCAATAGACCTCTTTAAAAAGATAAAAAATATTAAAATACCTAATAATGCAAAGTTAATATCCTTTGACGTTACCAATTTATTCCCTAGCATACCACCTAAAGAAACTATTAACTTGATTGAGCAACTTCTTTGTACACAAAATATCAATATCATTAAAAAGCAAGAAATAATAGAGTCTATCTCTGTCTGCCTTGAACAAAATTATTTCGAATTCAATAATAATTTTTATACGAGCAAAAATGGACTAATTATGGGCAACCCCCTCAGCCCCTTATTAGCAGAAATAGTTATGGATTTTTTGGAAAATAAAATCAGTAATCACCCTCTTTTTAAACAATTTCTTTATTGGTTTAGGTACGTCGGTGATGTCATTACATGTTTTCTAGGTACTGATAGACAATTAAAAGTTTTTCTAGAATTTATCAATAGCTTACATAATAATATCAAATTTACTATAGAAAAAGAATTAAATGGCTCAATTAATTTTCTCGACTTAACTATAAAAACAGAAAATAATAAACATGTCTTGTCTGTCTACCACAAACCTTCTCATACAGATACTACAATACCTAATAATTCTTGCCACCCCATACAACATAAATTAGCAGCATTCCATAGCATGATTCATAGACTTGTAACTTTCCCTTTAAATGAAGAAGATTTTTTGAAAGAGTTGAACATAATAAAACAAATTGCTATTAATAATGGATATGCCTCTAATCTAATTGATCAAATTTTAAGGAAAAAAACATACAAAAAAGCCATTGATTTAGTTTATCCACACATCAAGGACCCTAATAAAAAATTTAACCTTATTACTTTTGTTGGAGAGCCTACTAAAAAGATTGGCAATTTTTTTAAATAAACATGATATCAACGTTGCTTACAAAACCAATAATTCTTTAGGCAGATTCATTAGAAATAGTAAAACAAAAACAAACAAAAATAAAAAATCCGGTGTTTACAAATTAACATGTAAAGACTGTCCGAAGACGTACATAGGCCAAACTGGTAGGAATTTTGGTAAAAGGATACAAGAACATCACAATAGCTTTATTAAACATAAACAAGACTCTAATTATGCCTGCCATTTAGTAGAAAATCAACATAATTTTGATCCGAATTATAAAATTTTACATATTGAAAATAAAGGTGTCAAATTGAATTTGCTAGAGTCCATGGAAATAAATAAACTTAAAAACTCCAACGTACTTCTTAATGACCAAATAGAGCTTAGTAATTCTACCTTATTAAATTTGTTTAACAGCTCTTTGTAAAAATAAAATATTTTAGGCATCTTAAGCTTTACTAGTAATTCTACCTCATTAAATTTTGTCTGATAACACCCCTTTGTAAAAATAAAATATTATATTCATCTTACGCTTTAGGAAAACCCAAATGTACCAGATTAAATCATCTACCTACCCCTATTTTATTATATTATTTAATTACCCTAGAGGTTTACATTATTGCAATTGTTAGTCACCACTCATTCGTAAAACTTATTCTGAAGAAGCTACAGTGTAGCGAAACATGTCAATAATTTTGTCAATATAGTGGAAGTTTACTAAGTCAAACTAGTAGTTTTTCTGGTTAACCCATAATATTAGTTATGGACTTCCACCAAGTATCGGCCGACTCAATCAATTTACAATTTTTTTGTTCACTGGCCCTCCCAAATTTCCAGCATTTAATGATTTCTGTCTCGTTTTAGTATTTAAAAAAATACGGTTTAATTTTGTTAAGACCTGAATTAAATGGAAAACCAATCGATCCATTTAACTTTTTGTTGTATGGCTAATTACTACTCAATGATTCAATTCTCAATTCATTTGAGGTATAACAAAGGGGATGGTGCCATTTGAAGTTTTAAATTTCTGGTGTGGGGCGCCTAGGGGGTGACTCGCCCCTTGTCTAAAGTATGGTGGTTTTAGTCCCCCCTGCCTATATAACATTTATGCCAAACAGCGTTTTCGAAAATTTTGTTGTTTTTGAGATATGTAATAATAATAATAATAATAAACGTCTTTATTCTTAATTCGGAGAAGTTCAGTCAAAGACTGCTCAGCTTAACCGAATACAATAATTTCAGTAAAATTAAGTAAGTAATTATTCAGCAAAGGATAACTAAGTAAGTAATAAAATTTATACATTCTATAACTACCAGAATAATCTAAAAACATTACGTAACATAATTAAATATACAATTACAAAGATTGAATTCAATTAAATTTAAAAAAATTATATAATTAAAAATACATTTACAAATTTTTTACCAAGAAGTAAATGAAATTGAAAATTTTCAAATTGACACCCCGTATACTGTAAGTACACGAAAAGTTAGGGATACTGATTTTCTATGAATAATGTAACAAAAAAAGACAATGTCCTTTAATTGAAATCGTAACATTTTGGGGATTATATGTAATTTGCAGCTTTTCGGTATGTAAAATTGCATTATGTTTAAAAGCATATTATATAGACCTTCATATTGATATTTAAAATATCTCCATATCTCAAATTTTCTTGTACATTGTATTTTGTATAATGTTAACCGTTAGAAATAAGGATATTTTGCATGCATAGTTTTAGGCCTAGAATAGTTAGCTATATGTACATATGTATATATTGTAAATATTGTGGTAATCTATAACTTATTGGGATTTAATTAAAGATTCTGCCCACAAACTATGAAAAACTGAATTAAGACAGAAACTTTCAATTTATGTCCCTTTTATAATTTCTTTTTATTTCATCAACTGTATCTCCTAATCTAAAGCGAATTTCCACGAATATTGCTTTATTCGATAGCCAATTTTCTGGGGATTCCAAAAATCTATAACTTATTGGGATTTAATTAAAGATTCTACCCAGAAACTAAGCAAAGCTTCCGACATGATAATATGGTGACCGAGCAAGAATGGTTTGCCTGGTAGTATTATACCTATGAGATTATTCTTCACAGTGTGGAAACGATGGATATTTCACCACATGCCACTGAATCGGCTCCTTGGATAAATTTTAATACTGGCGGCATTGTATACAGAGCAAGAATTTTTTTACTGTAACCCTCCATTGTCACTATTCGCTATTCTATTCACTATACCTAAGCAAACCTGAGCAAAATTGGCAATTTTCCGGTATGTAAAATACCCTCTATTTTTAAAAGTATATTATAGACGGTATTATCTTGACATTGGTATTATTTAAAATACATATCTCCATATCTCAAACTTTTTTGCACATTGTAGTTTGTATAATGTTAACCGTAAGGAATAAGGATATTCTGCATGCATAGTTTTAAGCCTGGAGTAGGTAGCTATATGTATATTTTGTAATATTGTGGTAATGTAGTGGTTAAGCAAAGCTTCCGCAATATGGTGACCGGGCAAGAATATGTGCCTGGTAGTATTAGACCTATAGGATTAATTTTCACAGCCTGGAAACAATGTATTTTTCACCACTGGCTGCTGAATGGGCTCCTTGCATGGATTATTATAATAGATCCATGGCTCCTTGAATAAATTGTTTATAGAGCAAGAATTTTTTTTACTGTAACCCCCTATTGTAACCCTCTTTTGGTGGAATTTTAATGGAGGGGATGTTAAGAACTATTTATGGTAAAAATATGACAGCTTTACCTCCTTTAATAATAAAGTAATGATTAAATTATTTCCAGCAGTTAAACATTTTTTTTAAAGTAACCTTCCATTGTCACCCTCCTTTGGTAGCATTTTTATGGAGGGGATATTAAGAACTATATATGGTAAAAATATGACTCCTTTATCTCGTTTAATAACAAAGTACTTAATGATCAAATTATTTCCAGCAGTTAAACATTTTGTTTAGTGTAACCTTCCATTGTCACCCTCTTTTGGTAGCATTTTTAAGGAGGGGACATCAAGGACCATTTATGGTAAAAATATGATAAACTTATTTCCTGTAATAACAAAGTAATGATTAAATTATTTCCAGCAGTTAAACATTTTTTTTTAGTGTAACCTTAGATTGTCACCCTCTTTTGGTAGCATTTTTAAGGAGGGGATATCAAGGACCATTTATGGTAAAAATATGACTCCTTTATCTCCTTTAATAACAAAATAATAATTAATTTATTTCCAGCAGTTAAACATTTTTTTTAAAGTAGCCTTCCATTGTCACCCTCCTTTGGTACCATTTTTATGGAGGGGATATTAAGAACTATATGTGGTAAAAATATGACTCCTTTATCTCGTTTAATAACAAAGTACTTAATGATTAAATTATTTCCAGCAGTTAAACATTTTTTTGAGTGTAGCCTTAGATTGTCACCCTCTTTTGGTAGCATTTTTAAGGAGGGAATATCAAGGACCATTTATGGTAAAAATATGATAAACTTATTTCCTTTAATAAGAAAGTAATGATTAAATTATTTCCAGCAGTTAAACATTTATTTTAGTGTAACCTTCCATTGTTACCCTCTTTTGGTAGCATTTTTAAGGAGGGGATATCAAGGACCATTTATGGTAAAAATATGATAAACTTATTTCCTTTAATAACAAAGTAATGATTAAATTATTTCCAGCAGTTAAACATTTTTTTTGGTGTAACCTTAGATTGTCACCCTCTTTTGGTAGCATTTTTAAGGAGAGGATATCAAGGACCATTTATGGTAAATATATGACTCCTTTATCTCCTTTAATAACAAAGTAATAATTAAATTATTTGCAGCACTTAAACATTTTTTTTGAAGTAACCTTCCATTGTCACCCTCCTTTGGTAGCATTTTTATGGAGGGGATATTAAGAACTATATACGGTAAAAATATGGCTCCTTTATATCGTTTAATAACAAAGTACTTAATCATTAAATTATTTCCAGCAGTTAAACATTTTTTTAGTGTAACCTTCCATTGTCACCCTCTTTTGGTAGCATTTTTAAGGAGGGGATATCAAGGACCATTTGTGGGAAAAATATGATAAACTTATTTCCTGTAATAACAAAGTAATGATTGAATTATTTTCAGCAGTTAAACATTTTTTTTAGTGTAACCTTAGATTGTCACCCTCTTTTGGTAGCATTTTTAAGGAGAGGATATCAAGGACCATTTATGGTAAAAATATGACTCCTTTATCTCCTTTAATAACAAAGTGATAATTAAATTATTTCCAGCAGTTAAACATTTTTTTAGTGTAACCTTCCATTGTCACCCTCTTTTGGTAGCACTTTTTAAGTAGGGGATATCAAGGACCATTTATGGGAAAAATATGATAAACTTATTTCCTGTAATAACAAAGTAATGATTAAATTATTTCCAGCAGTTAAACATTTTTTTTAGTGTAAATTATTTCCAGCAGTTAAACATTTTTTTTAAAGTAACCTTCCATTGTCACCCTCCTTTGGTAGCATTTTTATGGAGGGGATATTAAGAACTATATATTTTAAAAATATGACTCCTTTATCTCGTTTAATAACAAAGTACTTAATGATTAAATTATTTCCAGCCGTTAAACATTTCTTTTAGTGTAGCCTTAGATTGTCACCCTCTTTTGGTAGCATTTTTAAGGAGGGGATATCATGGACCATTTATGGTAAAAATATGATAAACTTATTTCCTTTAATAACAAAGTAATGATTAAATTATTTCCAGCAGTTAAACATTTATTTTAGTGTAACCTTCCATTGTCACCCTCTTTTGGTAGCATTTTTAAGGAGGGGATATCAAGGACCATTTATGGTAAAAATATGATAAACTTATTTCCTTTAATAACAAAGTAATGATTAAATTATTTCCAGCAGTTAAACATTTTTTTTGGTGTAACCTTAGATTGTCACCCTCTTTTGGTAGCATTTTTAAGGAGAGGATATCAAGGGCCATTTATGGTAAAAATATGACTCCGTTATCTCCTTTAATAACAAAGTAATAATTAAATTATTTCCAGCAGTTAAACATTTTTTTTAAAGGAACCTTCCATTGTCACCCTCCTTTGGTAGCATTTTTATGGAGGGGATATTAAGAACTATATATGGTAAAAATATGACTCCCTTATCTCGTTTAATAACAAAGTACTTAATGATTAAATTATTTCCAGCAGTTAAACTTTTTTTTAGTGTAGCCTTAGATTGTCACCCTCTTTTGGTAGAATTTTTAAGGAGGGGATATCAAGGACCATTTACGGTAAAAATATGATAAACTTATTTCCTTTAGTAACAAAGTAATAATGATTCAATTATTTCCATTTTCCATTTTTATGAAGGATATCAAGAAGACAGTTGATGGTAGAGATATGATTTTTTGTGTTTTTATATTATCCTTAGATTGTTTTTAATATCTTTAAAACTTTTTTTAGTTCATTATTAATTTGAATGACTTTTAGGAGCCAGTGTGACCTGAGCATACGTGGCAACACTGTTAGGGTTTATTTTGAACGTATGTCTGAGATTTTTGGAGCTGGCTCTTTTTAGGAGCTAACTTCACTGACATAACTATTCATGTAAATACATAGGTACTTACTTGCATAATACCTTGAAAGGATTACATTATACCTAAAGTCCTCGTAATGTTAATATGATACCTACTTAATTGTTCATTATAATTACTTATCTGATTATTTAGTAAGTAAATCTCAGTAATATAAGGGAAATAACAACCTAACGTGACTTAAAGACACACACTGATATGATTCTACCGAGGATTCTACCTACTTAGTTACATTTGTACTAAAATAATTGAAATAATTCTAAGTACGTTAAATTTGTAATGATTTCTATATGAAAGCCTTAAGGTTATATTTATAGTAATTTTGCGAGTATTCCTTAGACCTTGAGTTATCCTGCCACCCATGCTTGAGAAAGATATCTCATTTATAGGTACCATAATGGCAGCCTTTTAATAATAATTTATAACAATAAACTGTAACAGCTGCATACTGTTGGATTTTAAATATAGACCGGAATATTTACATTGGCTCATCGGGTATACCTACTTTGTAAAACAAATTAAATTGTGTTATTTTGTCACAAATAGCTTTGTGCTAAATTAATTCTAAATTCTCTAAATATTCCTACCTGGTTCCCTTATTTTTGTCTGTGGTTATTTACATATTTTATTTTTTAAATATTGAGTTTTTTAAGCAATATTCCTATATTATTTTAACTTTGGATCTTAAATCATTGTCCTTATAGTGGTTGGTTGACCCCTTGCCTGACCTTTTTTGTATTCTGGGCTAAATAATAGGTATACCTACTTTATGTCTTTAATCTTTGCCCAGCCACTTGATGTGAAATATTCAATATAAGTACTTAGACATCTGCCTACCCACATGTTTGGCTTAGGTACTTTTTGTGAGTAATCAAATCGAGCAGTGCCTAACTCCGCCCGCATAATTATTCCAAAAATAGTGATCTCTCAGGTATGTTAATCCTGCACCCCAATTCCGCCCCGAGCGTATTTACTTTATTTTTGCGAGTTTGGGAAAATCCGATTAGAGTATTAAAGTAATAAAATAATATAAATTGTGTTTACTGCATTTAAAGAAGATTACAAAATTATTATATGCATATTCTACTTAATTGTTAAGGAGGAAGGAAGATTGTTTCTTACCAGTACAATCAAAGTGTAAATTTGTAATTTTATATACATTAAAGGTTCCTAATTGATTTGTTTGTTTTATTTCGCATTAAGGATTAGGAGCGGAGTTAGGTAGTTAGATAAGGGAGCGAAAATATTTCGGGGCGGAGATGGGTACTGTCTGTCCTCGTGTACCTGGCGCCGGGCGGAGTTGGGAATCGCCCCACTGTTCCAGTTTATCATTTAGTAACTAGATATTTACATCCTTATTATCTTTTCCAAGAATCTGTTGATCAGTTTGATTTATTAACTTTAATTCTTGTTCAATTAAAATCAGTAAACTAAGGGATCCTTGAGTATTTTAGAAGTTTTTGATGGTGTTTTAATGGAAATAGAACTAGGCAATAGTTGTGTCTGTACAGTCAGTTGATGTGACTGTTAACTGTTATAATACTAACTATAACAAGACATTGCTCTTATGGTCGTTAGCATACTAACTCTTTTATCTTAAATTTTACAAGTACTGAAGTAAGTAATGAAGTAAGGCATGACCGTTCTCGTGTAATTATTATCAAATAGTAGAAAAACTAGCTAGCGAAACTAGCCTAAAAACTAGGCATGTACTGAGGCATGTACTTATACCTATGTATAATCTAAGGCATAGATAATTATTTCTAATATATCATAGCCCAGTATCTAAAAGCTCTTAACATGTTTTAGGCTCAAGAATTTTTAATATCACTTAACATGTAAAATATTCCCTGTCTAACAATAAAACTGACTCTTAATTGTTATGTTATAGGCAGTGGGCAATTTTTTATGTATTTTCTAGAATCATTCTAGGTATTTTTGGCACATATTCTTATGCTAATACAATCCCAGTGTCTAGTTTTTATGATTTCCGAATTATTATTTTAAGCAACAAACCATGCAAGTTATCCAGCCCTGAGACCAACACCTTTTATCTATTTTTTTGCTTGTTACATATATAAATTATACAAAAAAAAAACAGGTTTATCATTAAAGTTTTAAAAATATTAATGGTGCTCCCATACCTCTACATTTTTGTCAAAATGGTGATTTGTGAATGTTCATGGTTTGGTTACCATTAGAATGGATTCATTTTACTTATTGCTTCCCTTTTATCAGAAACGTGCAGGTATAAAAGCACCATATTATTTTTCATGATACCTAAGGTTATTCCACAGTAGTGTCACAGATTACTCCTACTCCTACTAGTGTTACACATTGAATATGTCCAATAATCAACTATCTTTCCTTCATACTGCAATTTTAATATTAGAGACTGACACATTTGTGAAAATTTAAAATAACCTTAATTAGAGGGTTTCTAATCTATTTGGCTCTTTGGCCAAACCTTGATTGCTGAAGAACTTTTTTAAATTGTACCTAGAAGTGTTGCTTTAATTTGCTTTAAAAGGGTTTTATTTTTTTCTTAATGTTTCAACAACAGATATCAATTCAGTATAATTTGATAAAGCCCAGTTTTTATATAAAGCCCTCGGGAAAGCCCAAATTTAATTCAATTCTGGATTTTGGCAAATATAATATAGTATAGTTTACATTATACCCTTGACCTTTTCTGCAATAAATCAACTACCTGCTTAAACCCCATTGTGTAGGCCCCAACATCTTCAAACCTCAATAAATGGGTGCAGGGTCCGGCTGAAAATATGAATCTATTAGGTATACATAATTATTTATTTTTATTTAGAATTAAAAAGACATTTTAAACCAAACGAAAATAAAGATCAATTAATAATATAAAAATAATAATAATAGTAAAAATAAATGTATATATTAAGATTAAAATACATCATATAATTAGGGATGCAGGTAAAGAAAATAAATTATACTCCGGCCCTGCCCGAAAATATGTAAATAGGGATAATTAGGATTTTATGGCAGTCAAAAGATCAACGGTATAATGTAAACCATACTATACCTACAGAATTATATTATTTAAAAAAAAACCTAAATGTCTTGTCTTAGATTTTCTAAGTAGGTACTTACTTAACATTTAGATATTGTAGCAACATACTATATTCCCTTATTTTGTTTTCTTGTCAACAGTACCAGGATTAATTTTAAAGTATAATACTTTCCTCCCTTTTCATCTTATTGATTATGAAACATCAACTCTCTGATTCACGTGACGTGGTACTTATTTTCTTTTGAACCTAGACTAAATTATACACACTTCTTTTTTAAGGAGAAATTTCTTGCTCAGAAATGTACTTTTATTTGTCTAAAGCAGGAAAGGTATCATTAAAGTTATTCCTTTTTTATATGATTTTCTAAAACATTTGTAATACTAACAGTTTTCAATTAGATCTAGTTTACCAAAAGGCAAATTCAGACTTTTTATTACGAACACTATTTTAGTTAGTGTTTTATTTCATTGCTGAACCTAAAATTTTATCATTATAAAAATGAACCTCTCTTTAAGTAGGTAGATACATATGTAAAACATTGTTAAGAAACCAGCAAATCTGGAAATACAAAAAAATCAATTAAATTGAGCATTGTTAAGAAGTCTATTTTTTATAAGAATAACCAGTTTTAAGAATTACTTTGACATTTATTATAGGAAATCTATCTACGCATATACGAAGAAATTATAATAATTATTAATTATTTGAATTCCATGAACTTCTCTGAAAAACAAGCTTCGAACCTAATTTAATCATATTTAGATTTTACCCTTGATGTATTAAATTATTATGAATGAATGAGCAAACTTGAATTTTATCATTTTTATCGTACAAATATGATAAACTAGATAGTACCTAATAGAATGGAGTATTTATTTTCGTTTTGTAGAGTCAAAAACTAATTTTAATCAGTTCCACAATAACCTAACATCAAAAGAAAAAGCGCATATGAGTATATAAGGTGCATAACAATATTGACCGCCTTATAATAAGGTGACCAACTGTACTGTTTTATCCAGGACAGTATTCTTTTTTAGCATCACTATTCGGGGTAAATCGCGATAATAGAAAACCGAGTAGAAAACCCAGTAAAAGTACTGTTTTTTGAAAGGTGTCTTGAAATGGATGGATCAGACATTAAGTAAGAGATAAAAATAAAAGTGGAATGCAATAATTATATACAAGCAAATGAAATGCAAAATTCAGAAACGAATCACTGTAATTTTATTTAACCTTTAATCGTCCATTCCTATCATACGCGCCCAGCTCTACGCGCGCCTGGATTAAACTTAAACCGAGAGTGAATGATTCGACAAACGCCTTTGCACTTCTTGATATAAATACAAGACCAACTAGTGCGAAGTATGTCGATAGTACTTTCGGATATTTTTTAGGGATTTTACATCATTTCCTTAGCCGTTAATGCGTTAATATGTCTAAGGAAATGATGTACCTAACTTAATGCACTGAATTATTACCATGCTAAAAAAACGATACCGTTTTAAAAACAATTCACTCATCCAAGAAAAGAAAAGAATAAATTTTTTTCAGAATAAAAATATTTATAAAGTTTATTTGATTTTTAATTTATAAAATGTTAAGTAATGCAGAACAAGAAAAAGTATTCTTATGTTTTTGTTAACAAACAAACCATTAGAAGGTTGCTATATTTCTGAATTAGTATTATTCATTAAAATGCTCCTTAACATTTTTTTTTTAATTTTTGCACTCCCAAAAATGATAACTATTTACATGTGTTAGTTGGTACTATTAAGATTAAAAAAATATTGGCTCATTTGAAATCAAAATAGAGCTAACAGCTAATAGTTGAAATCAACTGTGTTAAAAATTTGGGCCTTTATATGGATCAATTAAAATTTAATAGCTATGTCAATCAAATCTGCAAAAAGATCTATCTCAGTCTTAAAAAGCTGTTTCATATCACTCCTTTCATCCGTGATGTAGATATGTTAAAGCTCATAGAAAGTAGATTTATACACTTTGCAATGGCGGCTGGTGAAATTTCGAAGTTGTATAGCTCTGTTCCTACTTGCAGGACCCGAACCAAATTTAGATGTTCTAATAGTGAACCCACTGGGAATGTTTTGGTAAAGAAAAAAATCATTTTGTAATTTGCGAAAAAAAGTTGAATTTTTGGTGTGCCACTCCTAAGAAAAAAATGAACACGTCTAGGTATTTTATTTATTATTTTTTCTAAACAAATTTTACATCATTTTGTCGACAGTTTTTAAATTTTGAGAGAAAAAAATGTGTTAGTAGAAAGTTATACTTAGTCATTTGAATTTTTTTAAGCCTAAAATAAAATTAAAAAAAATTCAAATGACTATAACTTTCTACTAACACATTTTTTTCTCTCAAAATTTAAAAACTGTCGACAAAATGATGTAAAATTTGTTTAAAGAAAAATAAAATACCTAGACGTGTTCATTTTTTTCTCAGGAGGGGCACACCAAAAATTCAAGTTTTTTTTCGCAAATTACAAAATGTTTTTTTTTCTTTACCAAAACATTCCCAGTGGGCTCACTATTAAAACCCCTAAATTTGATACGGGTCCTGTAAGCAGGAACAGAGATATACAACTTCGAAATTTCACCAGCCGCCACTGACACTTTGTATGTTTTATTAAACAAATTCTCGCTAACAAATCACCTAAATATCTATGCAACAAATTAACTCCAAGAGGGTGTATTCATCATAGGGACCTGAGAGATATACCTACTGAGAAGATTTGAGGTGCCTAAGTACCGCACTAGCTCTATTAGGTCCAGCTTCTCGTATCTTGCATCTCTCATAGCCAACAGCCTTCTTGCTAAATATCCTGACTCGCGCGCTAATCCCAAACTAATAAATCGTGCAATGTCGGATGATACTTTTTCTCTTTTCGCCAGGGGCATCGATTTAGAACTTTTTTAGTACTTTTTTCTTTAAATATCTAATTTGGTTTAGAGTCAGCTTAGTGTACCTATTTATATTTTATAGTTTTGCTTATACGGTTTTTTAAAACACTACAAACCACTATTTAGGGCAAAACTATCTCCTTTTGCGAAAGGGTCTAGCCGGTTAACTATATGAAAAGTGCCCCAACGTCGTTTCCATGTTCTTATCTCGTAAATTATTGTTCTTTGACAGAAACATTTGTACACCAAATTTCAAACCCCTCCTCTCAGTAATGAGGGAGATATGGGGGTGGCAACCCTTAACTTAAAAACTCATTATCTTTAAAACTATTTGAGATATCTCAATGAAATTTTAACTGTGCATAGTTATTTATAAGGTTTATATAATATAATTTTTTCAGATTTTTATCTCATTAATAAATAGTAAAAAACAAGATGTTTCATTTTTAGGGGTGGTTTATCATACTCACCCCGGAGTGACACCAACTAAAAAAAATTAGTGTAATCGTCTATTCTCTAGTAATAACATAAAAAAGTACACAAAGCTCGAATGGGTGGAACATTGTTAAAAAAAATCAATGTGACATATAAAACGAAGCGTATATTTTGGCGAATTAATGTAAGTATAAGTCGTACAAATGAAGGAATCGGGAATAACACATTGATGTTTATTTTTTTGAATAATGTTCCACCTATTCGAGCTTTGTGTAATTTTTTTTATGTTATTACTAGAGTCACTCCGGGGGTAAGTATGATAAACCACCCCAAAAATGAAACATCTTGTTTTTTACCATTTATTAATGAGATAAAAATCTGAAAAAATTATATTATATAAACCTTATAAATAACTATGCACAGTTAAAATTTCATTGAGATATCTCAAATAGTTTTAAAGATAATGAATTTTTAAGTTAAGGTTTGCCACCCCCATATCTCCCTCATTACTGAGAGGAGGGGTTTGAAATTTGGTGTAAAAATGTTTCTGTCAAAGAACAATAATTTACGAGGTAAGAACATGGAAACGGCGTTGGGGCCCTTTTCATATAGTTAACCGGCGAGACCCTTTGACACAATAAAATTATTATTATTATTTATAATAAATAAATAGCCTACATTAAAAATGGCAGTGTGTTTTATTATTTAAAATATTCGAACTTGGGCACAGTTAATTTGTCCTATTTGTCCTTATGGATTATTCCTCTTAATAAACATAAAAATGTACCAACAAATGATTTTATAAGAGAGGACGAACTATCTCTATCTGTGTCCTGGTTTTTGATTTTCTAGTGTTGGTCACCTTACCTTATAAGTATATTCAATTTGTAGAATTTAAAGTTATGTTTGAGCGTCTGAATGCTTTCTAATTTTGGACACTGATATTTAAAATATACGTGTTGACCATTCTATTGGGAAAGTAGTTAGCTATCACAATTGGCGATGGGATGAACGTAGTGCAAACATACCAACTCTAGCCGATCCACCAGCTACACCAGATATCCGGTTCTTGCAGACGTACCGGACAAAATCAAAAATCAATTAAAAAAAAATAAATTCTGTCTTTTGTCTGTGAATAGGCTAGCAATTCTGTATAGAATCTGTTTCAAATCTCAGCTCCATCAATTTAGTAGTTTTTGAGTTATTCATGGGACAGACGAATGGACAAAAGAGTCTACAAATATAACACTATTAAGTATAAAATTATGGTGTGGTATTTAAAAAATTGCCTGCCGTAACCGGTTAGTGTCAATACTTACATAAAAAATAGTATAAAAAGTAAAAACATATCAAACCATATAATAACGTAAATAATCGTTATTAATCAGCTTTGTAAGCTACTATCATTTAATACAATTTTTATTTTTTTTTAAATTAAAGAACTGGTCGATGGTTCAGCAATATCTCACATGTGTTACTACAAGCAAAATCATGAGGTTTTTATGTTACGCTATGTCCATGTAGTTCTACACCAGTCTGCAATCTCTCATACAGGAAAAGCATTTAAAAACACACATTCTAAGCAATACTAATAAGCCCCTATGTAACGTAAGATAAAAAAAAAGTCCTCAAAGTATGCCGTGGAATCAATCGCGCATGTCTTGAAAGGTAACATAGGTAAAAGATATTCGAATGAAAAATAAAATTGTCAAGTTCTGAAGTTTTTATTTTTACGAAAATTACATTATTGTCATTGTCATTGCATAATACAGAATTGAAAAAAAACATACAACAAAGAACTTAAAAATTATAAAGTCAAACTAAATAAGAGACTTGTCTTCTACTTCCAAACATGTTCTCATTCTTCTTTTTACAGCATGAAAAACATGGGTGATCACTTGGGGGGAGTTGTAATCTCCTGAAATTTATTTGTAATTCTAGCCCGTAGGTCTTCTAAATGTTCGCAAGGGGTTTTGAAATCCGAGTAATAATACGACTAATGATTTGGTCTTCTCTTCTCTTCTTCCAAAAAATTTAAATTATCAAGAGTTACGTGAATTGGTGCGCCGTCCTGCAGGACGTAGCCTTGTCGCATCTCTTCGTCGCCTAATGCGTTTACAAAAAGATTTCTAATTTCATTAAAAATCGGTCCAGTTAACCTTGTTTCGATATGGCTGCCCACACTCACACGCCAACTTTTTGTGAATGCAGAGGCTTCTCTGTAAAGAAATGTGGATTTTCAGAACTCCACATTCTCATTTGTTGAGAACGTATATACCAGAGAGGTAAAACCATGCCTCGTCAGTAAGAAAGGTTTTTTCAACTACGTTTTCATTATTATGCAAATAACTCATAAACTACTCTGAAAATTGTATTCGCTGCGGCTTGTCGTTTGGTAATAATTCTTGGATTGAACTTAGACGATAAGCGTGCATATGCAGGTCACACTTCAGGATTGTATTGCAGGTTCCGTAGGATACATTTACTTGCTGGCTTAAACGCCGAGTAGGGGTGTGTGGGTGTTCATTAACAATTTGCCTCAATTCTTCTACTTTCTGTGCAGTGCGAACATTGGGTCTTCCATTGCCTTCCTCTCTATTCACACTTCCTGTTTCTCTAAACAAAGCCACATATTCAAAATTTGGCGAAACTGGTCGAAATCCATGACTACCTGTGGAAATTCTGTTTGAAAATCCTGAGTGGCGTCCCGTGTTTAATAAACCCACTGGCCATAAACCCTTCTACCATTTCTAAAGTAACTTTCGATCATAAAAGCTTTTTGTTCTGCCGCTATTACCATATTTAATTTTCTTAAAAATAAAAACATCAGAACGTGACAGTTTTATTTTTCATTCACCTATACCTTTTCCCTATGTTAAATTTCAAGAATAATAATTCAAGACATGAGTGATTAATTCCACGGCATACTTTGAGGACGTGTTTTTTTGATCTTACGTTATATGATTTATTTCTATAAGTAACTTTTGTGTAAAATTTTAAATTTGTCAAAAAGGGACATTGCTGAACCATTGACGATGATGAAAATAGTACAATTTTTAAAAACGCATTAATTTTTGTGTAGAAGACCAGTATGCTCTTAGATTATTAAATATTGTACAACTTTTAACTGTGTCATCTAGACTTAATTCTGTAGCATGATTGTCTTACTTTATCACGAATAAACGTGACTAAATCATCTTTTGTCTGGTAACTCCTAAGGATGCTTTCTATTAGGGATGTTCTATTGTGATTACTATTTTAAAAAGAACACTCTAATTCTTCTTTACCTTCATTACTACTGTAAGAAAATTTAGGGTTTATGTTAAGTTAATAACTCCTTTCATAATAAGATGTAATTTAAAAATTTCAGAAGTGACTCTGGGGCACAATGGACGACGCACACATCAAGACAGTGGATGAGGTGTTAAAATATTTTAATGCCGATCCAGAACGAGGATTATCACTTGAACAAGTTAAGAAAAATCAAGAAAAATATGGACCTAATGGTAAGTTGTTTTACAATCTTGTAAATGTTTCCATTTTAATTGACTACTAATTTTAAGAATCTGGCTTTTCTACCAGCTGCTAACATTTACAATAACAATTAAATGGGAGACTACGAAAAGTATGTATATTCTCCCTATATTTGTAAAGTTCAGGATTTAACACATATTCAGAGGTAGAGAGGTTGATTTTTAAAATAGCAGTAGGTACCTATAAATATTTAAAATTTTATCTGAAACATTTTTTAATTTAGCGTGGGACTTTGCTACGGATGAGTTACTTATTCTTATTATTTGTACGGACTAAGTTTATAAGAATTATGTTAAAATAGTTACATAATATACAGGGTGTTCCGTATCGTTATGTTCAAATTTTGAAAGCATAAAATAGACTTAGTTCTAAGACTAAAAATCACAGGTAGGTCAATCTTTATTCGTTCCGAAGTTACAGGCCTTTGAAATTGTAAACAGTAATAATCAGATTTAAATTCGTGAACCAAATAAAACTTATCCTATTTCACAAATTTTCAATTGATGGTATTTTTAAAATACACTCCTCCTTGATAAATACAAACTTGTGCTCGTATGCCAATAGATAAGGAGAGTTCATTTTTACGCTTATTTTCTCGTAATTGGTAGCCTGCTGAATAGGGTCCAATAATTCCTCTCTGGTGTTTGAAGCTTGTGCGTACACTAAATATTTCGGGCATAGTCGAGTTCAGTCCCGGGTCCAGAGTCTATAATCATAATCCCATCTAAAATGTATGAATAACATGCAAGCGCTGAGGAAGGAACAAATCAAACCGGACTGAACTCGGCAATCCCGAATATTTCATGTACCCTCAGAAATAAAAATCATTCATTTTAGCATATTCTTGAGAAGAAAATTGGTAAAGCATTCACACAATAAAACACACACACTCACTTGCAACTGATATCAAAATTATCTGAGTGACGTTTTTTTTTTTGGTGAATTTGAGGTAGCATGGATTTTACAAAAAAAAATAAACACAAAAAATTAATAAGATAAATTTTTATCTGGTTTACGAAATTTGATTATTACTGTTTATAATTTTACAGGCCGGTAACAATGTACAATCATACAGAAAAATATTTTCAATATTCAACATGACACAAGCAAGAAAATTCAGAGCTGGTCAAAAGTTGCTCCATAAAGCAACCATCGACGTTGCAAAATGGACGATGCTAATTACTAATTTTTCTATTATTTATTAGCAGAAACGTGAGCAAACACAGTTTAAAACAATAAACTTAAATTACTAACCAAAACAAGGTTAGTAACCAGATTCAATTATGTTCCGTAAAACCATCCTATAGAACAAAAAATTAATAGACAATTTCAATTATCAGGTTGTGACATCGGCAATTACCCCAATTAAATTATCAAATTTAAACTAATTACGCATTTAATTAGATAATAGCAATTCTTTTCACCATCAAAAATTGTTATTAAAGGATGAGGGACGTTTGTATATTATATAGATGCCGTTATTTACAAGGTTAATGTTGCAAGTATTAAAATAAAGTAACTTAAACACGTTTCATGTTTTGATTGCTTTTGTAATTAAACTAAATATATTTAAATACATATAAAAATGGCTGTACCTATTTTTTTTTGTTTTTAATGTGTGTACTAGGTTTGTTATAAACTGATAGAAATGAAACACTTACCTGATTAGTATGGTATCTGTCGGTCTGTCTTCTTCGGATATAACCGGAAGTTTAAGGAAGTTAAAGGAATTTTTTTACTTCCTGATAGACCCGAAGATAGAATTTTTTGCTAGGAAATAAAAAACTTAAATTGGGACATGGGTTTTTTCCATAAGATGCACCGTTAGTAAGCTACATATTGTCAAATTACAAAAATGTCATTTTTCAAATGTCAATATCTCGAAAACTATTAAGTTTGCTTGGGTTTGCTTGGGTTGCTGGGACTTTGTGTTTACTACATCTTTATTTCTTATGACACTATTCTTCCCAATAAGTCCTTTATATTTTGATTGTTTTACCAGCACACCTAATAATTTTACACGTGATGTTACACATGATATCCAGAACCTTTTCTGACAATATCGGAGCGTCACCCCAACCAAGTTTTCTTCTGCAAAAACGACACGGCCTTCTAAATGAAAATGTACGGTCGTCGCGACGGGATGTCGGGGTAGTTTCTTTTATCTTTAAATTGAGTAAAGAATTATTATTTACATTTTAAATATTTCCACTTTTGCCCGCAGAAAAGGAAAACGTTTCCAATGTTAACAAGTCTATCAAGTTAGTAAATTAATTAAAATAATATTTATCGGTTATTTAAATTAATGACGTCATGAATAGTAAGCAAACAATAATTACGTCTTAACTATAAACGATAAATATTGCTTTGTTTCAAAAAATCGGCTTGGATTTTCGTTTGGATATTTATAAAACAAATACTTTCCCTAAAGTATTTTAAGTGTGTTTTGTGGTACTGCGGATGTTTTACACTTCTACGACAAAAAGTAGGTCAATAAGGTATCCTGTTCTAATTAAACATAAGCTCTATCTGTGAACAGATGCCTTCTAAAAGTTAACGTCATAGTTCGTGTTTATCTGGGGATTACAGCTTACAGACTCCTTGCCAGCGCATTCCTTCCCCATGTAACGGCGCGTCATTTGAAACAATTAACATTTTTACCTGTAATGACTACACTTCCTCATCGAAGTTGCTATATTTAGGTGATGTACGTCATCGACGTTCTCTATTTTTGCTGTTAGTATGTTTGTTGAATGATGTTCCCCCTATATCTTTGTGTACATCTGACAATTAGTTATCCACCACGTACCCTGTACATGAGTTATAATAAAAATTATCCCCATTTTAGTAAGAGTTTCCTTTGGTTTACCTTTTGTTTCACATTTTGGGGTTCGGCATAACATTATACATATCGTGAACTCTTTCCCTAAACCTGAATTTCATAATTTTAACATTCTAAATCATAGTATACAGTAGCGCACATAAGTATGGAAACATTTTACTATCAAACACAAATTTTATTCTCCTATGAAATATAAACACTTTATTATGCAAGCGTCTTATACTGCTTAAACATTATTACTATTACTATGGTTATAAATATTTTTGACAAGAATAGTTTTACGTTTACAAAAGAAACATTACATTTTTATCATTAATATGCATAACAAAAGTATGAAAACATTTTCATTTCTAAATTATAAACAGACTTAGATGAAAAAAAAGTAATGTCCAATACTTTAGTCGGATATCCTTTTCCAGCTATAACACCTTGACATCTTCTGCCCATCGAGTCAATAAGGATGTTTTGTCATTTTCTTTTAAGACATTCCATAATTTATCCCTGTTCTTAATGTTTCTTTTTCTAATATTTTTATCTAGATAGTTCGAAAGATTGTCTATCGGGTTAAGGTCAGGGGATTGCGATGGCCAATCCATTACCCGACTCTTTTGTGTAGTCAACCAATTCTGTACCAAACGTGATGTAGGATCGCGTTCTTTTGCAAAATCCATAAAAATCGCAGATCTTCTTCGTATGGTAGCAAATGATTTTCTACTATCTTAACATACATTTAAGCATCCATTTTACCATCTATTTTTACAAGTGGGCCTGTACCAGACCGACGAAATGCCCCCCACACCACTATTTATCACCGCCATGTTTAACTGTGGGAAGTAACCACGGGCCTCTGACGTAGCCAGTACTATCATTATTAATGCTGTATAATTATATTATTTTCCTTCCTTGAAGCGCGTCTATTTTAGAGCTTCGACGGATATCGAATTTTTAAAATGTTCTAGACAGGGAAAAGAGTGTTTGGCAAACATACTTATGGGCTTGTCTGTACGCCTTATCCGCCTGGGCGTCTATTTGGCCAATTTTAGTTTTATAAATGATCACTTAACAAAATTTTATTATTCTTGAAAAGATCTGTCAATAAAGTTTATTGACTGATACAAAGCGAAGAGAAATAACGGCAAAGAATTGTAAGTGGTACAATAAAATGTGTTTTTGCACTCCATAGCTAAAAAATGCTATTTTATGCCCTATTTTTAGGGACTAGTGTCACTTTTAATCCCTTTTAAAGCAAAGATGCTTAAAATCTCTTTTAAAAGGTATGTTGAATCCCTGTAGTAACAATAAAAATACCAAAAAGTACCGTTAGAAACACAATATTTATTATATTGACAACTAACCTATTTAAAACGCCAAAAATTGTCTAGGTCAAAGAAAATGGTACCTACACCTACATATTCTTTGCCTAGGTATAACGAACAATAAATTGGTGATTATTAATATTTTGAAGAAAATATGCTAAGAGTACGTTTTCTGTATATTCAGTTATTTTCTTGCAGAAACTTCGTATTGTTTTTCATATATTTTTCTTGATTTGGGCGGCAATAAGCTAGACGTAGCATCTGTAGCATCTCCCTCAATTTCATTAATGAAAAAATCTCTCATAGTTTCGAACTTTCGGTTAGAAACTCAAAAAGTACGAACTAGATGAAGTAGTGGGGTCAAAATACTAGGACCTAAAAAAATATTTATATTCAGTAGAATTTTGAGTACCTAATACTAAGTAAACTAAGAATGATAAGACATTAAAGTAACGTTTTTGAGTTGTTCATACCGTTAAAAGTAATTATTCACAATGCCATCCTAATTAAAGTAGGCGTGAAATGAAAGGGATTTTGAGATCTTTCCATTTTTGTTTTTTTTTTGCAATTCACTTACAATTATAACAATAAATTGTATTTCAATATATTTTTTTAAAATTAAAGCTCTGCATTGAAGTACCGGGTATTCTCTTATATTTTGAACGGGGTCCACAGTCCTTATTTTTAGAGATATGGAAAAATGTTTAATATAAAAATTTTAAGGTTTTATCTAAATCATCAGAATTTTCTAAAAAAAATAAACAAATGATAATCAGAATGTCAAAAAATCGCTATCAACTTTAATTTTTTAAAAAGAACACCCTGTATATTTTCAATCATTTAGAAATATATCTTTTTTCTGATTTCAAAAATATAGTTTGTTCATGTTTCTTTAAGCAGTTTTTAAAATATTTAGATTTAAATATTTAAAAATGCTCAGTTTTAAGTCATAGCCGCTCAAGCATAGGTGGCTTTGGAATCACTTGTTGGGTGATCGCAAACGTATAGCTTTGAACATTTTTAAACATTTAAATCTAAATATTTTCAAAACTGCTTAAAGAAACATAAATAAACTATATATTTTTGAAATCAGAAAAAATATATCTCTAAATGGTTCAAAATATACAGGGTGTTCTATTTAAAAAATTAAAGTTGATAGCGATTTTTTGACATTCTGATTATCATTTGTTTATTTTTTTAGAAAATTCTGACGATTTAGATAAAACCCTAAAATTTTTTTATTAAACATTTTTCCATATCTCTAAAAATAAGGACTGTGGACCCCGTTCAAAATATAAGAGAAAACCCTGTACATATGTTAGGAAATGGAATTTGCATACAATAGAGTAGATCTAGTAGTACCCATATAGATCACCTATGTAATTATAGTAAAAAAAGTGATTTTTTGAGAACACCAAAATACTGCGTCGCAGGCAAGCAAAATATTCATTTCCGTGTTTATTTCTAATTAAATATTACACAATTTACGACGTGTATATTACGGCGAAGTTACGGTGAAAACTCCAATACAATTTTCATTTAACTTAGAAGTTTGCCAGAATTAACTCAGTTTTTCCAAAATATTTCAAAAACTAATTTCGTCGTAAAAAACCCACACACGCCCATTATCCCAGATTAATAATTTCATTTTCAAATTTTACGACATGGTCAATAAGTGGTTATCGTAAAATTGCTGTTTCAACGGCCGTTTCAATGCTATTTTTTTAAAAATACGACAGCGTCTTGCAGGCACGTTGATTTACTCTCTCGAACACAGCTGAAAAGCTTATTTATATTTCGTTCGCTAGAAACTGGGCTAGAACAAAATACAGCATCTAAAAGTAAATTGAGGAAACCTCTATCACCATGCATCGGTTGCTTCATTATTAGACAGCTGCGAGCGAACTTTTGGTCGTTTCAGCGCATTGGTGTCTATATGAAAGTTTTCGAGAAATGCGTCTCTGATACAAAGCAGGAAGTAAAGAGTCAAGTATTGTCATTGGGCTTGTTCAAGAAACTACATATATTTCAATTGTATATGTTATATATCATAAATTATTGATGAACCTATTATTATTATTATTATTAGGTATTATTATTATAGACCACAGGTTCCCAACCTTTTCTGGACCACCACCCCCTTTACAAGAAAAAAAAATCTATAATAGTAATACCAAATATTAACATATTGCTACACATATCTATATTTTATCTATCTATTAAGAATCACAAAGTAGAAATTAAAAAGGCCATCAAAAGCAGAAAATTGTTTATTAAAATTTAAAAAATAGTAATAAAAAAATTAATGAGATGGTTGAGGCTGGTGGAGTTTTATCAATTTGTTAATGTCGGGTTCCAATTTTGGCAACATCAGTTGCAAATCGCTACGCTCAGTGTTCCTTTTCTTAGAAAGTAAATTTGGTACTGCACTGAACCCACGCGCAGCCAAATACGATGAAGGAAATGCAATTAAAAATTTCTGTACTATTTCCCACAATCCAGGGTAGAGTGCCGGTATTGATTTTTGAAGCCAGAACTCTTGGTATCCATTTCTGAATTTTATTTTTAGTTCGTCGATAGTTGTGGGTTCTACGGGTTCCTCTTCTAAGTTTGACGATTCTGCTGTATGTGCGAAATAATCTAAAAGACAACTCGGTATATTCATGTCTAAAGTACCCTGGAGTCGCTTCTTAAAATCAGCATGAAGAACGTCCAAGTGTTGGCAGTAAGCAAGTAAATCTTCCTGTTGACGTGAGATAGTGGCTGCTCTACCTAAATTTCGTTTGAACAGAAGAAGTTTCCCCACAAAAGCAGCTGTGACGTTTTTTTGTGTTAATTAAATCAGCTCATCACCTTGCAATTGTGAATTCATTTCGTTAAAGATAATCGGGTTTGCGCGCAGTTTTTCGTCTCTGTTTTAGAGGAAATTAGTACTGAGTCAAATAAATTGTAAAAACGATTCAGACAAGTACCTTTTGAGAACCAACGAACTTCTGTGTGCAGCAGCAATCGATAATAATCATCATGTTCGCTACAAAGTTGGCCAAATAGTCTGCCACTCAATGAATTGCTTCTAATCTTATTTACTTCTCTAACAACGTAATCAAGCGGCGTGTGCCGGCGTTCATTCAGATTTTTTGCAACCAAATGCTGACGATGAATAACACTATGTACAGCGAGTACATTTGGAACTGCTTGTTTCAAACTGAATTAGGGAAGTTTTAAATTTTAAGTTGCCAAATATGTTTGACATGTGTCAACGGCCGCCATTAAAATCTTACGTGGAATTGAGTATACCAGGATCGTCGGGTGTGTACTGTTTCCGGGTCAACAATCTGTATCCTGAAAATCGTTTCCCGCGGGGTATTGCTGTTTCTGTCTCGGCCACACACCTATGCATCATATTGTTCATACGAAAACAAAATTGTTAGTTTACAGTGAACCTTATATTGTACTATAATCGTGTCCGTATCCATATTTCTTTTATCGTCCGTGTGGCGGACTTTATAGTTGGCCAAATAAAGATACCCTGATGGAATATCTGATTTTTGTAAAATGTAAATAATCGTTGTTTGTTTAGTTTTTGTTGTGTCTAAATCGATGTGTGGGACCTAAGGTTTATGACTGGATCCGAACGGCACTATTTGAGATGTTGTACCAAGCACAGTGCTGCGTGGTGGCTTGCCATTGCCTTCATTGATGACAAAGAAGAACTCTTAGTTGATCTGCTGAAAGCGTTTAATGAAATGTAAGCAAGATTTGTTCGCAAAAGTTAAACTCGATGTCCGTATGTGATTGTATCGTGAACTATATGTAGATAATTTCATCATTTTACGGCAATTTTCGTTTTGAGGCGACAACAATGAATTTCATTTACTAATGCATGACATATAATTAGAGAAACTACAGCGTCATAGTGTATATTTTTACGGTGGAATAACTCGTCACATTCTGAATTGTTTTTGAAATCGTAAGCAAATTATAATTGGATAATTATCCAATTTAAATCTGACATTTCAAGTAATACTGGTTGGCCAGGTTTAGAACTTTTCTTGTATTTAATTTAAATCTGATATTGATGATTCGAAAATTTATATGCGAGGTCGAATTAAAACTCATAATTTTCTTCCTTTTGAGAAAAATCAGCCCATGGAACTATTTTATTACAATTTTACGTTTTAAAGAAATTTACATAATTTTGTTCTTAAATTATTTAAATTTATTGTCAAATAAGTACGTATTTTTGCAAATAAGTACGTATGGTACAAATATTTATGGTTAATGGTGAATTTGTTGATGTATTTATTTTAAATAAAAGTAATTTCTTTCCGCTTGTTTTGCAATTATAGAGTAAAAATTTAAAAATAATTTTCCTGTTTTTGGATTTCAGTAATACACAGATCTAAAACCGTCTTAAATTTCTCCTTTAAAAGCTTACCGAAAGGGGGCACACAGTACCTATACTAAAATAGGCTGCCATGCCAATTTACATTTAGAGTAAACTGAGTCTATTGAATTTCCAATAGAAATGAAGAAGTTCAGAAATGGCGCAAAGCAAGATAAATTAGCTGTTGACATTTTTGACTCTTTTTGAAAGAATCAAATTGAAAACAAACTTTTTCTTGGTGATAAAAATAAAGAAAATATCCAAAGCTTTTAGCAATTTTTATTAAAATTTTGAACTGAAAAAGGTGTGTTTTTATAACTTGACGGTAACATTTAGGTCACAACTTTTAAAGAAGCTTTCAATGTTCTTTCAATGTTCACGTCTCGTCGCCTATTTTTCTATAACTCTGCATCGGCTTTATTTCCTTAAATAGTTTTCACTCAGATTCAGGGAGGATCCTGTAGAGGTGTAAATTTCTACCTAACCATTTATCTAAAGCGTCCTTTTCCAAAATATAAGTTCCTTATAACGTTCCAAAAAGCCGGAAGGGAAACGAGCTTTATTCATAAGTGAATACCTCGAACAATCCTTTTATTAATGTTTCATTTAACATGAGTATAACTGTAAATAATAACCTTTATATACGTCCCAGTCAACAATAAACTATATAGGTTCTTTTATTGACACGATACTCACAGATAGTCACAAAGACTCTTGATTTAATGGAATAATAATATTCCAAGTTTCATTTACTATAGCATTAATTTCAGTCACTTATTTACATAGTTTTGTTATCAGTAGAGGCTTCTATCGAAAAGTTCGCATCCATGTTGTTATCGTTTTTTGTTTATGTACTATTATTACGCATGATTTTTAAATTAGACTTGAGTCAACGCAATTGGTTATATTATTTTTTTCTCAAATGGAATACTAAAAGAGAGTTAAAAATCTTATATTGTCGAGTGATAAATGATACTAAGGGCAGGCGCGCACTGAGCGACTGTCAGGTTGTCGCGACCACTAGAACCGTTTAAATTAATAATACATAACTCACTACCCACCACGACCGAGAGGTCACGACGGCCAACGAGAACCTGCGCGACGTACAGACGGCCAGTAAAACGCCGCGGCCAACAAGATACACTGTGTTAGGTGAGAGGTAGCGCACTACGTGTGCAGGAAGTTGATGATTTTGTAATGGCGTCGAAAAAAAAACCCTAAAACTCGATAATGATTGATTTATTATAGAAATTCAGAACCATCCATCCAAAAAAAATTAATTAAAACTTTCAACAAACCTACAACTGTTCACAGCGAGTCATGGCCCAGCCAGGTTTCAGCCAGTGGAATTACAATCCGGCACCATCGTTCGGAATTTCCGGACCTATTCGATCACCTTAGTATTCTTTGCAGCACTATTCTAGTTCATCTACGCAAGTGCTTTAGAATCAAAGATCTAAACTATATGAACAACGACCACAAAGTCAAAATTCCTCCCGTTCTGAAGAAGCAAATAATTCATTATCTCTGCCGAATGTACAAGAAGCTGCTACTTGGTCGGTATTCATTTTGAAACTAAATATTGGTGGCTTGACATTGGGCGCGATCAGTGTCGCAAATGTGCCATGGTTGCAGCGACCTGGCCGTCGCGACCTGGTCGCCCAGTGCGCGCACGCCCTATGCAACAGGTTTTCCAATGCTTGAAATATAGCTAGCACAAGCTGGCAAATAATTAATGAATCAAGAAAATCTACAGTCGAGAATGAGATAACCGAGATTCATTTTAAAAATCAATCTGTGAATGATTCTAGAAAAATCTGAGATTTTTAATGAGTTTTATTTGAATTTTAAATGCCATAGACCTGATTGGTCTACACAACAACTCGCGATGAGCTATACAGTTTGGCTCTTAAGACCACTGCAAGGCCGTTCCAGGCTTTGATAACGTGCACGGGCGAGCTCTACGGGCTGTTTTGACCGAAATGTGTATTCCACTGTCTTATCTCATCAACAAGTCCCTTTGCATTGGGCAGTATCCAGCATTACTTAAATTGTCCAAGCCAAGTACTGTTTCAAAAAATATATACCTAAGAACAGACTTTTCTAATTACAAAAATATATGCCTTCAAAGTCAATTTGCTAAAATTTTTAAAATGCCCTTTAACGTTCGATTAACTAAATACCTAGAATATCACGATCTACTGAAACTATGTCAGCATAGTTTTGTGAGAAACAAATCTACCGATTCTGCAATTGCCCAGGTTTCTAACTTCATCTACCAAGTCTTGAATGCCAAACATCAACCACTGGCATTATATTTTGATCTTCGTAGAGCTTTTGATACATTAGATCGTGTCCTCACCATCATCGACTTTTGTCCTTAACAGGGCATTGCCCCCGTTTTCTAGAGTCCCTCGAAAATCTTTGCTGAAAGCAGGTTCTGAAACTGAATTTGGATGACCAGAATCCGTCTGCAACCACCTGCTAAATCTGGACAGAAAACCCTCGGCTTTTTAATAGCATTCGTGGTGTGATTTACTGGAAGATACAGATAGCAGTACTTTTTTCCGTAAATAAAATAGATCTAAGCGATTTCATAGTCATAATTGTCGTCTTTGAAAACACCATGACGTGACGAGGATAAGTCTGAATCAAACATCAGACGTCGTGACTTGTAAATCGAAACAACATAATACATTATATGGCTCTTTCGAAAGGCTAATGCTTCAATAATTTTGTTTATGTCAGGTTTCAGAGAAATAGGGCAGCATCAGCTTTCAAAAATATTAGATTAAGAAGCTTTAAATAATAATAAAGGAAAATGTAGTCTTGAGATCGATCAGGATCAGAAAGGTGGTTGTTTTACTGGTTTGAGTATTTCAGAGCGTTTCTAGTCATTTAAAAATTAAATGCTGATGACAGTTTTTCTATTCTAAAGTTTGACTCAAACACTGCCTAGAATTCATTTTCATCGATTTAGGATTATTGATTTTAGTTTGATGTATCCTCCAAGACCATGTGTATATTCAAAGTAAGGGGATTTGTATAAGGGTGTATGTGTAAGTAGTCAGTAGCGACCTTTCGTCTTTATATACTGTAAGTAGTGTAGTCTACGCAACTACTATATAAATGTCGTTGATTTGATTAACAGCATTATTCCGACAAGCTTCTGTTTATTTGAATCCGCATTGCTACACAAAATTTAATGTGCCACAATCCAAACAGTAACACAGTAACTTAGATTTATTGCTTTTTTTGGCGCTCAGTGCAGTAAAGTAAATTTAGAACTACAAATAAATAGAATCTTCAAATAACTGTGTAAAGCGAGCTTTGCATATTTCTTTTTCTCGAAATGACGTCACACAATAGGTATAGTTTTAAATTACGACAGTACGTGCCTTTAGACTTTAGACAATTTTTTTTTGTAGTGCTACAACCGCGTTAATAACGGCAGTCAATAGAGTTTTATTGTTTGCCATAAAGTTTTTCATAATTAGCTTTATCTCTGCTTATTTGCCGAACTAAATAAATATTTAGGTAACCCTGACCGAACTTAATTATTTTTATTTAAATGGAGGTGGTTTTTATTTCTTGATTTTATGTTTAGTGATGCGAGTTAATAGTACACTGATAAAAACAAGAAGCATGAAAATATTTGTAAACTTCTCTGAAAAAATTAATTAATTTTAGAATTTTTCTGGAAATTAGAAAATTACCGTTTAGATTCATTAAAAAGGTTTGATATTTAGTACTGGTTTAAATTAAGATCTGTCCTGTCATTGTTAATAATGTCGTCATTAAAATGTTATGTGGTATTCTAATATTTCAGCGATTTGCTTGATTTTTGTCTTGGAACATGTTAGAATGAATTTACTTCTATTATTGTGGAAAGTTCGTACTAAAATTGCCATTTATAAATTTGCAAAAAATCTCGAAAAAAATTGATAATGTAAAACTTAGTTGTCTTATTCTTACACTGGCCAGTTTAAAAATTTTGGTTGTCCGATTAGACCGATCTTGCGTTGGAGAATCTGGCCATACATGTTTATGAAACACTTTTAGATTATAAATAGACTTAAATAAGTATATACTTAAGAGTGGGAGAGTGGGAGAGAGAAAGATAATATGGTGGGGACAAGAAGGTATAGTAGGTCTGTTCCAACAAGAAGGTCGTACGGTTTTCTGACCGTCCGAAACAGTTATTTACATACACTTAAGGCACCTCACAGTGTATCAAAATCGAAAATTCGTGGTCATTGGTACTTTACTTCGCTGTTTTGCAAAAATTGTGGCATATAAAAACATATATTGGAGTACGTTATTACTGTACTAAATTTCGACCTACGTAGTACCTTACTAGGTACCGGTCGTTCAAAAAATATAATTATTTTTCGACAAAATAAATAAAAAAAATCTATTTTCGGTTTAAAGCAACTAAGTTTATTAGACTTAAATACTAATTATAAAAAACATACTTTAATTAACCTAATTTTCACAATCTGAGCTGGAAACTGATCTATCAGAATTGTCTTCCTCAACGTTAGTTTCTTTAAAAAGTGTTTCGGTTTCTGAGAACAGATATTTTTTTTTCGCAGTGTATTTCGGTCTAATAAAGGAAATAAGGAGATTTAAAGAAATTAACAAGTTGTGCAGTATGTCCTCAATATTCTCGGTCCGTCCTTGCTTTCGCGCGTAATGTTCTCGGAATTTACGAAACTCTTTATTTCTAGATTCTGATGCCTCTTGAGATAAATGTCCAATTGGAATATAAGAAATATGTTCGCGCCCCTGTATTAGTGACATGTGAACACTTGATGGCATATAGTACCAACTATATAATGACACATACAGCTTTGCAATATCTGTCAAATATTCTTGAAAAGTATCAACATTTAAGTTTTGACCCGAAGAAAGCGCTTAAAGAATCACAGCAAATTTTTTAATGACATTTTTGTTCAATCCAGTGATTGCTGCTGATTTTTCGTAATGTAGGAAAAAGTTCCAGCAGTATTGCCGTCGTTTGTAGTGCCCTCACTCTGTTCTATTAGTTTCCCTAATTCATTTCGAAAATCATTTTGTATTTTTTGTTGTCTTTGCTCTATTATTACTTTGTTTTGACCCTTAGTGGCATCCTTAATTAAATTACAAAGCGTACTTATTGAGTTAACTTATTACCTACTTCTTAGAATAATATAATGTTTAATAAAATAACAATTTAAAACTGGGTGTAATAATGTATTTTTAAAACTATGTAGATAGGTACTTTCTTCATGAATATTTTATTTAATATTATTCTTGCCACTTTTCTTAGTAAAAGTTAAATGAGTTAAAATTTACTTGTAACTGCTTAGAAAATTTAATATAATTATTAACATACCTGGAAAATCTTCAAAGCGGCATTAAAAAGCAACTTTGGATTCCTGCATGTGAGACATTACTAAAGACAAATATTTCTTTTTCAATAATCGGGCAAAGTCGCGTGATATTTTTGGATATCCCTAATGTATGAGTTGTGTAATCCTCCAATGTATGTGACAACTGAGGCATATTTAGACATTTTTTTAAAAGTCACCTCGAACTTTGTTTTTTCTTCGACTTGGACCACGGTTCTTTTAAATTCCGTGTAAGTAAACTACAAATATTTCCACTAAAATTTGGAAATATCAGGAGTAGTTAGCATACTATAGCTACAACAAAAGTTGTTTTAAAATTTTGTGTAGAACACAAATTATGAATTTTTAAAATTGAACTTATTTTCGCATCATTTTTATTGCTCTCAGAAAAGTCACGTTTCTGCTTAAAAAGGAAGTACTTTACGGTGATCCATTTGAAAAAACTGGTAAACGACTAAACTCGAGACATTTTACGAATAATCTAGAGACAAAACAAATTAAAATTCGATAGTCGCTGTTTTGCCCTATGGCCACGAAATATCAAATCCGTTACACAGTGCGTCTGTCGCTGTGCAACATGTAATATTTATCTGGGCAACTCTATTTCTGATCGAAAACCGTTTTCGGACTCTGTACAATGGTCATGCGGAGTTGCCAAATGTCAATGTTAGAAACAGCGAATCTTTATGATCAGACCTAATTAAATGAAAACATGCTGGTAAAGTTTTGCCCATTTTGGCAAAGCTGCTATTAAATATCCACTTAATACATTCCACTCTTTGCAGGGACTTTGAGGTATTGTTGGCGACAAGATAGGTGTAAATAAAGGTATCTGTTCTTACATAATCGAAGGTGACGGTAGTAACTGCTTAAATTCATCTCAGGCAGATATTTAACTAAATTTTCTGTATTTTCTTCCGAGAAATTCAGTTTTTAAATACTATATTTTTCCCAAATACATCTCTTAAAGGCGTAGAAAGCTTATAAACTATGACCGCTCGTGAATGATACACCAATTTTCCTTTACAAGCATTAAAATTTAATGTCACACATTTTACATGCACAACCAACCGCTTCCTGAATAAGTTGTACGTCATTGTAACTTGTTTCGTGACGTCTGGTTTTGGATTTCAGCCTTGATGTAAGTGGTCGTGGTCTGTTGGAATGGTACTGACGTATTTAAATGTATTTTGCATAGATTTATCTGTGAAAGAAAACTTGAAATACTAGTAACAATGTTAATAAAATAAATAAAATAATTATACAGTGGCATACGGGTAAAAAAAATTGCGCTATACTTCTAAAGTTCTGGTTTTTTTTTAGAGGGTCGCCCTAGTTGGATAATTAAAACGATAAATGTTACAATAACACTTCTATTATGAATATGATGATACTTGTTGCTAAGGTAATAACGTAATGGTTGCGATGGTAATCACCATAGCATGATAGCAAGCGTTGTCATGTCATGGCAACTGATTTACTTGATGAAACATGTCAAATGATACATGGAGGGTAATACAGGATTGTTTTGATATCTTAAGGGTATCGTAGAAATATAAGTCGCAGGAGGAAATCGATTGTACTTCAAAAATTATGAATAATCTTTTGTTGTTATTTGTTCAAGTTATCTTTTTTGGCGATTTCACCTATATGATTCACTTAAGTGTTCCATTATTTAGAAAATGTTTCAGATGATTTTTAAATAGAATATCTTTTAATAATGCATTAACACTAATATAATTTATTATTTCCAGAACTTCCTGCGGAAGAAGGTGAGTAATTAGATAAAATCTATAAAGGCTGACTACAGGAAATTATATGCAGTAAGTAAGCTGACTTCATGGATACAAAAAAAGAACATATTTTGCGTAAAAAATGATCTCTATTTATTAAAAAATAAATTGGGGTGAAAGCTAAGCCACAGAATGTTCAACAATATAAAGTAACCACGCAGATGGTTTTAGTTCCCCAATACATCTCGCTGTGTGGCTTTGTCAAATTGTTTCTCCCTTAAGTTGCGCCGTTAGGGCTGTATGAAGTATTATGCATAGGATTCAGGAGAGATGTGAAATATTGCATCAAAAAGTAAAAAGGGAACTGTTTTGGTCCTTTAATATTAAGACCAGTTTCTATACCAAGCTTTTTCTTTTAAATTTGTAGAGTAGTAACGCTTTATAAATAAAGCGTATTCTCGTTTTCATTAGCTCACATACCTAATTTACAAAAAAAACCTCTTTGACTTAGTTAAATCCTTTACTAAATTTTTGTCTAGATGCTGTGTAAATAACTACTGTACAGGGAACAGGTACAAATAAAAGTGAACAGGCCTTATAACTTTTTTTATTTTTAAAGATGGAAAAAATGTTAAATATGAAAGTTTTGAGGATTTTTGTGGGTCATTCATATTTTATCAGCAAAACAATTGAGCATCGAATAAAAACTATATAGTATAAAACATCGATTTTCTCGCTTGTTTTAAATTGGATGGTATGCTTTTTATCATATTTTTGGATTCTAGGAGAGGTTCTAGACATATTTTGTATAACATTCCCTATGCTGTTTTTCAATCGTTTTTGAAATATTTCAAATTAAAAACTATTTCGCATAAATATACTTTAAACGTAGGTAACTATCCAGGTTGCGAACGAAATATCTGCTACCTTTTTAAATTTTCTTCGTAGGTAAGTCAAAGTTAATGTCAAGGTTGACAATATTACTTTAGTCACCGTGAAATCATAATTTTATTTTTATGCAAAATGAGTTATTCTATTAATGAGAGATAAAAAATGTTAAAATTATATTTAAAAAATAGCAATGATGTTAGAGCGGCTCAAAGACAGTATGAAGAAAATATTGAAGAGGGACAAAAAACTTCATCATTAAACCCCATAATAAAAACAAATTGAGGACTAGAAGAAAGAGGAATTCTGGGCCATGGAAAAAGAAGAAGAGAAAGAAATGAAGATAGGGACCTAGCGTTTTTATTATATTGTCAAGAGAATCTAAAAAAATCAATTCCCGATTATCTGCGGTATCTCAGATATGGAAGAGGAGATAAAATGTTGACTTATGGAACAGTTGTAAGAACGTTAAAATATTTTAAGTATCAAAAGTTCAAAAGCTTAGTGCCGATCAAAAAGAAAGGAAAGACTTGTCATAAATATTAACGAAAGAATGCTGCAAGATCCCAATTTATTTCATACCGTCGTTTGGACAGACGAAGCAACTTTCTCAACTGTGGAAATGTTTAATAGACCAAATGTTCATGTTTGGTCGGATGAAAATCCCTTTAACGTCAAAGATATTGCTTTTCAGGGGCCTAACTCGATCAACTTTTGGTGTGGGATATTTCAAAATAAAATTTTAAGACCATTATTTTTTTGGGGAGCATTAACTGGCCAGCGCTATCTTAATTTTTTAGAAAATGAAATCGAAGATATTCTCGACGAATTGTCACTTGAAGAACGTCTACGTATTATATGGCAACAGGACGGAGCGTCTCCCCATAATATAATTGAGGTTCGCAACTTTTTAAACCATCAGTATAACGGATGAATCGGTAGATATGGAACGGTACATTGGTGTGCAAATAGCCCAGACCTTACACCTGTAGATACATTTCCTTGGGGTCATTTGAAAAATGTCGTATACAGCAATCATAATGAAAATATTGAAGAAATTCAAAGGAAGGTGAGAAATGAAGTAAGAAATCTGAACGAAAATGATGCTGAAAGAATTATAAACACACTTCAGAGGCAGAGAAGAATGTATGAAAAGTGTGAAGAATTAAATGGTGGATATGTTAAAAAATTTCTTTTGATATTTATTCGCCAGTGTTAACCTTTATCTGTTTATGATATAATTCATTTGTTATTGTTTATAATCACTGGTTATTGCTTTCAAATATTAGTAACTAATAAAAATAAACATTTATTGTTTAATAGAATAACTCATTTTGCATAAAAATAAAATTATAAATTCACGGTGACTAAAGTATTATTGTCAACCTTGACATTAACTTTGACTTACCTACGAAGAAAATTTAAAAAGGTAGAAGGTATTTCGTTCTCAACCTGGAATTTGAAGTATTTCAAAAACGATTGAAAAAACCGCTAGGATATATTATACTAAATATGTCTAGAACTTCTCCTAGAATCCAAAAATATGATAAAATCGATGTTTTATACTACATTTTTTTATTCGATGCTCAATTGTTTTGCTGATACGATTTACGAATGATCCATAAAAATTCCCAAAACTTTCATATTTAACATTTTTCCCATCTTTAAAAATAAAAAAGTTATAAGACCTGTTTGCTTTTATTTGGATATCCCTGTACAGCTGCGTTAAATACATTTGAACATGTGTATAGTTTTTATATAATTTTTTTATTTTAGGTACAAGTTTGTAATTTCCCTGTAATTTCCAATATAAAAGTTGTAAAATAGTGGTCTGTTTGAGGGAATTACCAGTATTTGCTTTGTAGCCCAAGCAAATGGAACCTTTCGCCAGCAAAAATTGAACCTTAAATTATTGTAATGAAGTTGTTTAAACCTTACGTATGTAAGGCCAACCGTATACGAGTATATACGTTGTAGCGCTAAAAAAATAGAAACAAGTAGACACAATTTCATTCATTCTTTAATTTACTTGTAGTCCGGAAATTACTAATACATTTAATTCGTAGATTTAGATCCAGTTTCTAAACATTTATTTTAGATAGCCACACGTTCGGCCAGAATAATTCCGAATGGCCTTTTAATTTCAAGAATTACTCGGTATATTTTTAGCGTCCAACGCTTTTTTAAAGCATAAAATCGGTGATATAACGGTTATAAAAGAAAACCAGAGTTGTTTATTCATGGGTTATTAATTTTGGCTTTTGATCAAAATGTTCATTAAGTACGTCGATAAATATATGCAACATATTAAGTTTATCGTAAATTGAAGGATCAGTACATAGGTTGTGTTAGGTTTTCATTGTAATTTTTCTTTAGATTATATTTAGGTTAAAACGATTATAATACATTTTAGCTGAGAGATTTTTAAATGGTCGAAAAGTGGAGCATTCTTTTTCAATGAACACGTTTATGGTATAAATTTGATTAGTGGTGGAATTCCTGCATTGCTGCTGGCGATGTCGCTCTTCAGCCACGTTATCTGGTACTACTACTACATTAACTAGTCACGTGGGCAATGTCATTGGTTGTCAAATGTCGTAAGCAAGCGTGAGCGGAATCCTACCCCATTCACCCGCTTTTTTTAATCGAAAGTTGAAATTTATTTTTCGATCGGATCAATCCCTAAAAAGGCACCCTCCACCTGCAAATTAAACTATTAATATTTATTTCTTTGGGGGCAAGAATACATTCCCCTTCTCTTCAGACGCCCACGGTACGTTAGTACTTAGGCTTGAAGTCTTCGTGGGATGTCTTAGATAATAAAAAAGAATGGAGGACATTTGCTTATTTTTATAAAACTCCAAACTTTTAATATACGTACGTGTCATTGGACAAATTAAACTTTATAATATTTTATAAAGATAAACATTTTTAGCACCTGGCTGCCAAATTATGTCGGTCATTGTTGACGTCATCGCATAGCAAAACCGGGCATGTAAGAGAATTAAATCTGAACGCGTACATTTTTTTCACTTAGGTTTGAGGAATTGTATGTGTGCACAACGATGCAAAATTTAGGTCACCAGCTCTCACTGCCAATTCTCTGTAAAGTGCCCTTGGACTACTATGCTATTCTTAATAGGATATTAAATGACATCATTTTTTACAAGTAACTTTGCTCTCATGTCCACTTTAAGTAGGCAAAGACTTAATGCTTCACATACTCCTAATATATATTTTTTTTTCGATAGGAGCCAAATCGTCAACATTAATCTACTATATATTTTTGAATTACGGCATGTGAGCATCAAGGGACATTTCTAGCCCTGCACTATGTCAATATCTAAAGCAGTTAGCTAACTACACGCAGCTAGAGATCTAAAAGCAGTTTTATGTATGCGACACCTAAACGTTTCCCAATTCTGAAAGGTGGATATTCTTTCCACAGCTTTTAAACAAGATGCTCATGCTCATGCTTTTTAGTCCCTTATACCACAGAAAAATGGTATAGATCTTTTTATTTTTAAATCCTAGGCTCGGAACACATGAAGGGTATTCTAACAATGTATATTAAGTATTTTAATGATAACTTCTTGATCGGTAGAAGATGCGGTCAGACACAATAGATGATCAAATCTTTATGAATTGCTGATACTTTTATATACGAAAGGAAACAACAAAGTTTACGTACAAACCCTGAAATCCCTATTCCCTAGCATGCCATAATGCTTAATTGAATTCCATTTGTAATAAATATTTACTAAGAAAAGATTTGTGCAGTCCAATTTCTTAATAAAGGTCCTATACAAAAGAATACTGACGCCAAGAAAAATAAGTAATATTGCCTTGCGATCTTTTAATAGGCTGTTCCAGACTTCACATGTTGGAGACCACTGCGAAAAATTGGGTCAAGAGCACTTACCCCGGTTGTTCTGTGAAGATGGATAATTTTTGTTCCCTCCTTTTCCGAGAATGGGCAGGTGCGCTAAGAAAATGTTTATCTTTGTAAGACAGACTGTAATTTATTGTCGGAAATTGAAAACAGAAGGAAAAAACAATTTGTTGGTTCACGTGTAAATTAAAATCAGTTATATTGATTTTCGCTTATGTTATTACGTTTGTCGGCGGATTTAATCATGTAGGATTATTTGACTGATCCTCAAGCTTCGATTGTTTATTTAAAAGAATGTAGACTGAATATATTTAATACGTTACTCTAAAATGTTTAATTAGTTGCATTTCTTTAACCTTCCCACCGGCGAAATTCTATTTTAGCAGAAAGTTTATTTTTCAACTTTTGACATGTTGCATACATACATACATACATATGTTATCTTCATGTACCCTAGCCGTAGACTATAAATATTTAATCGATTTATCTTAATTATTTTATATCATTTGGACGTTTATTTATCCTTAATTTTGAAAAGCCTAAATTGTCTATTTGAATCATCTTCAGACATCCAGAATACATTACAGAATATCAGAGTTTCATATCTTAGCATCATAAGTTAAGGGGAACATTCCAGAACGTTCCCCTAATTCGAGAATCGGATCAAAGAGATAATTAGGTATTATCTAAATATTTCTATAAACAATGGGATAAAAGACGATACGATGATCCGACGATAATTGTTAAAAAAAAATGGCGCCACAATATTCTGACCAAAAGGAGTACTGTCGGATCATCGTATCATCAAACATCATGCATGATAATTCGTGTCATGTTTAAACGAAGATTGACATATTGGCGATATTAACAAAATTGTTTTGATTTCTTTTCTGTTCTAATTGATCTATAATTGGTATTTTTTTGTTAACTTGTTCAAAAATGGATTTTAAAGGATATGCAAAAAATAGTAACAGAAAGTTTAATTTAAAATGCATCAGGTGATTGGATAAATGTAGTAATTAAGATTATAATCTATTGTAAAATTAACACGAAAAATCGATGAGCATCCTAGAAGTGTTTATTAATAATTATATTATTAAATTATGGATAGACTATCAACAATTAATTATTATCTTAGTTTTTTTTACAGTTTCCAAGGTTGATATATCTGTGTGTGTTGATATGTGTACCTACATAATATCAGTTACTGTGTTCAGCACCCAAGTAACATCAGATATTTTCATGTCTAGATTTCATAACAACCTTGTCAATGTCATGTGCAGCAAATTGATAATATATTGAGAGTATACAGGGTGAGGATTTTAATGTATTTTAATACGATATCTCAAGAACGGGTTGGAATGTTTTAATACAAATTTTGCAAGGTGATTAGGAGGCAGGGGGACGTATTTTAAAATATGTTTAAAATGCTTGTTGAATCTGGCCTTTCACGTTTTTCTTTTATAAATTCTCACAAGGAAAAATCCAATGGACTCAGATCAGGAGACCTTCCATCTTCCAGGCCTGTTTACAGGACCACCATAACCAATCCATGTCCAAACATGCAATTTAGGGTATCTCGGACTTGTGCAAAGTGTGGTGGGGCACGATCTTGCTGAAACCACACCTCTTGTTACTAATTTTGATTGTTATTCAGAAGTTGGATAAACCATCCCTTAAAAAGAGTTATTTCCCCATTTAGGGGGTCCTTGGCAAAATGGGGCCTAATAACTCTGTCCCCGACTATGCTGCTTGACCACAACTCTAATCCAATGTGGATTCTCTGTTGCCCAACAATGCTTATTGTGTCGGTTCACCTTAAATTAAAAAAGTAAAAAATGGGCTGTGTTGTATAGCAGTACAAAATACTTGCAAACTAATCCAAGTAGAATAAAGTAAACAATTTCTTGCTCACAATTAGTAAATGTCGCCTCCTGAGAAAAAAAAACAATCCTGAAGGAGCCTCCTCCTTCCACGTTTAATGTCAAACATATTTTAATATGTTTGCCTGCCTCCTAGAAAATTTTTTATGAAAGTATTCTAAACTTTTTTTGATATCATATTCTAACACTTTAAAATCCTTATTCTGTATAAATAACGTCAAAGTAGAGAATTTCGTTTCTTGGATTTTTTTTCGCTGCTTTAAAAAAGACTAGGGAAAACGGATTTAAATTTTTTATTGAAACAGCCGTAAAATGCCGAAGATCCCGCATGAAAAAAATGAAAAAGTAAAACTTTTTTCCCTATCGAGAAATCTTGGAAGAGTTTAGTAGTAGGTATAACATAAAATGTAAAACGTATATTTATGCTGGTATAATTTTATTGTAGGTTTTGAATATATTGTAATCGAACTAAATATATTGTTTCGTCCTCAACGAAATATAATGTTTAGAATTTATTGTATTGTTTCATGGGTAATTTATTAGTAATCTCTATGCAAACTGAAATTAATTTCTTTTTATTTTATTTTCGCGTTATATATTGTCTCGCGTTATTTGTGACAATCTGTACAATTTTGGCCAAGAAGAGTCACGCGCGAAGGCGTAGAAGCGCAGGTTAAAAGAGTCGTGCTCGAGATAGATAAGTAAAAAGTACACACGTGCGAGTGCAATTCCCAATAAATTAAAATAATTTAATCACAATGCCGGCTAATCATTAAAACCTCACCTAAACTCAAAAGTGATATAATCATGCATGAGCTGGGAACATTCAGTATTTAAATCTCCAAGACTGGAATCAAGATCAACTTTGGAACCAAGTCAGCACAGCGGACACCAGGTAGGCCATTTTCAATTCGCAGATTGTCATACGATCGTCGTCGTAAAAACTGAATAATTTACTGAAATTAAATTTAGAACCAACAAAAATACAGTCCACTCTCTTATTCGTTAACATTTTGGTCCATTCGACCGCGAATTTTCATTCATTTTTGATTACGAAATTTGATTTCAGTTTGCATAAAGTAAAATATTTTTGGTAATCCATTTAAATTCAATACGCCATTTTCGTTGGACCTATCGTCCTGCTGAAGGAAGGGACCAAAGGTCAAAATTTAGGGTACCGAACGCGCACCAGGTTCGCGATTCCTTCACGCGGCCACCGTGATACGGTTTGTGCATTGTTGATCTCAATTTGGCAAATAATACTGCATCGGTGCATTCTCAAATTTAAATTTGTTTTTAGCTTATGCATTACCCTTTAATAATTTTTTCGCCGGTATAATATACAGTACATCCCCGTAAAGTTAATTTACATTTCATATTATGAATCATGGTGCCAAGCAATATTAAATAATTAATATTATTGCTTTCTCTACAAGCTAAAGATAATAAGATTTAATTTATATTCGTAAAGCCCTACTTTAGCTTGGATAATAATACCTTTGGTACCTACCCATACTCTCGCTCTCGCTCTCTATCGCTCTCTCTCATTTCTTTCAGTTTAATGATTTAATAATGCACTAATTTCTTTAATAATTTACCCCAATTAGTGTACTCTCTGATTTTCTCAACTGAAAGAAAATTTGCTTGCTCATAGCATTTTGATCTCTCTCATTTCTTTCAGTTTAATGATTTAATAATGCACTAATTTCTTTAATAATTTACCCCAATTAGTGTACTCTCTGATTTTCTCAACTGAAAGAAAATTTGCTTGCTCATAGCATTTTTATCTTACTTTGCAAATTTATTTCTCACATCACATTGTAATATTTTGAATGTGATTGTTTATAATTAATTAATCTCGTGATAGTTAATCACTAATCTTAATTGCTGCAAAGTTATTTCTCACATCACATTGTAATATTTTGAATGTGATTGTTTATGATTAATTAATCTCGTGATAGTTAATCACTAATCTTAATTGCTGCAAAGTTATTTCTCACATCACATTGTAGTATTTTGAATGTGATTGTTTATAATTAATTAATCTCGTGATAGTTAATCACTAATCTTAATTGCTGCAAAGTTATTTCTCACATCACATTGTAATATTTTGAATGTGATTGTTTATGATTAATTAATCTCGTGATAGTTAATCACTAATCTTAATTGCTGCAAAGTTATTTCTCACATCACATTGTAGTATTTTGAATGTGATTGTTTATAATTAATTAATCTCGTGATAGTTAATCACTAATCATAATTGCTGCAAATTTATTTCTTACCCCAGAAGCAAGTTTTACTTATAATTTCGTTGTAAAATGGCTGATAAAAAACTTAAGGGCTATATAGCTCAAAGGGAGACCGCCATTGCTCGATTAGGGGAAATTAAGGTCGTGGCTGATGAGGCATTGACCAATAATAAAGTTCACACTAACTTTAAAATGCGTTATAAGCATCTTCCTGCAATTGTTGTTGACTTTAATAATCAACATACTGCAATACTAAATACTCTAGTTACACTTGAAAATCCTGATATGGAGTCGCACCAAAAAACGCGAAAGGCTTTTGATAATGAATATTATGCAATAGAGGCCATTTATGCTGACCTATTTGATGACAATAAAAATACTGCTTCAGTTGCTACTCCAAATCATGTTAAGTTGCCAAAACTAGAACTAAAAAAATTTAACGGTTCTATTAAAAATTGGAAAACGTTTATTGATCTTTTCAATTCAATGATTCACAATAACTCAAGTTTATCAAATATTGAAAAATTTACTTATCTACTTAATTCCTTAGAAGGTCCACCACTTAGTATTGTTCAATGTAACCCTTTAACCAACAGTAACTATTTAATTGCTTATAACGCTTTAATCAGTCGTTACGAAAATTCCCGCTTAATCTCTGTTAGCCACTGGCGCGCAATAGAAAAGACTAAAAAACTTGCAAATGCAAGTGATGTAAATTCTCTTCAATTTTTATTAGATACATTTGCCGAGCATTTGCCAGCTCTGGAGCACGCTGGTCACCCCGTTCGCCAATGGGACTTTATTGTCTTTTATATGTTGTTTGACCGCCTTGACTCCAGCACAGCCACTCGATTTGAACTTGAATGCGGACAATCTCTGGACGATCTTAATAATAAAAACAAACACCCTGACATTTTAATGAATTTTTTGAAGAGACAATGTGTGGCTTTAGACACTGTTTCCAATTCCTCGTTTTCGAAGTCACACGAAAAGGACAAATCAACAAATAAAGGACAAAGGAGAACTTTCCTTATAAATTCCGAGAAGTTATGTCATGCTTGCAATAAACAAGGCCATTTAATTTATGGCTGTCCTGAATTTCTGGGAAAAAATCCTGATGACAGATACAATTTCATTAAATTTAATAAATGGTGCACAAACTGTCTTGGTACCAAACACACTTCCTTTAAATGTTCATCTCGAGTGCACTGCGCTAAGTGCTCAAAATGGCATCACACTCTTTTACATCATAATCATCAGTCTCAGTCACCCTCTCATCATAATTTACCTGTTAATAGTGCTTCTACTCCCAAAATCGGCGATGCGGAGACTCAGCCCGTCGCTTTAACTAATTTAAAGCCAAAAGGTAGTCCAAAGGAGGACATGGTTCTATTGGCCACTGCACAAATTCGTGTTCTTGACTCACGAGGTGCCTATCAATCAGCCCGCGTCTTACTTGACAGTGCAAGTCAAGTGAACTTTATCACGACCAAATGTTGCAATCGTTTGGGTCTTTACAGACGCCCCCTCTCCCTTTCAGTAAAAGGCCTGGGAGATACCACTTCGAATATTTCTCAAGAAGTAACATGTACTTTCGTTCCGAGAGTTTCGGAGCAACCCCAGATAAGCCTTGAATTTGCAGTAATTCCTCAAATTTGTGGGAACATGCCTCCCGCGCATCTACCCGCAAATAATTTTAGTAAATTCTCTCACTTACAATTAGCTGATAATAAGTTTAATATCTCGAGTCCAGTTGACATGCTTCTTGGCGGCGATGTTTTTGGTTTTCTTTTCAAAGAAGGTCATATTTCCAATTCTGTTGAAGAACCTGTAGGTCTTAATACTTGTTTAGGTTGGACTATAATGGGTCGCGTTCCGGTGACGCCATTAGTTTCCTCTAAGAATGCATTGTGTTCTACACTATCTCTATCTCTTGATGACACTGTCAAGAGGTTTTGGCAACTCGAACAAGTTCCTCAAGTTGTCGCTCTTGCTCCTGAAGACATCGCTGCCGAAAAATTATTTGTCGATACTTTCACCCGAGACAATAATGGTCATTATACAGTTCAACTTCCCTTCAAGGACTCTTATTTACCTGTATTTGCAAATTCCCGAGATATTGCCTTACGCAGGTTCTACTCCCTGGAGCGCCGTCTGATAGCCCATCCAGGACTTTACGATGAATACAAGCAATTCATGCGTGACTATTTTGAGTCTGGACATATGGATCTTGCTTTGCCCATGCCCCATTCTCAACATCAATATTACATTCCTCATCATTGCATTATTCGACCTGAAAGTTCCACTACTAAACTCCGCGTTGTCTTTGATGCTTCAGCCAAGGCAGCAAATAATATACCTTTAAATGATACTTTGTTAGTGGGTCCAAAACTTCAGCAAGATATATTCAGTCTGCTTCTACGTTTTCGCACGTATTCCATTGTTTTCACTGCTGATATAAAACAGATGTTTAGACAGATCATCGTGTCTGAATGCCATAGAGATTATCAGCGTATTGTCTGGAGATTCTCGAAGTCTGAGCCTATACAGGATTATAAATTAAACACAGTTACGTATGGAGTCTCGTCTTCTCCATTTCAAGCTCTTAGGACGCTTATCCAATTGGCTCGCGATCATCAATCCCAATTTCCGCGTGCTGCTGCAGTCTTGGAAAACGAAATTTATGTAGATGATATACTGTCGGGAGCAGATACTGTCGATTCTGCACTCACACTGCAAAAGGAATTAATTGACCTTCTTACCCTTGGAGGTTTTGAGCTCAGAAAGTGGGCAAGTCACAATCCTCTTCTTCTCTCTCATTTAGATGATTCCAGACTGCAGCTTAACCCCCTCTCTCTTGATAAAGAAACTGAATCGAATATAAAAATTCTGGGCTTGCAGTGGAATCCATCTGGTGATGCTTTTACCTACAAAATAGAATCACCTCATATAGAGTGCACCAAACGCAATGTTCTTTCTGATCTAGCGCGAATATTCGATCCCTTAGGATTCTTAACTCCAAGCACGGTTTGGATTAAATTACTTATACAAGAATTGTGGTCTTTGGGTCTCGACTGGGATGAACACGCTCCAAAATCTGTAAGTGCCCGTTGGCTATTATTTAAAGATGGTCTGTCTTTGCTTTCATCACTCGCCTTGCCTCGAAAGGTTATTCATCCCGATATGCACTTTTGCGAGCTACATGGCTTCTGCGATAGTTCGGAAGGTGCTTATGCGGCAGTTGTCTATCTAAGGACCATTTCATACCGCCATAAAGCTGACATATTTTTTCTTTGTGCTAAGTCTCGGATTGCACCTTTAAAGAAGATATCTATTCCCAGACTTGAGCTATGTGCAGCTGTTCTACTGTCAGACCTCATTTATGCAGTTAATCATACCTATAAAAATGTTATAAATATCACTTCGATATTCGCCTGGACAGATTCAACTGTGGTTCTATCGTGGATACGCTCCTCTCCTCATAAATGGGCTACGTTTGTAAGCAATCGAGTGACCTATATACAAGAGAAGCTGGCTCCAAGCCAGTGGTCTCATGTATGTTCCGAAGAAAACCCGGCGGATTGCGCCACTAGAGGCATTCTTCCTCCGGAACTAGTCCCGTTGAAAAAATGGTGGGCGGGGCCTTCCTTTTTAACTGACCATGGTGAACCTTGGTGCAATAAGCCTTTTAAAATTAATGAAAATCTAACCCTGGAAAAACGGAAAACGGCCCTTATTCTCACCTCAGCCCCCAATTGTTGGGAGGCCCTTATTGAACGGTTTTCCTCTCTCTCAAAAATAAATCGCATCTTCGCTTATTTATTGAGATTTATTGCAAGCATTAAAGTCCCTAAAGATGCTCAGAAAGGTCCTCTCTCGCTTAGAGAACTTGATAGAGCACTCTTAGTTTTAATTAAACAAATTCAAGATGTCTCCTTCTCGACAGAAATAAATGAACTCGCTAAAACTAAAACCGCTAATTTAAAATTACTTCTAAAATATTAAAAAAAATTAAGTCCATTCCTTGATCAGGATGGTCTTCTCAGGGTGGGCGGACGTCTAACCCATTCTGCCCTATCATATGACCATAGGCATCCCTGCTTACTGCCAAACGATCACCGATTGACTCGTCTTATAACAGAGAACACCCACAATAAATACTTACACCCTGGATGTCAGACAACCCAGTATTTACTTAGCCAAAGATATTGGATACCTCCATTCAAGATAGACGCGTTAGTATTACTTAAGGATGAATGTTCTCCTCCGTTAACTTGGCATCTCGGACGTGTTGTAGACTCACATCCGGGCGCAGACGGTATTACTCGGGTAGTTACTGTCAAAACCCAGAAGGGCATTGTTAAACGTTCTGTTTCAAAGGTATGTCCTTTGCCAGAATATTAAGTTTTTGTATATAAAGTTCTTTACTTAGAATTTATTTATTTTTTTTCTCTCCCCTTTATCTCGGTAAAATGTATACCATTTTAGGTGAGCGGTATGTTTCGTCCTCAACGAAATATAATGTTTAGAATTTATTGTATTGTTTCATGGGTAATTTATTAGTAATCTCTATGCAATCTGAAATTAATTTCTTTTTATTTTATTTTCGCGTTATATATTGTCTCGCGTTATTTGTGACAATCTGTACAATTTTGGCCAAGAAGAGTCACGCGCGAAGGCGTAGAAGCGCAGGTTAAAAGAGTCGTGCTCGAGATAGATAAGTAAAAAGTACACACGTGCGAGTGCAATTCCCAATAAATTAAAATAATTTAATCACAATGCCGGCTAATCATTAAAACCTCACCTAAACTCAAAAGTGATATAATCATGCATGAGCTGGGAACATTCAGTATTTAAATCTCCAAGACTGGAATCAAGATCAACTTTGGAACCAAGTCAGCACAGCGGACACCAGGTAGGCCATTTTCAATTCGCAGATTGTCATACGATCGTCGTCGTAAAAACTGAATAATTTACTGAAATTAAATTTAGAACCAACAAAAATACAGTCCACTCTCTTATTCGTTAACATATATTATATAAAATTTAGAGGCAAACGAACCCTTTTATGTGTGATTTTTGTAACAAAGTAAATTGAGTTTATAACTAAGTCTGTCTTTGGGAAATGTCCTGTACTTTCATTCAATTTGGTGCGGAGCATCCCAAAATAATATTGTTCTGGGCATTTAAAGTATTTTCTCTGTAGGTCGTACCAGGGCCTACAACATATCTATAAAATAAGTAATTATAAATAATTGTCAATCGTATATTATAGTATATTAGATTTTAATTTTGTAGTAATTATTAGAAATTGACTTAAGTTGTTGCAACCCTTTTCATGTTATACAAGGATCAATTACAATTAAAACTCTTATTTGCATTTCGCAGAATATGGAACTGCTTTATATAAATCATTATCTTAAAATGTTCCAAAGACAGTGTAATAGTCTTTTTTAGGGATAAAGTTTTTTTGCAGCGAAATAAAGACATTTTGATCAATCCAATATTCCTAAAACCTGTTTCCGACTCAAATGGTTGTCTCTGTTATACACAAAGGCCGAATAGAGAACTTGGTTTAATACTGATGAATGGATTTTTTTCATTCAAAAAATAATAATATCGTTTGATCCTGAAACCATGCAAACTTTTCATCTGTCTACAAAGACGTATTTGTTGATTATCCCAGCTGATAATCCACTTGTTTAGAATACCAAAGCTGTTTGTGGAAACTCGAAATAGTTGTTTGAAATATCCCACTAATTGTTAGCAAAGACGTTTAACTTTTTTCCAGATTTATAAAAATGCTTCAGACCAAATAATTTCGTTTGCAGTAAAAGTCAAAAGTGTTTTGGCATGTTCTTTAAGAATCAATTTTAATTGATTTCACAATACAAAATCTGATATTTTAAATAAATCTTAAAATAGGTTATTTCATAAGCCAAGCAATGTCTTTTTTGGTGTTTAATAAACACTATACACCTGTATTTTATTTGTTCTAAATTATATTCTCAGCAACGACGACGCACAGATAAACTTGGTTGTCAAGAGATTCCTGTTTCATGATTTCAAACACAAACAGCTAGCTACATTTTTCATCCTCATCCTGTCACGTCAGAAACTTGACGCTTTAATTGTTTTGCAAAACCCAGATATAGTAATTTAGAGAGAATTTACCTTTAGTTAAAGTCGAGTTTAGATCGTTAGGGATGAACATTGAACAGTGATCCAACTCGAGTCGAGAGGTATTTAAATGGAGATTGGGTTGGATAGGTATAAACTAAAATTTGTAGAATATAAATTAGATTACCATCTAAATGAAACATCTATACAATTTAGCTACTAATAGGAGTATTCGGCGCCTATTACTGCTTTTTTGATTTTCTATATTGTTATTTGCTATAAAAAACTGTACTTACAGTGAAGATACATGAAACGGACTCAATTCACCATATTACGTTTAAACCACGCCCTACAAGAATTCGATACGCCTATTGAATTTTTGGGTAAGAATAAGACGTATTTTGAATTAAATAATTGCTCATTTTTTAAAAACATTGAAAAACATCTATAGGGGTCAGTATTGTTTAATATGTAGAAACTAGTACTCTTGTTAAAGGTGGATAGCGTTATTCGAAAAGGAACCAAGCGACGTTTTAACAGTTTTGAGTAAATAAGGTGTAAAGATTCCCTTTGGTTAAAAGTATTACATTGCAAATGACAAAAATGTTTAAGTCACGTTTGGTAGTATATACCTTGCTTAACTTTTTGGCAATTAGTAAAAGAAAAAGTCCGTAGTTAAAGCCGCAGTTTGATTTTTTTGGCGGTTGGTTCTATTTGAAAATGTACAGTAAAGAATCATGGACTTTTCCAAAGCCAAGGATAGTAATTTCTTAGCTCTGTCGCCCATTGTTTAAACTGATTCTTGCACAGGATGCGTTTATTAACGTAAAAAAATTGGTCATAAAACAGCACGACAGAACGTACGTAAAACTAGAAAAGGAGCCAAGCGACATAGACTTGGTTCCTTTTCGATAAATTCGCATAGCTGTATTTCTTTAGTGTCGCTTGGTTCTCTCATCACCAGAGGACTCTGTTAACATTCTGGCACTTGAGTCTTTTTCGAATATCTAATTTAGGGTTTCAGGAGTCGCTTAGCGCCAATAACTCAGATAATTACAATTTGTCGCTTGGTTCCTTTTCGAATAACGCTATCCAGGTGTGAGACAGAATAGTTGGAACTTTATAAAAAAAATAATGTGATAAAACTCGTTACTTTTAGTATTTATTTTTTTTAATGAAATTTTGTACTTCGGCTAGGGTTTAATTTAAAACATATTTCAGATTTGTTCTTTTGGTAGAAAATAGTAAACAAGGTATGTTTACTCTTACACAAATCAACCTATTAGTATTTTTTATGCTTTCTTTAGATTAGAGTGAGGTTTTTCATAACGCGAATCTTATTTATTTTACAAGCAGAAACAATATAAAAAAAGCTATCAATTTAGCGTATCCTACAACAAAATCAAAAGCTACACTTAGGTACAAAACACTCACATATACCGGTAAACTTCCACAAAAAAATCAAAACACATTTAAATAAACTAGATTTGCATATTGCTTTCAAAACGAATAACAAATTAGGTAAATTAATAAAAAACAACAAAAGAAAAATTAAAAAAGAACAAAAATGTGGTGTATATAAACTTAAATGTGGCAGTTGCCCAAAAATTAAACACAAACTATAGGTAGCTATAACAAAAAATTTAATAATTCTCATTACGCTCTACATTTGAATAAGGAACAACACAGTTTTGATGATAATTTTGAAATATTACAACAAACCTGTAAAACTTAATTTTTTAAAAAGTATGGAAATAAATTAATCTAAAAATTAAACATATTATTAAATGACCAGTTGGACTTGAATAGCTCCCCTTTGTTAAATTTATAATTTGTTGGAAATTCCACCAGCAATAAAACATAATTGTTGTAAATTCTATAACTTGAAATTGTAAAATTAAAGGACTTTACCTAATTCTAATGGTATTGTTAACATAATCACCAGGTTGTAAAAATTTAGGTAAATTTTGTTAAGTATCTAACACATGTAATAAGAACAGTTTTTATACTCGATTTGAAATTGGTTGATAGTAATAAATCATTTTTAGCAGCCGATTCCATAGGCGCACCTACCTGACGTGCCGGTTTGAACCCTATTTACTTATCCGAATAATTTAGTAATCATTATTGTCATAACAGGTAAAAATAATTATGCCGAGAATTCCGGGAACAATTAATACACAATGTTACTTTTCAGGTAGTTACGAAAAATTAGGTACCTCTACTTATTGGTATAAAACTGTGAGTCATTTTAAGAGCGAACAAACCTAATGCGAGTATTCTAGGACACACATTTGGGTAATTTTTGAAAATGGAGAGTCTTTCAGGATTTATTCCAGTTAAGCGAGCTGCGAAATCAGCGCTAAGCATTAGTGAAAAGATTATTGTGCTTAATGTATTTAATGCACTTAGATATCAAAAAAGTGCAATAAGTATCGATTCTGCAGTGGAACTTTGTTCAAAGATGACAGGTATTGGAAAAGCAACCATCTACAGGCTGATGCGGGAAGAAAAGACAGGAACCGTGACGCCACCAAAACCATCTCCAGGAAGGCGAACAATGATCGATGAGGACGAAAAGGCCATCATAAGACGAAAGGTGCATTCATTCTATTTCAATAAGGAGATCCCTACTTTGGATAGAGTTTTAGGGGCAGTAAAAGAAGACTTTCCTGCAATCAAGAGAGATAAACTATGGAAAGTTCTAAGAGAAATGAATTTTAGATGGGAAAAACATAGTCGGAAGTCTCATTTGCTCGAAAAAGATGAAATAGTATGTTGGAGACGTAATTATTTGAGAAAAATAAGAAAATTTCGCAATGAAAACAAAACAATTTTCTATTTGGACGAAACATGGCTGAACGAAGGCTACACAGTTGGAAAAATATGGACAGACAAAAATGTGACTTCTCACCGGCAAGCATTTTTAGACGGTCTATCAACAGGAATAAATCCGCCCTCTGGAAAAGGAAAACGATTAATTATAACTCACATCGGTAGCTCCAATGGATTTTTAGAAGGTGGACTATTATCATTCCAATCAGTTCGTACAGGCGATTACCACGAGGATATGAATGCTGATGTTTTTGAGGAGTATTTCGAACAAATGATAGAGCTGATTCCACCTGGCTCCGTCATTGTGTTAGATAACGCTCCGTATCACTCCAGAAGATTGGAGAAGATGCCTACAACTGCTTGGCGAAAAGCAAAAATTATCGAGTGGCTTGTGGAGAAACAAATACAATTTGAGGACAATATGGTTAAAAAGGAGTTGCTATCAATTGTAAACACCCATAAACATCGGTTTCAAAAATATGTTGTTGACGAAATGGCCAAAAAACAAAATATAATAGTGCTTCGGCTCCCCCCCTACCATTGCGAATTAAATCCGATCGAACTGGTATGGGCTCATGTGAAAGGTTATGTGGCTAGAAAAAATACCACTTATAAAATGAGTGATGTTCAAAAACTCTTTGAAGAAGCGCTTCAAGAAGTCAACGCGGGGAAGTGGCAAAGATGTATAGAGCATGTACTAAAGGAGGAGGAAAAAATGTGGCAATTGGATAGTTTACTGGAGAAAACGGTCGAACCACTTATTATCAATTTAGGGGAAGAAGACAGTCCCTCAGATATTTCATTTTCTGATGATGATTAATTTAAAGCGAAGAACTGTAATGACTTACTATAAATTTTATAGAATTTCAAATAGAAACATTTTTCCAAATTTACTTGTTTATTAGTTGCTTTATTGTTATTAGTATTATATTTATTCAAATACAAGGGTAACAAATTATGCCACACATCCGAATGTTCACTAAATTATATAATTATTGTGTTTAATATAAACTTAAACCCACCCGAAAGCACGTGCATGAGTGCAAAACATCACAGGTAGAATACTACCGCTTATTGTTCGAGCCTCGGGTTAAGCTTTGTATTCGACGCCCTTATCAGATCTATAGGAATGGAAAGTTTAATAAATGCAAAAGGGTCTAGACTTTCAATGTATATACTATTTAAAACTTGGCAATTTAGGTGGACCACTCTGTGTACGTGTTTGACGGATTTTAATGATTTATTACTATCAACCAATTTCAAATCGAGTATAGTTTATACCAACCATCCGACGAAGACACTGTGTGTCGAATCAATTGTCATGTTTTAAGAATAAAAATTTAGTGAAGATTTAAACACGTTTGTTGTTATTTGTAAATAATTTTATAATGGATCTTCATCAAGTAAAGGCTACATCAGTTCAATATTTTTAACTTCTTTATATTTTCAATTTTAATAGTTATCGTATGTATTATTGCTGATTTAGGGGGTCATGAACCCCCCCCCCCCCCCCTCCCTCGATCCGCGCTCGATCCGCGGACATACTTTGAATCTGCATTGGAAAGTCTTTAGTTTTGTATAGTAAATATTTGAGCAATAACAATTTAGTAATAAAAAAATGTAATGCCTTAGATAATTTGGGTGATTATAAAATGTCCCGCAATTTTTTTCAGCATTATAGAATACTTTTTTTTGTTTGTGGCGTAAGCCTGCTCAGCCATTTAGCCAGTCACAAACGATATTTTAATTTCTTTTAAAAATACCTTCGTAATGTAATAAAATTTAAGCATTTAAACTTAGTGGAGTATATCATAAATAATACTGTTGAGTTACGTGCCTCTGAATATACATTGCAAAATTAACTATAGTTCATTATTACAACGTCACGATATTTGTGTTTTAAAAATTAGGACGGTAAGCTTAAAAAACCGGCAAAGTAGAATGAAATTTCTACTATGCCATTGTAATTATTTGTGTAATGTTTTGTTAGCAATCTGAACAATAAAGTAGTAAAAAAAAATAGAATAAAACATACACCACTGAGTGATCCAACATTGACATTTATAAATCACTAGCTATTACCCGCGGCTTCGCTCGGGTATAGGTAATATAATTATGTATTATTGAACACTGACATTTATTTTGTGACGTACCCTATAACTTGTCATGAAAAGAAGAATTCTCTTTGTAAAAAATCCAATCGGCTTAACGGTTTTCAACATAATATAGCCTGTATATGACTAATAAACAAAAATAGCACAAGAATAAATAAATTATTCTTGTGATACCTAATAGTGTAAACCGTTACTATTTTCCTTCAAGCCTTATTGACAAAAGAAACAATTTTTGCGCCTCTGTCGCATATAGAGTAAGATGGGGTAAATCGGTAATGGGATAAATCGGAGGTAAAATTTTTAAAAAATCACACTTATATTCCTTAGATTGCTTAAATATGCCAAATGTTGCTTATACATTTGGCAACAATAAAAATACGTTTCTGTTCAAATATCTACTGTATAATCACCAAAACAAGCAGTTTCAATTCTTTAGTGTTAGCCTTGGAGTTACCATTTAATTAATAATTTTTTTAAATACTATTAAACATATAATAAATAATTGTTCTATTTTAAATAATTATTTTTCTAATATCTGGAAAACTAGTTTAGTTATACCGATTCCGCAGAAACGCAGAAATGTAGATGATTTTAGACCCATTTCTCTACTTTCTATAGTATCTAAAATTTTAGAACGTATAGTTTTTGACCAAGTAATAGAGTATTTAAAAAAATATGATATTTTACCAGAGAACCAATCAGGTTTTAGAGAAAATTGGGATTCAGGTTTTGCTACTAATATAGTCTTTCTCGATTTGGCTAAAGCCTTCGATTCTCTAAATCATGAAATGTTATTAGCAAAGCTTAAATATATAGGTTTTAGTCAAAAATCTTGTCAGTGGTTCAAACATTATTTATCTGACAGAAAACAAGTAACAAAAATTGCAAACGAATACATTTGTGACCTTTCAAATTCACTGCCGATTTCTAGAGGTGTTCCACCAGGATCAGTATTAGGCCCAGTGGCGGAACTTCAAAATTTGGGCCCCCCCGCAAAATTATTTTTCAGGCCCCTCAAAATTACTTACTTACTTAAGCTAAAATAACGTAAATTAGAGAAATAGGTGTTTCTCCATAAAAATCTAAACTTTAAAAAAAGATGTATTCGCATGAGACTGAAATTATTATTCCTCTTTAGATAAAACAAAAGATTATAATAAAATAAATTTATATATTATGCAAAAACAAAACAGTAAATTCAGGGTAAATTAACATTTTTGATAAAAATATAGGTCTAAAATAATAGACAAAAAAAATTATATAAATGATTTATGTCGCGCTTTTACTTCAGCAAAATTTGTAATAATATCTTTAAATTCCAATTCTAACTAACTTGCCCGGAAAAAACATTAGAAATTTTTGGAAGCTTTTTTCTAGCATTTTCAAGTTCTTTTTGTCTACGCCTTTTTGCCGCACCACTTGTATTGCTCAGATTTTTGGATTCCATACTTTATCACAAATATATTCCTGCCTTTATTGCTGTCTAACAGCTGTTAACCGACTGAGACTCTCTATGATGAAAAATATATATTTTCAATCCATAAAAAAATTCTCGGTAACAAATAATGCTTTTAAAACTTCGGAAACTCCTTTAAATAAAACCCATCTATATTTTTTTATTTATTATTTTTTGTCAATAGACGAAACAAGTGCGGTATTCAGAGCGGTTCGCTGTCGCTGCCCGAGTACAAAGGGAAAAATTAAAGGAGCCGAACAAAGAACACCTGTTTCGTTGCGAAAGGAATATTCTAATTCAATTGCTTTAAATTATTTGTTTACTATTTGCATTTAATAAAAAATTCGGCGACATAAAAACTTTAAAACGTTTTAGTTCTTAATTCTATTGTTACTATAAACATTATAATAATATAGCTCTCGTATTACACAGGGCCGTAGCCACCGCCGGGGCAGTGCCCCAGGGCCCCCGAGCAAACCCAAGCATAGGGGCCTCCGAAGTGAGGAGATAAAGGGCCCCTCGATCACTTGCTGCCCCGAGGCCCCAGAGCCTCTAGCTACGGCCCTGGTATTAAACGTGACGTGTAATTGCATGAACGACACTCTGGGCCGTGGGACCCCTAGAGGCCCGGGCCCCCCCGCATTGCGTCCTCTTGCTGCATAGTAGTTCCGCGCCTGATTAGGCCCTTTATTGTTTATTATATACACTTTTGATTTTCATTTATCAATTAAACACGGCAATCTTTTAGCTTTTGCAGATGATACTCAAATATACCACTCAATCAAATACACAGATTTGAAAAATAGTATTTTTAAACCAATAAGGATCTTTTAAATATTTCAAAAACTATAACTGATCATGGATTAAAAATAAATGAAAATAAAACTAACTTAATTTTAACTGGTCCTAAAACACTAATCACTAAAATAAAAAATAATTCTGATTTCAAAATTGTTCTTAACAATAATTTTAAGATAACTTCAATCGAATATGGTAAAAATCTTGGAGTAATTTTTGATCAGTATCTAAATTTTAATGAACATATAAAAAATATAATTAAAAAAGCATACTACAAACTAAGAATTTTATATAAATTTAAGGACTACTTAAATACCGATACTAAACTTAGGCTGGTTGATTGAATTATTCTAAGTGGATTAGATTACTGTGATATAATTTATCACAAAAACATCAGTAACGAAGATAAACAGAAATTACAAATTCTTCAAAATAACTGTGTTCGTTTTTCAACAGGACTAAAAAAATATGATCACGTATCACCTACCTTTGACAAACATAATTTAATTAAATTAGAAAAAAGACGCGAAATCCACTTATCCTGTTTTATATATAAAATAATTTTAACTCAGAAAGCTAGATATTTATTTGAAAAAATTGAATTCAGGAATAATATTCATAATGTTAATAGGTACTAGAAATCAGAAAGCAATAGAAATACCTAAACATCATACTGAAAAATATAAGTCTTCGTTTAAATATACATCTTCTGTAATTTTTAATAATATTCCTTCTAGTCTAAGGGGCTTAAGCTATATAACTAATATAAAAAATTATTTAGTAGGGGTAGGATTGGAATAATTATTTCTTATAAATCAAAATCCTACCTATTTATGCCAACTAGTATACTACTGTAATTTTTTGGTTTTCTTTTTTACTTTTAGCAATTTTATATTTATATTTAAATTATTTTTATTGGCATAAATAAACATCTTTATTATTATTGTTATTATTATTATTATTACCAAACAAAACTGGTCAGAATTTGCAATTTTGGTTTGGTGTCTCTTTTTGTCGCGTTCAAAAAATTTGTTTTTAATGCCAGTGTGTTTTATATACAGTTTTTGGGTTGATGTTTGGGTACCACTTTACACCAGCTTTTAGTAATAATCTTTATTTTATAAAATTTTCCCATTTTCCATATATATATATATTATATATAAATATATATATATATATATATATATATATATATATATATATATATATATATATATATATGTATATATATATATATATATATATATATATATATATATATATATATATATATATATATATATATATATATATATATATATATATATATATATATATATATTGTGTTGAATTTCACAGAGCAGACGTTTGATAACAGCAATGCTGAGACACTGACGAACATACAACTCTTCTGTTGGTTTATAAAACGTGGGTGTTCAATATTGCATTAAATATGCTCTAGGTACATGTTTCAATTACTGCTTGGGCAACATGCTGCATCTTCAGTAAGGGACCAGCCTAACGTTTTATTTCTTCATGAAGATTCTCGCCTTTATCAAAAAGTTTTACATTTATTTGTTGCAGTTGCATCTAAAGGAATTTTTGTTAATGCAAACCGAGAGAAAGGGAGATATGTATGTATATTCTGTATCCACTTACTATCCAGGTAGAAACTACATCATCAAGAGCTAAAGCACACTAGTAAACTAATTCTTAGTTTTTATGAATTTTATGGTAACTGAAACCGTTCTAAGTTTCAAAACTTGATAGCGAATTTATGAGTTCAAAGTATTCTTCAGTATCTATACTGTTGGTTGCTCAAACTATTTAATTAAGTTATAAAATATAAATTGAATTCTAGTTTAGAGTCATCTTTAATAATGTCTAGTTAGTTTATCTTGATTTTGTGCATGTCGGCGAGTGGTAAACATTTTTATGTAATTACTATTTTTGTATCTAGGAAAGTCAGCTTATGCATACCTTATATTAATTTACCGAAAGTAATGTTATGATTTTTTTTTCAGGAAAGTCTATATGGCAATTAGTTTTAGAACAGTTCGATGATCTTCTAGTTAAGATTTTATTATTAGCAGCAATTATTTCCTTTGTAAGTATATATTTCTAGTCTGTGCCTAAAATTTATTTTAGTCAGTGTTTTAAAAATGCATAGTAGAGTTTGAGATTTAGAAACGCAGTGAGAGTTGCGTTTTAATATTGAATTTTACCGATGTATTTGCCAATTGATAATTTATTCCCTTGACCATACTTTTTTATCGTTTTCGACTCTTACAAGAAATGAAAATTGCAATACGTAAGTCAAAATCTTGCCAAATTACTATAAAAAAATAGTTACAGTTGCGTAATTTTTAAATTTATTTTTAGTTTGTTCTCATTTAACAAAAAGTGACACATTAAATTTTCGTTAAATGGGTAATCACACCACTTAGTATCTGCTTTTTGTAAGGTTATTTGTTTGTTTCTGCAGTGGCCTAATTATTTATAAAGTCATCACGTAACAACTTTTACTTAATTGTTAACACATTCTGTTAACAATTTACCGAATCTACCATTTTATAGACTACATCGCGCCGAAATTTTAATATAAACATTTTGGTTGTGAATCATCTGCAATTGTTATTATTAATCGGCCGAACGAACCCCTCTTTCGGGCAATTAAATAACAAACAAATCGAGATTTGTTTTTTATACATGGTATGAGACTTATCAAAGCAAAAGAATCTTACTCAACTTATTTAGATTGAAATCAATCTTTTTAATACGTATATTTGTTTTGAAAAAAAACTCGCCTAGAATTTTATTTTAAGAAAATAAATCCTCGGAAAACCCGGCATTTTTAACGTAATATGAATAAAATTTTATTTAAATCAAAACTAATAGAGGTATGTTAATAATATGTAGGTAGATCGACGCTATTTTTAGAGTAATTTGACCTAAATTTACGTCCACAATTTCAAAAAAGTCATTGCTGTCAACATGTAATGGTTTCTTTAATACCAAATGTGGTTAGGTATCAAAGGCCTGTGTTGAAACTTCTTTTCCCATTTTGAACATTTACCAGCTTTTTCGAAACCAAATGTAAAGTTAGTTTTAGTTATTTCCTTCCTGATTGCAAAATGAAATTCGTTCTCATCGATGATTTTGTACGAAAAAATGTCAAAATATTTTTACCCATTTGCTATTTTAATAATAGTTTACATTGTAACTCTCACAGAAAAAGAAGCTAATTTTTATTCATTGACAGCTTCAGTTTATATACAACGGTGATAAAACAAAATTATAATATGTGGTCATCTGGTTTTTTCAAATATATTTAATTCGCGGCATTTTGCCAGTAAATACTGCTATAAAAAAATCTTTAAGACAGTTTACGTCGAAACTGCTATGAATGAAATATTTAGAGTAAAATATAGGAAAATCTGCTTGAAAGAGAAAATAGAGCTTAGATAAAACTAACATTCCTAATAAATTTGTAGAAATTTCTGGAATAAATTTTTAATTTATATCGTGAACTATGTGTAAATTCTGAAACCTGTAACGTAACTATTATTACTATAAGTTTTCACAACTTCAAAACAGTTTCTAATTTTAATATTTTTTCCTGATGATGTTGACGTGGATAGCAAAACGCGTGACTAGTTAGGGTTTGATAAATAATTTGTATAGGTCATGTTCGACAATATTCACGTAGGGTAAGTACAGCAGTTTTTTCTTAAACTCATTTAAGCAGAGACACTATAAATTGAAACAATGAGATGGATTAAAAACTTTTTGTATTCCGTTCTATATTTAGTAACAAAAATGAAACATTTTGCAAAGAAAGCACTCTAAAACAACAAATTCAAAAATCTTTCGACTGGCCCTCTGTTCCGATCATGTATGGCTGGGATGGCCATAGGTAGACTTAAACAAAACTCAATCATTGACAATTTAGAGTCCAGAAAGTTTTCAGAGTTTAAAAGCATAGTCCGAGAAGGAGTTTATTCTTCTCAAGTATAAGGAGCAAAAGGCAATACAATTTTTTTTTAAGTTTTCGGATAGAAACATAAAAATATTGCACTTAGCTCAATCTATGATTTAGAACATCCAGTTCAACCAAAGCACATAAATCCAATAGAAATAGCTCAACAAAGCAATCCACCGAATCTCAGCAAAATTCAATAGTTCACGTAAAATGATAGGCATGAAGACATCACGCGTGCTCTGTCTCGTTTTAGAATATTCCTGGCTTAGTTGCTGGAAATCGATATACCAGTGCCGTAGTCCCTTTAAACAAGGCTTTAATTAAATCAGTATTGGATCAAAAATTAAAACTAATGATTCAATTATTGTGTGGATTTATTATTTATTACACTTTATAGGTACAGCGTCATCCATAAAGTTCCCGTCATATGAAAAAAATCATTTCCTATTTTTAAGAACATTTTGAGTATTCTTGATAAAAGTTCTTGCACGCATAAAAATCGTTTTTAACGTATCACAGATGAAATCAAATATATAAAATGTCAAAAAAAAGTGAATAACAAGAATGTGATTGGTCTAAACCAAATATATTTAAAACGAATATTTTTGAAACAAAAACTTTCTTTGTTGGATGCACAGTCTGGATAAAATTGAAGTAGTGACAAAAACCCCATTTATCGGTTTTTGCGAAATTTACACCTGATTTTGTCATCAATGATTCACATCGTGCTCATTTTCTATATCTTCTGATTTGGGTTCTTCCAGAAATTTTCATTTTGAAGGTTGTTGCTATAATTAACTTTTGATACTGCCAGAAACGTATTTTATACATGCAGAAAATTTATCAAAAATAGAATTTTCTGGGAAATCGGAAATAAGAAGGTTTACTATTGATTACCAACTTTATGTATGGCACTGTATATATCAGACTATTTTATTATATTACGTATATTCGTATACTTTAACAGGTTTAGTGCAAGGTTGAAAAATATGTATATGTACAAATTTTATTTAAATATCACCATACTTTATAAATATAAGCATCTTCAAATTCAGATACGATCTGACCATATTCTACATTCGGCAACATCGGAGAGGCACTCGTCATGATAAGAGGTGCATGTTGATGGGACGGATTTTATTTCGATTCTGATGTGGCCAAAGCGAAAATCGTGCAGCGTTGCCAGTTCAGCACCACTCTTTTTATCACAAGAATAAAGAATAATCCATAACACGCCTCTGATGCTCACTTTGCAAAAGATGAGAGAGAGAAGGAAATAATTGCGGTCTCTGTCAGTTATGGCGCGCGTGACTTTTTTTTGCTTGATTCTTACTTTATTTTAAATGATTTATGCTTTGCTTCGGGGTTTAATTTGCCAAAATAGTAAACACATGTTCATGGGGAGTGGGGTTTGATTGAATATTGTAAAAGGGGTTGAGGGCGCCTCACACTTTGAGCCCCAGGCGCTGAGAGACCTTGTCACGGCACTGGTGACGCGAAACTCTAAAGAAACCTAAGCATACCAAGCTAGGTATAAATAGAGTAAATTTTTGTCAAAATGTACTTTATCCTCTCTTGTACATCGATAATTTTAACGGCTTTAAAAAACAGCTTGACTTTTTTTACTGTCAAAACAGCCATTTGTATGCAAGTGTTCCTTTTTTGCCTTTAAGGACGCTTCCAAAAGGAAGCGCGCAGCATGTTACTCTGTGTAACTTATAATCCATACATCCATATGGTCACCGATGAATTACTTACAGAACCCTTGAACAGTCACGTAATCTGTTTTAACAGTTTTAAAACTTAGAGCATAGAAAAATAACTGCTTGCTTAAGTACAAATGTGCCAATTCATGTGTGCTACCCAAGACTGTTTGTGTTTATTGGTTTCATTTTCAGTTAATTGCAGCTATAAATAAAAATTATGTTAATTTAATTCAGATTTTAAGTCGTTACAGTCGTGTAACCAATTTAACCGGCTAAAATGCGGAGCTTTATGAACATTTAACAGCAATTTTAAACGGTGAAAATGCTAACTTGCAATGTTCGATTCTTAATTAGAATCACTAGTCGCGATTTTCTGGTTTTATTTATTTCGATCCAGGTGAACTTGCTAAAAACATTTTGTAGGCGGCGGCCTCGGATTTTATAATTTGCACGTTACTTTATTAGTAAAATTAAATTGACTGACCGTAATATTAGCTCCCCGGTTTTGTAGCACGCAAACATTGTGGAAATTTGAAAGATTTATGTTTAACATTTATATTTCCGAGCAGCTTCTAAATCCAACGCATTTAATGTAGAGTTAACGCCTCTTAATGGACTCTCACTAAATTTGAATTTTGCTGGTGTCGTATAGACCAAGGAAAAATATAATTCAACGTTCTTACCATGGATTTATTATATAAAAGGATTCGATATCCGTATACTGTGAGCGTATCGAACGTGAAGCCTTATATTTTGTTGTTTGTTATTCTCTTGGGGGAGCTGTTTACGAACTACGAACATAGACAAGACTACGAATTACTACGTAATTGAATCAAGAATGGTAGTAGAAAGAGATAAAATAGCATTGGAGTGTTGGAGCTCAGAAGTGTTGTTGTCTGTGCTGGTTGTTTAGGAAAACGGCTGAACCTCGGTCTGAACACTCGGTTACACGTACGTCTTTGTCTAATGAACTAGAAAAGAAAAAGTGCGATGTATAGATTTATATAGATTTATAAATGACTCGGAGCGACTTTAAATAAACACCTTTAGAAATAACATAACCTATAAAAAATAAATCCTTTTTAACTTAAATTTATTATTATTTAGCAGAAAATAAAGTAATTTAGGGCTTTTATTACTTTTAGCAAATCTTGTAATGCTTCTAACGTATTTTTTGTACACAAATACAAGGTAAAATAAGATGTGGCCAATGTTTACAAATTGTGTTTACAGTGTCGCTTAGAATGGTTTGTTTTGGCTTCAAAGAATGTTACATCATCCCGTATCCTTTTATATAATAAATCCATGGTTCTTACTTTTGATTATGTTAAATATTTTTTGAGTAAATGAAAAACAAAATAAATCCTATAAAAAGTCGCAAAAGTTTATTCTATGTCACAATACTATATTTACTTTTCATTGAGCTACAAAAGTCTTACGAGGTGAAGCCACCCCTAAATACCGAAGCGAAAAGTAAAGTCTTATTTCCTAAAAATCTCTCCACATTCAATATTTTTATATTTATTTATTTTTAATAATATATTTGGTTAAATGCTCACCATGGGTATTTTTGTATATAAATTTAGGCTATCAATATTTAAGACGGATGATATTTTTACTTGTGAGGCATGATAGAAGGAAGCAATCTAGCATTAGGAATATCACGATATAGCAAATAAAATAAAACACGTTAAAGATTTCTTCTGGTTGGGAAACCCACACAGATGCTAAAATACATACATTTCTAAACCAGTACATTTAACAAAAATTATCTTGGCATTAAAGCACGGTACGTCACTCAAAGTTGCAATTAATTCACTTCAAAGAAAATTCTATCCTATGTTCACACAGAACACAGTCTATAAATAAAGCTTCAGCCGCAAATAAACCAGTCGGGTTGCATTGACTTATTAGTGACGCTGTTTGCATTCTTCCATGCAACAGATAATACTTTGTCTTTTAAACATTAACAGACAGATTCTCCAACGCTAGATCGGTCTAATTTGACAACCAACAGTTTTAAACCGACAAGTGTAAGAGTAAGACAACTAAGTCTCATACTATGAATTTATTTCAGAGCTTTTTCGCACATATATAACGTAGAGTTCTTAATGCGTACTTAATTTCCACGAAAATAGAACTAAATTCATTCTAGCAATACGTTTCAAGATGAAAATCATTTAGAAACGAAGCTGAAGTTTTAGAATAACTCATAAGTTTTTAATGACGACTTGTTAGCAATGACAGGGCAAAATCCTGTCAAGACCTAACTGATCAACGAGAATATCTTAATTTAAACCAGTACTAAATCGTAAACCTTTTTAGTGAATCTGACCGATTAAGTTTATTTTGCAGAAAAAAATGTTGCCTGTATTTGAATTACAATTTTGCAATGGAAAATCTTTTTATAATTCCATTATTTTAATTAATTTACTTTAAAATTATATTAGTGGTATAATTTAACACAACACAGATGAGATCAAAAATGGCACTTATAAAATATTTACAAATATTTCTAGCACACTACGACATAGTGCTAAGTTTTTTTGTTCACCATCGTACCTTTGTGTATGTACTATTTTCTAATTATTAATTTTTTTTGCAGGTATTAGCTTTATTTGAAGAACACGATGGAGCGTTTAGCGCCTTTGTAGAACCTTTTGTAATTCTTCTTATTCTAATTGCAAATGCCGTAGTAGGTGTGTGGCAGGTACGTCTAAAAAATTTTAATTTAATTCTTTCGTTAATTATTTTTTTAATTTTAGGAAAGAAATGCCGAAGATGCCATTGAAGCACTTAAAGAATATGAGCCCGAAATGGGTAAAGTTCTTCGAGCGGATAAAACTGGTGTTCAGCAAATTAGGGCGAGGGAAATTATTCCTGGCGATATTGTTGAGATCTCAGTTGGTGACAAAATACCTGCTGATATTCGTCTTATTAAAATTTTCTCCACCACCTTGAGAATCGATCAGTCTATCTTAACAGGTGAATCTGTTTCTGTGATTAAACACACCGATGCCATTCCTGATCCTCGTGCTGTCAACCAAGACAAGAAAAATATTCTTTTCTCTGGTACTAATGTTGCTGCTGGTAAGGCTCGTGGTGTCGTTATTGGAACTGGTCTTTCAACTGCTATTGGTAAAATCAGAACTGAAATGTCCGAGACTGAAGAAATTAAGACTCCTCTTCAACAAAAACTCGACGAATTTGGTGAGCAGTTGTCCAAGGTTATCTCCGTTATATGTGTGGCTGTATGGGCTATTAATATTGGCCACTTTAATGATCCCGCTCATGGTGGTTCTTGGCTCAAAGGTGCCATTTATTATTTCAAGATTGCTGTCGCGTTGGCTGTAGCCGCCATTCCTGAAGGTTTACCCGCTGTCATCACTACTTGTCTAGCTTTGGGTACAAGACGTATGGCCCAAAAGAATGCTATTGTAAGGTCTTTACCTTCCGTCGAAACTCTAGGTTGCACTTCTGTCATCTGCTCTGACAAAACCGGTACCCTTACTACAAACCAAATGTCCGTTTCCCGTATGTTTATCTTTGACAAAGTAGAGGGCAGTGATAACAACATTCATGAATTCGAGATTACTGGATCTACCTATGAACCCATTGGAGAAGTTTTCCTCAAGGGACAAAAAGTCAAATCTTCGGATTATGAAGGATTGCAAGAGTTGGGCACTATCTGTATCATGTGTAATGATTCTGCTATTGACTTTAATGAATTTAAACAATGCTTTGAAAAAGTTGGCGAGGCTACTGAAACCGCTTTAATTGTATTGGCTGAGAAAATGAATCCATTTAATGTAGTCAAGACTGGAGACAGACGTCAAGTCGCCATTTCTGTAAGACACGATATTGAATCTAAATGGAAAAAGGAATTCACTCTTGAATTCTCCCGTGATCGTAAATCAATGTCTTCCTATTGTGTTCCTCTTAAACCATCTCGTCTTGGAAATGGACCTAAATTATTCGTTAAAGGAGCGCCAGAAGGTGTTTTGGACAGATGTACCCACGTTCGTGTTGGTTCCCAAAAAGTACCTCTTACTAGCAGCATTAAGAATCGTATTCTTGAAGTTACCAGGACATATGGTACTGGACGTGATACTCTTCGTTGCTTGGCTCTCGCTACTGCTGATAATCCACTGAAACCCGAAGAAATGGATCTTGGAGACTCTACCAAATTCTTTACTTATGAAGTCAATCTCACCTTTGTTGGTGTTGTGGGTATGTTGGACCCCCCACGTAAAGAAGTATTTGATTCAATTGTAAGATGTCGCGCTGCAGGTATTCGTGTAATTGTTATTACTGGTGACAACAAGTCTACCGCTGAAGCTATCTGCAGACGCATTGGTATATTTACTGAAGATGAAGACACACATAACAAATCTTATTCTGGTCGTGAATTTGATGACCTCTCTCCTGCTGAACAAAAAGCTGCTTGTGCCCGTGCTCGTCTCTTCTCCCGTGTAGAACCAGCCCATAAATCTAAAATTGTTGAATACTTACAAAGCATGAATGAAATCTCTGCTATGGTAAGTGCTTTTTTAGTTTTAGTTTAAATACACCCAATGTCCTATTAAGAAATAGTAGTCTCAAGTGAAATATCTAAATCGGTGAAATCAATCAATCATTAAAAGTAAGTTCTATAATTATTTATGTCAAATTTAAATCAGATTTAGAACTTTTAAACATTAAAAACCAAGCCAAAAGTCAAAAATAAATTGTATCTATTTAAGCCACATATCCTCTAGCAATAATTTTGATAAATGATAAAAAAAATTAAAAGGTGGATAAACATGTAAAAAAAATAGTAAAAACTCAATATGCAAACCCAAACAGTTTTAAAGAATTGCGAACTTTAAAACATTTTTTATTCAAGATTGTAATGCGTTTTTACAAAATTTTGTTGTGATATTAAATTTTGCTTTTTTAGACTGGTGATGGTGTCAATGATGCCCCAGCCTTAAAGAAAGCTGAAATCGGTATTGCTATGGGTTCAGGTACGGCTGTAGCCAAATCCGCGGCTGAGATGGTTCTTGCCGATGACAACTTCTCTAGTATCGTTTCCGCTGTAGAGGAAGGTCGTGCTATTTACAATAACATGAAACAGTTTATCCGTTACTTGATCTCATCCAACATTGGAGAAGTAGTTTCCATCTTCTTGACAGCCGCTCTTGGTCTTCCTGAAGCTTTGATCCCCGTACAACTCTTGTGGGTCAACTTGGTCACAGACGGTTTGCCAGCTACTGCCCTTGGCTTCAATCCACCAGATTTGGACATTATGGAAAAACCACCTCGTAAAGCCGATGAATCTCTTATTTCCGGATGGTTGTTCTTCAGGTACTTGGCTATTGGTGGATATGTAGGTGCGGCCACTGTTGGTGCTGCTGCCTGGTGGTTCTTAAGTTCGTCCGAAGGACCTCAAATGAGCTATTATCAATTGGTAAGAATGTTGTAATTTTTTTGTGTGAACGTTTGATACATATAATTATAGTAAATATAAACTCCAAAAGGTATTCTCTGAAATTGTCCTACGAAAGATTATATTTGAACTGAAAGTAAAAATTACACGTATGTTTTTAGACTCATCACTTGCAATGCAGCGCAGGTGGTGTGGAATTCAAAGGAATTGACTGCAAGGTATTCACTGATCCTCATCCAATGACTTTGGCTTTGTCTGTACTGGTAACCATTGAAATGTTAAACGCCATGAACAGGTCAGTCAACTAGTTATTCAAGATATTTTTTTTTAAATTGGTACATTTGACGAATTTTATTCTCCGCTTACGCATACTGCCATACACGGTGTGCCTCGACTAAGTTTAACCCAAAGGTCTTCCCACTTCCATTTTTTTTTTCAGATTGTGTTAAAGCCTAACTAATTTAAGACCAAAATGAAAATCCTAGATCAATAGTTAGAAATCTTAATGTTTTTTTTAGGTTAAGCGGCTTTATTTTATGAAAAAGAGTAGTATCAACATTTTCTAAGCCATATAATCTTCTTTTAAGTCCTGGAAACAATATCCTCTTAATGAAAATGTTTAATATTTTTAAATGGCGTTGATAATCCTGAAAAGATTAAAAAATGAGTTTCGTCACTTTTTGGTACTTATCTCTTAAATGGTACGTTCAAATCCGATGGTTTACTGAATGGTTAATTCATTTTAAAAATAATGCAATTATCTATAAATAAAAAAAGAAATTTGCCTTTCTATCTACATCTGTTGAAAAGATGTATGTAGGCATAGAAGGTTGAAAAATTCGAACAAAAAAATGACGGAATCAGAGTGTTGTGATATATCTCAATATTATAGGTTATGGTTAAAAATGTTTTTTATTTTCCAAAAAGTTAACTCAAATGTCAAGCAAAATAAAAAAATCATCTTTTATCTGGAATAAAACCAAAGTCGGAAACTGTATGTCCGCGCCGACGCGACGGTGCTGACGGTGCCAACCGCGTTAGCACTATGTCCAAATCAATTTAATAGCTGTATTATTAAGTTTTTTTTCGAGTTTCACTTAGTGAAAATATAAAATTGATTCCTTTTAATTTAATTTCCCGTAAATGAATTATTTTGCCCTTTTATATAGAATGATACATTGAAAATAATTCAGATAAAGGAAATTTAACTAAAAGGAATTAATTTTAAATTTTCACTTAAGTAAAACTCGAAAAAAAAATCTTAATAATACAGCTATTAAATGCATTTCCTCAGCGCTCTACGCGGTTAGCATTGTCAAAACCGTTGCGTCTGCGCGGACCTACAGTTTCCGACGATCCTATTTTTGGCTTTATTCCAGATAAAAGGTGTTTTTTTCATTTTGCTTGAAATTGAGTCGACTTTTTGAAAATGATGGACAGTTTTAACCATAACATATAATTATTGAGGTATATCACAACATTCTGATTCCATAATTATTTTGTTCGAATTTTTCAACCTTCTAAGACATAATCTTTTGAACAGATGTAGATAGAGAGGGATTTTTTTTTGATTTGTAGATAATTGCATTAATTATCTTTGAAACAAATTTATAAACCATCGTATTTGATCGTACCATTTAAGAGACAGGTACCAAAAAGGGACGAAAAACTCATTTTTTCATCTTTTTTCAGGATTACCAACGCCATTTAATAAATATTTTCACTAACAGGATATTGTTTCCAGGACTTGAAAGAAGATTATAGCCCTTAAAAAATGTTGATACTTTTTTTTAATAAAATAAAGTCGCTTAACCTAAAAAAAATTGATAAAATCAAGTTTTCTTTTCAACCTATTGATCTAAGATTTTCATTTTGGGCTGAAATTACTTTAGGGGCACCACCTTAACACAATCTAAAAAAAAAAACAAAAAAAAGGAAGTGGGAAGACCTTTGGGTTAAGCTTAGTAGAGGCACACCATGCATAATCTAACTTACTATGACCATTATTAAAGGTTTGTTTGAAAGTGGTAAATAATGTGCGAATATCATTAAAGCTGGTTTTTTGAACATCTGTTGTCTTTGTTTGATAGTTCCCAACGTTTTTACTTGATAACGGAACGTTATGCACTAACCAAGAAAATGGAAATCCGACAAACGAGTTTCAGTGGTCTTTAAAAATGTGGAACTTTCAATTCGTACCACTAGTTATATTAGGCTTATTATTTCGAAGTCTCCGTACTAAAATATAAACAATATTTAACAACAGTTTTTGATAATGGCTAATATTATGTTTTAGTTTATCAGAAAATCAATCATTGGTCGCTATGCCACCATGGTGTAACTTGTGGTTGATTGGTTCTATGGCGCTTTCATTTACCCTTCACTTCATCATCCTTTATGTAGAAGTACTGTCTGTAAGTATTTAAATTAGGAATTTTCTTTTTTAAACATTAAGTTGTACAAGTGTAGAAAAATGAAAGAAAATATTTGGGTCTAAGTCGTTGAGAAACATATTCTATATAATATTCTAATTAAAAAATAATTTTCAGTGATTTATTTTGGTTGGAGCTGCGAAGTGTACAGCAGATATTAATTTTAGTGCAAATTTTCAATAAAGTAAATTTTAATTATTTTACAGGTGACTACAACTCCACAAATGATTAAATGATTCACAGTTATTTTGGTACTTGACGTTTAAATAGCCTTATTTTATATATTTGTAAATTACGAACACAAAATGTAGTTCATAGTATTGGAGAGAAAAGAATTTTACACCACATAAGTAAATTTGCGGTAAATTACGGCAGAGGATTAAGATATTTCCAGGTTATAGTGCGACTGACAAATATTTCAGCAACAATTATTTTTTAATAAAAATAATTTTGTATTTAAAAATTATATAATGGGCTCTGACTAAACTTTGATTGTGGTAGCATTGGCTGATACATAGAAGAATGTATTCTACACGTTCGTTTCAATATTTTTTATCTATTTTTTTTTGAAGATGAAAAAGTTAGTATCAACCACGCTGGTTAAAATGAAGCAAAACCCTTATTGTTTTATTGATTTTATTCGTGGGATACTTATTTTTGTGACATTTTTACTCTAACTTGTTCATGTTATGTACTTATTTATTTGTGTCTTTCAAAAATTATTATTGTTAAGTGCTGTTCAAATAACAGAGCCAAGGTCCACATAAATACGCGAAGGGCCGCTCATTGGTCACACCCTAGTGACTTTGTATTCGCATGTTTTTAAATTCAACTCGATTTTAACAGTTTTTTTATTAAGACACCATAGAATTACTTTTTTCGTTGCAAAATACCTATAATTTCCCCTTGTTTAGGATAGTATTAAATTGGTGGAATCCAATTTTAGTGAGTGTCCATAATTAATTCTGGGGTGAGAAGATTTAAATCAGCGATTAAAATCATGATCAAGTAATTTTTAATTTAAAAATTATAATTTTTAAAAATCACGATTATAATTAAAAAAATTAAGCTAAAATCAGGATATTTAAAGACATATTTCTCACATCCCATTCAAAACCGTCTTAACTTTGCTTCATACCTAGGGTCTCCAGATTATGGAACAAATTGCCTGCAGATGTTTTCCCTTCCCGTCCCAACCTCCAATCCTTCAAATCCCGTGTGAATAGACAACATTTCCCTTCTCTTCAGACGCCCACAGTACGGTAGTACTTAGGCTTGAAGTCTACGTGGGATGTCTTAGATAAAAAAAACTCAAAAAAAAAATTTACAGGAGAAGCAAAAGAAATCATTTGAGATTTCTTTTTGTTTTTGGAGAAATCTTCTTGCTCTAAAAGTTTGGTTTTAATTTGTATTTTGTTAAAGATATTCCAAAGAATCTTCTCTAACATATTCTTTTGTCAATATATTACTAGAAGATTTTCAAAAATATTATTTTTTGAGATACAACAGTTTGTCCTAAAATTATAAAATTAATAGTAAACAAAATTGATGGCGGCATTTAGCAAAAAGTAGTTGATATTCGACTGCAAGGGGTTCTAAACAGATAGAGTAGGCAAAGTAGATTTTGGTTTTAAAACATTCAGAAAATTTTAAAATTTTGAGTTGCGACGGTTTTGAACGGGATGTGCAATTTGTTCATACAAATAAAACTTTCAACTCCTTTTGATACAAAAAAAACCTTGATGCATTTTCATTATTATAATATTCATTAGAGAGAATATATCCTTAAAGTAAAAACAAAATATTGTGTATAGGAATACTAGTTTAGCTGCCTTTTCATTGCCTAGTCTGTTTCTGATATCTGACTGAACGAGTCCATAGGAAGAAAACATCCTTTCTATATCTGCAGAAGATGCACAGGCACACAAAACAGAAATCACTAAAGGTAGCACTTTTCTGGAATATTTTATTGGGATCCCCACCACTGTACTGCTGATACATTTTTAATTACTTCATCCGAAAACATAGTTTTGTGAAAAGGGTCCGACCTGGCTTCCAACTTAATTATCAATGGTAATAGGCCTGGCTTCTTATCCAGACAAATTCGTACAACAAAGGAACCCAGATGACTGCTACTTCCACTATTTTCACTTCCACCTCCATTTCCCTTGTCCCTGTTTCTATGCCGACTGGATAACTTCATTTTGACTAGTTCCAGGCTGGAATTCACAATCACTTTCAAGACCACTAATCACTAGTTTTACTTTTGCAGGTTTCCCAGTGACTTTTCAGCCTATCCACTAAATCTTGCATCTCTTTACCACACTTTTTACACACCGCTCTGTATCCTCGTTTGCTAACCACTTTCTTTTTTGTAAAATGTTGCCAAATACTAAATTCTTTTCTACCCCGACTTGTCATGATTCAAAATTTCGTGCTGCACTACACTCATAAGCAAAACTATTACTGATAACTGGAATAGGCGCATATAATATATATAGTCGAGCGTTTTCCGCAAGTCTTTGCAAGTTTCGACGAAGTCGCAAATGGAATTCTACGCTTAAAAATATTTTTTCATTATAAGTTTGACCAAAGAAGATATAAACAGTTAGAAAATATGTGTATTAATAAAAATTAGTCCAAAATAAAATTTTTAGAAAAAAAATTTAAAAACTAATTTTTTTATCGCTGATTTTAGATTTTTTCAAAAAGTCATGATTTTTACCAACCTTGATTTATTTTTAATTTTTAGGCTGTGTTCCAAGTGTGCCCATTGACAGTCGAAGAATGGCTAACTGTACTGAAATTCTCTATTCCAGTTATATTACTTGATGAATGCTTGAAGTTTGTAGCAAGAAAAATTACTGACGGTGAGAATATGATTTATACTGTGCATTGGATAGTACTAATGTGGGCTGTGTACTTTGGCTTAATCTTATATGGTCCTTTTTAAACCCATATAACTGCCTCCTTCAGACGAGGACAGTAGATTAGTGTGTAAACGGGTGCCTATATTGTCAGTGTCAAAGCGTTTAAAAATATGGACCAAGTTGACTTTTTTAAGTGCCTTTTTTCTCAGACTTTATTTTCCGGTTAAATTACGTAGAAAATATACATTCTTGATAATTTCAGCGAAATTATTTAGTATTTTTTAGATCGGTTTTGGGTTGAGTTACTAGTGGATTTTTAACATCCAAAATTATCTGTTTAATTCATTAATAGTACTCTAGGATGCTCACTTAAAATTTATTGGATAAATTTGAGGCAGCCAGTTGAAAATCAAGTTTTTACCCGTATTACACCCTAAGATTAAAATCCCGAACATGTTATGTGTTTTAGCTAATTATTAAATAAATTTTGCTATTAGAATTATTCATTTCAAAGAAACATGTAATTCCTGAACTTAAAAACTAGCTAAATCAAGTTCAAAATGAATAGTTTTTATAGTAACAAGTACATGGAGACCGAAGCAGTGTACAGGCAAGTTAGGCGTGAGAGTGTTATTTTTCTCAGGTGTTGTGATTTTAGGAAAATACTATACTAAAGAAAAACGCATGTTTTAATATTTTTAAAAATACACAATAAAAAAAACAAAACAAGACTGAGTTTGTTCTTTTTTTTTACGCAACGATGTGTTTCGACAAAATTAACAGTATCCTACATATTTGTTTTTGGCAATAAGAAAGCACGTCCAAACATTACTCATGGTCTTCCCACTTCCATTTTTTTTTCAGATTCTGTTAAAGTGGTGTGGCCTAAGTAATTTAAGCCCGAAATAAAAATCCTAGATCAATATGAAAAGAAAACTTGATTTTACTAATTTTTTTTTTAGGTTAGGCGTTTTTTTTTTATGAAAAAGAGTAGTCTCAAAATTTTTTGAGGCATATAATCTTCTTTCGAGTTCTTGAAACGATATCTTCTTAGTGGAAATATTTAATATTTTTAAATAGCTTTGATAGTCCTGACAAAAGATGAAAAAATTAATTTTTGGTCAGTTTTTGGTACCTATCTCTTAAATGGTACGTTCAAATACGAATTATGAATTAATTTTAAAAATTTGCCTCTCTGTCTATATGTTCGAAAGATTTAAGTAATGGAACGTTGAAAAATTCGAACAAAAAAATGATGGAATCACAGTGTTGTGATATATCTCAATTATTATAAGATATGGTTCAAAATGTTTATCATTTTCCAAAAATTAACTTTTAAATTTAAGCAAAATAAAAAAAATCACCTTTTATCCGGAATATAACCAAAGATAGGATCGTCGAAAAATGTATGTCCGCGCCGACGCGACGTGACGGTGCTGACAGTGCCAACTGCGTAGAGCACTACGACGAAATCCATTTAATAGCTGTATTTTTAAGTTTTTTTTTTCGAGTTTTACTTAGTGAAAATATAAAATCGGTTCCTTTTAATTTATCTTCCTTTAAATGAATTAGTTTTAATGTATCATTTTGTCCCTTTATATAGATTATTTTATTATCTTTGGTTTTATTCCAGATAAAAGATGATTTTTTGTATTTTGCTTGAAATTGGGTCAAATTTTTGATAATGATAAACAGTTTTAGCCATAACTTATATTATTGATATATCCCAACATTCTTATTCCATAATTTCCATAATTTTTTTTGTTAGAATTGTTCAACCTTCTATTGTCTATATCTTTTGAACAGATGTAGATAGAGGCAATTTTTTTTTGATTTGTAGATAATTGCATTATCTTTAAAATTAATTCATAAACCATCGTATGTGAACGTACCATTAAAGAGATAGGTACCAAAAACTGACGAAAATCTCATTTTTTCGGGATGATCAAAGCTAATTAAAAATATTAAATCTTTCCACTAAGAGGATATCGTTCCAGGACTTGAAAAAAGATTATACGCATTAAAAAAGTTTAATACAATTTTTCTTAAAATAAAGCCGCTTAACCTTAAAAAATAGTAAAATCAAGTTTTTTTTTCAAAGTATTGGTCTAGGATTTTCATTTTGGGCTTAAATTACTTAGGCCACACTTTAACAAAATCTGAAAAAAAAATGGAAGTGAGAGGACCTTTGGGTTATATTTAGTCGAGGCACACCGTGTACTCCGGTGTTTTCAATTATATAAGATAAAACAAACTAAAGACGATGAAAGAAGAAAGAAAACTAATACAATTTTTAACAACCAAGAAACAACTTTATTAGATTATAAATAAAAGTTTACAGTATGTACAATTTCCTTACTCAGTTTGTTACAAAATTAGAAGACCATGAATGTAATTCTGAATCATTGATTTGTTCATTTTCTATAAAACATAAATAATAAATTATTCTTTCAAAGGCTGAATCTCTTATTTCATTAATTCTTTATATTAAAATATGTAATCTGATTTGACGTTACTGGGAAAAGAAAATTTTTCTATAAATGAAGATACAACTAAAGACGATAGAGAATGGATTCTTACTACAGCCAAGTTATTGAAATATTGATCATGTTTGGATATAATGATGTAGTTAGTGTAACAATAAAGATGGGCCTGTCTGAGCCAGTGATTTGTTTGGGTTTATAGCGGGAAGTTCAAATTTTGTAAAGTCATTTCTTGATCTGAATTTTTTATTTGGCATATTTATGTTATAGATCTATATTAGAACAGTTAATTTCATTAAAATTTTAAAGTTCATTACTGGTAACCTCTTATAATTGTGGGATTTGGACTTGATTGGGTGTGATTTTCTTGAAACTAAAATTGGTTATCTGCCTTTCGGACAATATTGGATATACAGGGTCCTAATTAAGTGGCTTTTAGTAATAACTCGCTAACTAAATGTATTAATGCAACTTTTTGAATGTCCGTAATACCATAAAGTTTCGGCGATCCGCTATAACAAATTTTAAAAACGGTTAAACTTCTTGACTTCAATTGAAAATTTAGTGAGGAACTTTTTGCAGTGCTAATAGTTTAGTTATTTTGTTTTCGAAAAAAAGAGGCAGATTCCCTACATCGTTAACGTACTATTATTGAGCTATTAAATTCATAAATGTTTTAATTCGATATTGTGTAAATTTTAAGCTGGCTAGGAAAGCCACAACATGGAATTTGTTTAGCCTGTGAGCACAGTCTTATTCTTTGGGGTTTCTTCGTATAAGGTACCAAGAAATAAATTTAAAGGTCTATTTTTTATCGTCTTTGGAATGATAAAATATCGGAAAAGGACATACACTTAAAATACAACTAATTTTCTTTAGCTCACTTAATACGTGGTAGAAAAATTATTTTAGTGTGTTTTGATAATCTTATATTAAAATTAAATATACTACCATTACTGTAAGGGTTTTTGATGCCACACGAGTTGTGATGTTTACTGTATATAAAGAAAGTTTAGACTAGGTTAGTTCAGCGTGTACTTAATATTAAGTGAGTTAAAAAGTGTTTTTCTTAGAAAAAACTAACTACAGAAGTGTTTGTGTGTTTTACTTATAGTAGCGTAGCCTTAGATTGGACATAAAACTAATATTTCCATAGGCATATTAAAATCCTCGAATTAAATATACCCATTAAAGAAAAAATAAGTCTTGTTTCATGTAGTAAGTTATTACTTAAAGAAATTCAATCAATTTGTATTTAAATGACTTAATGGTAAAGCATCATTGGTTGTTTTGGATGCCAGTAATAATTTAAAACTAATAAATTTTTAAATAATTTCCTCTGTATTTCTTTAATATAGCACTTTTATAGTTTATATGAAATTTCCTTTAGATCTGCATTGCTCCTCCTTCAATGATGTTGAATAAAGATCAACTAGTATAATAGATAGAATGGGTCCATTTCACTTTGGACAAAGTGGATGTTTGTAGAGGGAAAATAATATAATTTATAAAAAGTAATGCCGAATTTTTGAGAAAAATATTGCACGGAGATATATACCGAGAAACGAGAACGAGAAAATTGATAAATAAATTCAAAAACGCGCCATGTTGCATACTAGTAAAATAAAGCCCCGCGTGGACCCAAGCACGGGTCCAGGGGGAGGTCATGACCCCCCAAAATCATCAATAATACGTCATATACTTATTAAAATTGAAAATATAAATATAAAAAAATTAAAACTATATTAGTGTTCCCTGAACCCCCCCCCCCCCCCCTCCCCCAAACGAAGTTCTGTATCCGCGCCTGCGTACACCTGTTGTCAAAATTTCTAGCGTTATGCACGATTTAACTTTAAATGACATTTGAGACAGAAAAACTTAAAATACGAAAGACGAAAAAGGGTATGGATAGCGGTTTGACATTTCCATAGCTACATCGCGATCTATTCTTGAAGTACCGTGGTTTTGAATTGATGTAACCGTGCATAAATGACAAAAGAAAACACAATTTTTAAATTGAAACTCTTACGGCCAGATTCTCCAACGCTAGACTGGACTAATTTGACAACCAAAAGTTATAAACTGACAAGTGGAAGAATAAGTTTTATACTATGAATTTTTTACCGAGTTTTTCTGTAAATTTATAAAGAAAAGGGCAATTTTAGTTCGTTTTTCGACAATAATAAAACTAAATTCATTCTAGCAACCTGTTCCAAGATGAAAACCATTTGGAAACCAAGCAAATTGCTGAAATATCGGAATAATTCATACGTGTTTAATGACAACTTATTAACAATGACAGGACAAAAAATTGTCAAAACTTAACTGATCAACTAGAAGATCTTAATTTAAACCAGTACTAAATCTTAAACTTATTAGTCAATCTGAGCGTTAAAGTTTTTAAAACTGTTTTTATAGCAACATATAAACAAGAACCACCGACAACACCGAGAAAATGGAACCAGTCAAAATGCTGACGTAGCATTCTTTCGTGACGTAAGCGACGATTTAACTTTTAAATCTTAGGGCTTTGTCTCGCGACGAAAATTTTTCCCAGAAATTTAGGTAAACATTTTTGGACTTTATTTTGATCGAAGTCCCTTATAAACAAATAAAAAAAGTTGGGCTATTTTGTGTTATAGCGGCCGCAGATATTGTTGAGTAGTGTCTGGAGATAAGTCGATGCAGATTCTAAAGGATACACTGTTTTTATTAATAGATCAAGTTGTTACAAGGCGGCAAACCTTTTTTCGCACCATTCGTTAGTGATTATTTAAAGTTAATTGTTAAAGCAAATAAGAAATAATCATTGATGCAAACATTTCGCAGTTTAATTAAAACTATTATTATTAAACATTCCAAAAATCTAAAATTCGTTTCACACCGCGCAGTTTCTGGCTAAGGAATTAAGAAAGGTTATAATGCGAGAATTTAATTTTTTTGACGGATATGGAAAGTAAAATTGAAGTTGATACTTTAAGCTTCCGAAATTTTTTGTCTAAAAAATTTGCCTAGTAAATTTTTTCAACTTTATTAAGTGGTCCTTCAAAAATAATCGCATTTTGATATACATGGTGGTCTATTTTCAAGGCAGTGATATTAGGTGACAGTACTAAAAAGTACTGCCTCCCTAACTTAGACGATTAGTCATTGAATTTGTAAAGAATAAAGATGAAAATCAACTGTTTTATGTTAAAATTTAATAAAAATGGACGAAGTGTGCATTCTTCTAAATACTAGATATACCTGGTTGCTTAAGAGGTCATGGTCAATTGAAGGCGATAAAATTAAATATGATAATACAGCAAATGATTTGATTATAAATATGATTTATTATGCATTTTTGGAAAGTTTGTTGCATTAAATGAAGTGATCCAATACCTTTGAAGTTTGCCTTTGTCAGCTTCATAGAGATGCACGAATATAAATCCACCTATTCAACTATGAATAAATAAATAATACACAATTTGTTGCAGTGGTCGCTCATTAGATAATTTTTTGCCATAACCAAGCTAAGAACTGGTTTGTTAATGCACTTTTGGTTACAGACTTAGCCGAGACTGCACAAGTAAATTGAATGTAAATCACTAAAAGTTCGTTCGTTAATTAAAACTAGAAAACAAAAGTTGCACTTAGTAAACTGAATAATAAACAAATTTTAAGACTGTTTCTAGAAAGAATGTCAAATAAGGTGGACCACCATGCGTATTACATCCGCCTTTAAAAAAACTGCTCATTGTGGTTTTTAACGTCTTCTGGTATTTAAATATTTAGGACCATTGTTTAGGTTTGTATCATATGTATATTTGGCAATTTTCTAATTTATTAAGTGCTTTTAGTGTTACAGTTAAATAGTTTTTTTTACTTTGTACTTGAAATATATTTTTCTGTAGTAGGTAATTTTTCTGCTGTAAATTAGTAACTTAAGAAATTTCGGTATTTTTTACTGTTTATTTTTGGTCATGGCATCACATTAACAGGGAAAGGAAAAATTAAATTAAATGAAAATTGAAATTTTCCACGATTTTCTTTCATGGAAGACGTCTTAGTTTTTAACAAGTTTCTTGTGTACGACAGATGATACGACCTGTTAATTATTCCCAAACTTTTATTTAGATTTGCTAGTTACCCCAGATCCACTTTAGGTTAGACTCAAATGACTTTTAATATTTATAGTCGGGTAGTATAAAAACATCGTGGAAATTGTAGCAGGGACATTTTTACGTTTTATCTGGTATAGTTTATTAAAAGTATACCTATATTAGCACAGATTACTCCTACCAGATGCGAATCTCTTAATAAATTTCCTATATCAAGATTCCGCGGTCTTGGCGATACGGACAGTGCGGCCAGTCGCTTCGAGCGTCGATGCCGTGAATGGAATTTTCCACGCGTTTGGTAGGTTTTAATTCAGAGAAATTATGGATTATATTTTAAAATATTAAAACATGATATTGTGTGGCATTTTATATAAAATTATATCATTAACAAATACAAAAACGTATATCGTTTATTAAAATTACACTACAACCTAGTACAACCACAATTTAAACCATAAAATCAACGCAACAAAACTAATGTAATAACATTAGCCTGCTATCTATTCCACCGAGACGCTCGCACAGGCTAACACCGATGAATTCAACCTTCGGCGACAGACTAAATATGGTGCGTCGCCACCGTCGAAAGCGTAAGATTTGCATCTGGTAGGAGTAATCTGTGATATTAGGCACCGAAATTTCTAGAGCTGGGTAAGTTGAAACTTTGGTTACAGTTTTAATAATAGTTGCCGGTTTACAACAGTTATAAAATTGTTACCAACTTCTAACCATATATAAAAACTATTTGTCCATTATATAATTTTCCGTAAATATTACGAACTATTGTAAATACTTGTTGTAATGGGCAGTGTTAAGGTAAAGCCTAAATAAAGTTTTTCGACGAAACCAATTTTTGAAGAAGTCTTTTTGTTTAGTTACTAAACGTACTAACTTAATGTTTTTGTTTGAGATTTTCGACCGCATATTCCGCTTTTATACTAAGAACATGCGAATTTAAATTAGGTGATTTTTAAAGTCAAGTTATTTATTAAATTGGGGTAATTTGAATGAAATTAAACAATCTTTCGTCACATTTTGTCAGCAATATTAAAATAATGATTATGCAAGATTTAGCGTGGCGTTGGCATCAAACTTTAATATAAAATTTTCTTTCTTATTTTACCATAATCCATCGATTTTAAAACCCGTATCTTCGTGCTAAAAGTTACTGAATTAATTTCACAAAAGCTATCTAAGTTTTGATTTCATGCTAAATCTGGCTAATCGAAATTTTTAACTTTGATGCTGTCTTTTGCGTCAATAATAATTGGTATGGGATCTTTGGCGAATGAGTTTAAGGTACATCCTAAAGTAGCCATATTCCTACGCTCCGATTATATTGAACCTTGAGATCGTTTCCGTACAGGATTTTATCGTATTTTGCCTCGGAGGACTCTCCTAAAATTCAGGAAATAAGCTATCAAATATATCTGTTTTGTTAATCTAATAATGCGTAAAGTCCTCGAAGTTAAATAACGAAGAGAAAATATTCTGGTCTTTAAGGTTGGATTTAACGCTTTCCTTATCGCTTTTACTGAGGCTCATAATAGTCAAAGTAACGTAAAATTAAAAAAAAAACGTCCCCAAAGTATGCCGTGGAATCAATCGAGCATGTCTTGAATTATTACTCTTAAAAGGCAACGTAGGCAACAGGTATAGGTCAATGAAAAATAAAACTGTCAAGTTCTGAAGTTTTTATTTTTTAATAAAATTACATTATTGTCATTGTCATTGCATAATGCAGAATTAAAAAAATAACATACAAAAAATGAACCTAAAAATTATAAATTTAAACTAAATGAGAGACTTGTCCACCTTCTACTTCCAACATGTTCTCATTTTTCTTTTGCAGTATCAAAAACATTGGTGGGTACTTGGGGCAGTTGTTAATCTCCTGAAATTTATTTGTAATTCTAGCCCATAGGTCTTCTAAATTTTCACAAGGGGTTTTAAAAACCGAGTTTTTAATGTGTGGCCATAAAAGTCGCACGGCGTGAGATGGCAGGACCGTGGTGGCCACTTAATTGGCATATTACGACTATGATTCGGTCTTCGAAAAATTCTTCCAAAAAATTTAAATTATCAAGAGTTACGTGAATTGGTGCTCCATCCTGCTGGAAGTAGCCTTGTCGCATCTCTTTATCGTCTAATGCGTTTAAAAAATTTTCTAATATTTCATTACAGTGTCGCGCCGAATTGAGAGTCCCTTAAAAAATCGGTCCAGATAACCTTTTCGATATGGCTGCCCACACGCCAGCTTTCTTTGAATGCAGAGGCTTCTCTATAAAGAAATGTGGATTTTCAAAACTCATTCTTATTTGTTGGGAATTTACATAACCAGAGAGGTAAAACCATGCCTTGGCATTAAAAAATGTTTTTTTCAAATATGTTTTCATCATTACGCAAGTTACCCATAAACCACTCTGAAAATTGCATTTGCTGCGGCTTGTCGTTTGGTAACAAATCTTGGACTGGGCTTAAACGATAAGCGTGCATATGCAGGACACATTTCAGGATTGTATTGCAGGTTCCGTAGGATACATTTACTTGCTGACTTAAACGCCGAATAGGGGTTTGTGGGTGTTCATTAACAATTTGCCTCAATTCTTCAACTTTTTGTGCAGTGCGAACTTTAGGTTTCCCACTGCCTTCCTTTCTATTCACACTCCCTATTTCTCTCAACAAAGCCACAGATCTAGTCAAAACTTGGCGAAACTGGTTGAAATCCATGACCATACGTGGAAATTCTGTTTGAAAATCCCGAATGGCGTCCCGTGTTGAATAAACCCACTGGCCATCAATCCTACCATTTCTAAAGTAACTTTCGATCATAAAAGCTGTTTGTTCGGCCGTGGTTACCATATTTAATTCTATTAAAAATAAAAACCTCAGAACTTGACAGTGCTATTTTTTTATTTACCTATACCTTTTACCTATGTTACCTTTCAAGAGTAATAATTGAAGACATGCATGATTGATTCAACGGCATAATTTGTGGACGGTTTTTTATCTTGCGTAATCAACAGGCAAATAATATCGGTAATGCTGTTAAATATTGGTAAAATCGCAAATTACTGACAATTAGCACCCTAGTCATCCAGTTATACTTTGGTGGAAGTTCTTACTTTTCGTCTTCAATGCTATTTTTCTTCCAGCATCATTGTGATGATTATCAAATTATCCGTCAAGTCGTTCTCTCATATTATTTAATGGTCATGGTACTTGGAAGAATCATAATAGCAAAAACGAGTCTGAGATTCTGGTTTTTATCATTGCATTCTAATTCCAAAATAACTAGTCAGTGATACATTGTAGACGGAGCTGTGTAAAGTCTACGACATATCTTAATTTTAGCAGTAAGTATTCAATGGAGTCAGGAGGACGTTTTAGTTGCTTTTCGGATAAGGCACCTGTCGTAACTTCCACGTGTAAGGATACGTGGACTTAATTAAGGAATTACGATAAGTCACCGACAGTTATTTTGGAATGAGAGTATAGTTCACTTTGTTTTTTGATTTTAAGTAAAGTGCAGAATCTCAAACAAATACCACAGCAATAAGCAATTACTAACCAACTAATTTTTTACTACATTGTTTGTAAAAGTTCAGTCGGCCCTCATCGGAAAATGTAAGTACATATATTTTTGAAATACTGTCGTAAGTGTTTTACAAATATTACAACACTGTTATTAATTATGTTGTTTTTTACCCGTTTATATTTTTGATATATGTATTTTTTGTGATAACATTTTTTATATGTATTTTTAATTTTTACAGTACCAAAAGCGGTATTCAGAATGTGAACGGTTTACATACGACTCGCCTATAGGACCGATTCGAGTCATTGCGTGGAGTGACCCCACCCAGTTCCCAGGATTGCACAGAACACCTTGTCCTCTAATTTTTTTATCTTCTTACTAACATTGCACTTTCCTTTAACTCTCCGTTAACTGCATGCCTTGAAACTATTCTTTTTTCTTAAATGCTTTTATTTTTCAGTTGGTGAAGTTGTAGTTGATAGATGGTAAAACTTTCGTCAAGCATCCCGGCTCTACGCTTTTTTGTTTTACCTGAATTTATTCTCTCTAGAAGACTCGACGCTTTTACATCCTTTTTAACACTAGAAAGTTTTAGTGTAGGTAGACAAATAATAAAACCTTTTCGCTATTTTTTACAAGAGAATATTGACCCGAAAATGCTTAACCCTCTGCAAGACATCTTAGTTTCTAGTATTGACTCCTTAATAATTTTCATCCTTTTTAAAGGACCTGTGATGGTGCGTTAGAATAAACTAGCAACTGTACATATTAAGTTAAAAATATAATTTGTTATTATTCGTTATTGTTTTAAATAATATTTTTATGGGAGGCCAGAACAAACGAGTGATTGTTAACATGAATAGGAGAGAGGATTTAGCCTCTCAAACCATCTGACTGTTTATTCATCACTAATTGTATGTCTTCATTTTTCGCATTTTATTTGGATGTCCGTGGCAATTTAGTGTACCAAAAAGACAATTATTTCGCTATTGCATGTGTGATGGACGATACCTATTGTGCCATTATAATTTTGGACCAGGTTATTCAAGTAAGGATAGTTTTTTAATCCGTGTGTCGGAAAATCAGTACTTAATACATCACGGGTAGGAGATGAGTTAATGGAACATCGAGGCAAAGTAAATTTCTTAAGGATGGTAAGGATGGTTAGATAATTATTTATAAACTTAACACAGGCTCTTTTTTTAAATATGTTTCGTCTATTCACATATAATAGCTCTTACATCAGGACAAAACAATATATGCAAGCTGGTATTGCATACATGGTTTTAAATGTAAACGTGGGACATTCCAACCATTATTCTTTCATTACTAATACTCTTCTTGTTTAAGAAAACTTGAAAGTTTTCGAAAACTTAATGTACAGTGTACATTTGTTAGTTATTAAATATATCTCTCACTGTTTGCCCTGGTCTCAAAGGTTGCCTTGGCAACATAAAGGAAACATCGTTACATAAGTTACACATTGTGAATTTCCACCAGTTTTGTAAACAAGAATATATTTATGTAAATAAAGTTGGCAGCTTTCTGGCTGTCTAGTTAATTTGGTTTTTTATTTTATAAATAGAAATAAATTTGAGCTTTTACTCATCGACTTATTTTTAACTTACAACTTACTATATACTTATAATAATAATCAATATTTAATTAAATAACAGTTTAAATTTATCCAGATTTTTTATTTTTAAATCGAGCAAGTAACTGTTGAAGCTTAATGTTTTCATTTTCGAGGTCTCTGATTTTATTTTTATTTTCTTCGATTTGTTTTGCAAAATCTTCTACGGGATTTCCCTTAAATTTAATCACTTCAGGCGGCTTTTCGTTACTTTCTTTTATTAACTCTAGTTTTTCTTTAAAAATTTCTTTAATTTTCACCTAAAAAAGTTTTGTAGTAAAAGCATTAAAAAAAACGCAAAATTGCGACACTATTGTATTAGGGTTTAAGCTGGTATATTGTTATATACCTATTTATCACGTTTGTGTAAGGTAAGGGGTAGAAGAGTATTTTCATTTTCACCAAAGTAGTAATGGTTAATAACTAATCTGATTAAAAATTAATATAGTATCGAAAAATGAATAAATTGAGAAATAACAGCATATAGTGTCCGCCAGGTGGATCATATGGACCTAATTTCTCAGAAAACGTTTCAGTATTAAAAAAGTTTCTGAATGACAATATACGATAATAAAATAGGCATATTCAATGTCTGATAGGTGTGCCAAAAGAAAGAGGTGTGAATCTGTAAACCAAGAAATTTTATGTGATTCCTACTTAATAAGATATAAAAAATTTTGGTAATAATCTACTGTGGAAATCGAGTTGCAGTAAGTAAAATTTTAAATAACTTCACTGTTAGATGTAACAGTACCATTTAGGTAAGTATTTAACCAGGGTTAGCTGTGTTTATTAAAAATGTTAATAGGTACATATATCTAATTTGTTCTTGCTATTTTACTGTTTAAACGACTTTATTAAACAGCCTAAAGACTTTTAAGTTTCAGAGGGCGATTAATGTTTCAGTCACTTTTGTAAAAGTTTTGCAATATTGCATTATGACTAATTTTAACTCTAAGAACTGTCCCCTATCGAAACATAGGGGGAGTTCGAGTTGGAAGCTCGGAGTTCTCCGAGCGCAAATCTCAGACATACGTTCTTAGCATGTCCTATATAAATGACAAAGTAAGAAGTAATATACTAATATACAATGTCTAATTTCTGTGCTCGGAGCATTCCAAGCGTCAACTCGAACTCCCCCATGAAAACAGTAAAAATAACCTTTAAAAAAAATAGCATTTTTACCTCAAGGTAAAAATGTATATACAGGGTGGTCTAAAAGTAATGGTACACGGAGCAACTGCAGATTCCTTATGTCGAAATAATGCGATTTATTCAAACTTTTTTCAAACCTAATTTCAAAATTGATAATCAAGATTTTTAAAATTTTAATATCGTTTTCTATTTTTCCAATAATTTTCAACAAAACGACATATAGCGGCACGAAATTAGGGATTTTGGTGGTTTTTTGGGGCGAGGCATTCAAATTCGTCCATACTTTTGATGCCACTAGTAGAGGGCGCCACCTACGGCATACCGCACTTCTTTTAAATGACATAACTTTTTTTTAAGCTTAGTATATTGATCTGACTATTGAAAAAATCGATTATTGTACTTCTGTACGTCAAAAAGGTATACTTTATTGAAGTCGTTAGGAGTAACCGTCTTCGAGTTAATCGCATTTGAAATTTCCTATATAAAATAGTCCATAAGTAATGGTACATAGTGCAATAGCAGACTCCCCAGGTCAAAACAATGCGATTTTGTTAAACTTACCTAATCCATGGGTTGATATTACCAAGATACAGGGTGGTAGCTTTTGATTTTGTTTTCGATTTTTTCGAATAATTTTTGAATAAATCCAGATAACGGCGCGAAATTAGGGATTCCAAATTTTTTTCCAGTACAGTCACAGTTCAATAAATCCGAGGGAAGTTATATATTAATAAAATAGAGAGTGACAGTTATAACATAACAAATATTCGTGTGTCTAGTATTGATTTGTTAAGAAAAGAAAACTCTATTGAATGTGTTAAAGTGCAAAAACTGAAGGTGTTGCATAAATTAAAAAAACAGAAACTTACAAACGCAGTGAAAAATCGCAAACCATAAAATTTCTTATCTAAAAACATTCAGTGTGTTTATATTTGCAGAAATAAGTTTTTTTTATGACTCTTTAATATCAGCGAGGTATATAAATGGACTTTGACCCTTAACATACGGAAACAGAGCCGGATTTTACAGGACTTACACTTTCTAAACCGAGCAGAGAAGTATCTTGATATCTTGTAGATAACACATAAAATTTACTACTACGGCACTGCGATGGGCAAAAATCCTATTGGCACCTTCAAATGCTGCAGTGATGGAAAGGATTTAACATGCTACTACTGCTTGTCATGCAAAACAATCCAACATAAAAGTTGCATAGAAAGAAAAAAAAGTGCAGTCTATGTAAAAGACTACAGAATCTTCTGCAGTAAAAAATGCGAAAACTATGCCCAAGAAAATGTCAAAGATGACGAAATTGAACTAATTCAAGAACTTCGAGAGATGATTACTGAGCTGCAAATTGAATTACAAGGAAAAAGCAAAATGCTTGAGAGACAAACACGGAGATCAACTGCCTTTGAAGACGATGTGGCGGAAGTAGAGGAGAAGTTCCAAAACGAAATTTCCAAACAAAAAGAAAAAATGCATCTCCTTGAAGGTAAACTTGCAACAGAAAACAAAAAGAGAATTAACGATATTGAGCAGACAAATCAAGAAATTAAGGATATTGAAGAAAACTTACAAAAAACGATAGAACAACAAAAAAGCAACTCGAAACCATCGAAAAAAAGTTTGTTGACGAGAAACGAAGAACTCGAGACCTAGAAGAAGAAATCGCCAGAAAAAAACAAAGAAGAAAAAAACAAAAACATTGAAATTTACAAGAAAAAAATTTGTGAACTAAATGAGGATTTAACCAGAAAGAACACAGAAAGGCAACAAGAAAAAATATCCGTCACAACAAACATAAAAGAACTAAAAGAAGAGACCCACAAAATGAATTTAAGGTGTTATGAATTAACAGCAGAACTCGACAGTCTAAACAAGGGAATAAGGGAAATGAAGAGACGGCTCAATGAATTAATGAATACAAATACAGAAAACGACCAGAAAATGGAAGAGGATCCGAATGGAAAAAGTAAAAAAACAAAGAACACACCGAGAAAGAGGCAAATACTATTAATGAGCGGACCAAATGGATACAATTATGGTAAAATTATGAAGACGTATCCAAAAACAGCTACGACACAAATTGCCAATCTGCAAAAAGCAACTTCTTCGAGGATATAACAAGCAATCATCATATACTATCAAGAAATTACACGAAATGGGACTACAAGATAATCTTTACATCGAATGAAAATGCAAGACTAGGGAAAAATATTCATGACATGTATATGAAAGAAATTCTGGAACAATCAAAGAATACAAACTTAATTCTATATAGTGGGAGCACCATCTGTCTGGAACAGACCTATACTAAATAATTTTACAGACAAACAAAATCAAACAATCCTTAACCACATTGGATGTAATGACCTTGCACACTTTATTGACTGCAACAAAATTATAAGGCCGCACCAAGTCCACGCAAACGGAGAACTTACAAATAAGGGAAAGTGGCATCTAATAAATTACATTTTCCATTATTACTTACAACAACAACAAACAAAACAAGCTGAAATCAGTGATACGAGTGCTACAAATAAGAAAACTGATTCCAGAAATGAACCCACAAATGAAATGGAAAAAATTGACACAATGGAAATTGGTGACAATGGAGACACCGCAAACAAATTTTTTATATCCCCGCCTCAGCCAGTTGCAAATGGAGATATGATTCGAGAACACACGACAGCCAAGATTTGCCATCCCAACGTCCAAAATCTGGCAAATAAATTAAATCACTTAGAACTTCTCACCAAAGAAATCCAACCACAAATACTATGCATAACTGAAACGTGGGGCTCGGACGAAGGAATGAAAAGCATGACTATCCCGAATTATAAAGTAGCATCTCAATTTTGTAGAAAATCCCACATACATGGTCGAGTTGCAATTTACACGAATTCAGAAATAACAGCGAAAGACTTCAACGAAACAACAAATTTCAGCATCGAACTTCATATTGAATGCTGTGCCGTACAAATAAAGACTTCCAGAATAAACCTAGCAATTATTACAATATACAGACCGCCATCTGGAAATATAAACATTTTTATCCAGCAAGCCACTGACCTCTTGCTACACATCACTAAAATGTGCGACAACACTGTCCTATATGGGGACCTCAATATTGACAGCCTAAAGACACAAGAACAGAACTACAAACAGTTAAAAGACCTACTCGACTCCTTCCACCTAGTGGACTACAGCAACGAACCGACAAGGGTATTTACATCGATATCTGGTACATCAATTTCCTCAATAGATTATATGGCCACAGATATAAACAACTTGTTGCTAAATTGTAAAATCATAGAGGAACACATTTCCGATCACTATCTCCAGCAACTGACCATTAAGCTACCAATACAACTACAGGACCGTGAATCAAGCCACAGACTTACTCGAATTCTATCCGAGAACAACCTAAACAACCTAGAAAGACTAGTCATGGATGAATCTGCATGGCACAGATATGAATAAAAACTTCGATGCATTCTTACAAACATTTTTATGGCACTTTAATAATACTTGTCCAAAACGGACAGTAACCCATCACAGGCCAGAGCTCCAATGGATGGCCAATGATGTTACCATAAAGAAAAATCAGATCCGGGATACTTATAATCTCGCTAGACGAATAAACACAAATGACATTTGGCAGCACTACCGAAGTTTAAGGAAAGAATATAGGAAACTGATCAATGAAACAAAAGTAAATTTGAATAGGCGCAAGATCGAAAATTCTGCAAACCAGGCTATAGTGAAATATGGAACGTAGTAAACGCAGAACTGAATAGAAAGCAACAAATCTAACCCATCAAACTGTTAGTTGCGGATCAAGAAATATCCAAGAAAGAGGAAATTGCAGAAATATTTGGCAAATACTTTGCAACTATTGCACAAGGCAAAGTCCAGAGCCATTTTAAAAACCAAATCTCCAAAAACCCAACAACTGCAAAACAACAACAGAATACTATCTTTCTAACACCAGTCACAAACGAAGAAGTTCGAAGAATCATAATGAACCTAAAAAATAAAAAATCAACAGGCTTTGACGGTATACCAGCTAAGGTGTTAAAAAAGGTTTGTGGGGATATAGAACAGCCCCTACAGGAATTAATAAACTGCGCGTTTACTACTGGTACATTCCCGTCTGCATTAAGGTTGGCAACTGTAATACCGGTCTTTAAAAGGGGCAGTAAACTGGACATGGAAAACTATAGGCCAATATCGTTGTTGAGTGTGTTCTCGAAGATCTTCGAACGAGCATTATACGACAGGTTAATAAGCTTTCTTAGCCAATTCAATGTAATTCGAAATGACCAACATGGATTTCGACGAGGAAGATCCACTGAGACCGCTGCCTTTCAGCTTATACAATTTATACACAGTGAACTAGAAGCCAACCATATTGCTGTTGGAATGTTCTTTGGCCTGTCGCGAGCTTTTGACACTTTAAACCTGAGCTTTGTTAAGGAAAAGCTTTATGCCGTCGGAGTGAGAGGAAATGCACTTGATTTAATAATATCGTTTTTGTCGGAAAGGAAGCTGCTGGTAAAGATCGAGAATTGTACCTCCACAGAATATGAGTTAAACATTGGAGCAGCTCAGGGATCTATCCTAGCACCTCTTATATTTATACTGTTTGTCAATGACTTGGGTTTGCCTGGAATTACTATCAAGTTTGCTGACGACACCACAGTTATCATATCTGCAAAAGACGAGAATGAAGCACATAAAAAAATACAGGAAGTAGCTGAAAAAATGAATAGCTGGTGCTTTTCGAATCAACTTATACTAAACCAAGATAAAACGGTACACGTTCATTTTTACAAAACTTCTCCTAAGATTCAGCTTAACCAAGCAGCACCTGCAACAAAATTCCTTGGCACATACCTTGACTCCAGACTATCATGGGAGCCCCAGCTGGATCATGTATGCTCAAAATTAGCCCAAGCCTACTACGCCATGCTAAAACTAAGACAAACAGTTCCTATCACCACTCTTCTAACCAGTTACTATGCATTGGCCTATCCGCATCTGAGCTATAATATTTTACTCTGGGGACAAGCAGTTAATATAAACCGAATATTCGTTGCACAGAAGCGCATAATAAGACTCATCTTCGGATTGAAGCAAATACAGACATGTAGGGACATCTTTAAGAATAACAAAATCCTCACCGTCCCGTCAATTAAGTGTTCAACCTATGTATATGTTACGGTTAATTTGGATACTTCGCTAGTTTACAAACTAACCAGCTAGTTTGCAAACTAACTAAAGACACTGTTATTTTGAAGGAATCAGCCATTTCCCACAAAATAGCAGATGGTTTATCAACTAGCTGGTTAGTATGCAAACTATCGATTTGCTTCAGTTAAGATGAGGATTTTATTGAGGTTACCTTAACCTAAAAATTATGTTTTGTTTGTTGTCCAGAAAATCTAGCGAACGGTGGATCGGAGGGCACCCTAAGGTCGGAACAGGGTTAGCACCGGGGTAGGGGCCCTGACCAGTCTCTTTCCTCGCAGGCGAAGAGGGATCGGTGCGAAAAAATCCACTATTGTTCCTTCCTCTGCGCATGCGCAAGCCCGGGATAAAAAGTAGTACCCATCCCCTAGCCCTAGACTCGTGTTTCAAAAAATACGATACGGTAAGGTGCAAACGTACGGTAGGGGTAGTGTTCAAATTAGCCAGTAAACTAGCTATTTTAGGCAACTAGGATAGTTGTAGTAATCGTATTAACTAAAGACAATTGGATAGTATACAAACTATATAAAATATCTAGTTAATATAAAAGCAATAATGAAACATCTGTACATAAGGAACAATAGTGGATTTTTTCACACCGATCCCTCTTCGCCTGCGAGGAAAGAGACTGGTCAGGGCCCCTAACCAGGTGCTAACCCCGTTCCGACCTTAGGGTGCCCTCCGATCCACCGTTCGCTAGATTTTCTGGACAACAAACAAAACATAATTTTTAGGTTAAGGTAACCTCAATAAAATCCTCATCTTAACTGAAGCAAATCGATAGTTTGCATACTAACCAGCTAGTTTATAAACCATCTGCTATTTTGTGGGAAATGGCTGATTCCTTCAAAATAACAGTGTCTTTAGTTAGTTTGCAAACTAGCTGGTTAGTTTGTAAACTAGCCAAGTATCCAAATTAACCGTAACATATATAAAAGCAGAAATGAATTTCAGAAAAACAGGGACAGTCACAACTATCACACAAGGAATGCGAATGATCTAGTATTCCCCAGACATGCCACAACACTGTACGAAAAATCGCCACACTACGCTTGTATAAGAATCTTCAACAAACTGCTTGAGGAAATAAAAGAATCTACTACAGCTGGTACCTTCGGAAAAAAACTAAAAATCTTTCTTGTAAATATCACCTTTTATTCTCTTGATGACTATCTAAATCGGAACGCCTGAAGATTAAAATATTTTAATGTGTCAGTTTGCCTTAATTGTTTTGAATACCATTTTGTTTTATTTTATTTTATTTTATTCTATTAGACTGATAAGATGACGAATCTCAAATCATGTATATTATGATATTATTTAGTGAATAAATGAATTTGATTTGATTTGATTTGATTTGAAAGCGTCATTCAACTTAAATACGAATATTTGTTGCATTGGAAATTTCAAATGCGATTACTTCAAAAACGGTTAATCCCAACGAAGTACACCTTTTTTAAGTAGAAGAATCGATTTTTTCTATACTAAAATCGATACAATTAGCCGCAAAAAAGTTCTGTCATTTCAGAGAAGCGCGATGTGAAGCAGGTAGCGTCCTCTACTGGTGAGATAGAAACTATGGATGAATTTGCATTTCTCGCTCCAAGAAGCCCCCGAATCCCTAATTTCGCCGTTCTCTAGATTTATTTAGAAATTATTCGAAATCAAAATTCTGACACCCTATATCTTGGTTATTATGAACCCTTGGATTGGATAAGTTTAACAAAGTCGCATTGTTTTGACCTGGGGAGTCTGCTGTTGCACTATGTACCATTACTTATGGACTATTTGTTGCATAGGACATTTCAAATGCGATTATCTAGAAAACGGTTACTCCTAGCGACTTCAATAAAGTATACCTTTTTGACGTAAATGAAGTAGGATAATCGATTATTTCAATAGTCAGATCGATATACTTAGAGATGGAACATTCTCGAGAATTTATTTTTGGGAAATATTCTCCGAGAACAATGAGAATTTATCGGAAATTTTGGAGAATTTATTTTATATGTTGGAGAATTTGATGTTTTGTTTGACTGCATAAATTGGAAGAACATATTTTTTTACCAAACGTAGTTTTTACAATAATTTTATCTGTAAAAATAAAGAGATGTAGAGATCGAACATTTTCGAGAATTTATTATTGGGAAATATTCTCTGAGAAAAATGAGAATTTACCGGAAAATTCTCCGAGACTATGAATTTTCCGGAGAACGTTGTCGTTCTCGGAAATATTCTAGGTAATTTTCAAGTAATTTATATTTTTTTCTAAAATCATAAATTCTCGAGAATTTATGCTGGGAAATATTCTCGGTAATTTACCGTTCTCCGGAAATATTCCCTTGAGAATATTCTCATGGCACATCTCTAGATATACTAAGCTTTAAAAAAGTATAATTTAAAAGAAGTGCGGTATGCCGTTGGTGGCGCGCTCTTGTAGTGACAGCAAAAGTATGGACGAATTTGAATTCCTCGCCTAAAAGAACTACCAAATCCCTAATTTGGTGCCGCTATGTCGTTTTATTGAGAAATTATTGGAAGAAATCGAAATCAAAATTTAAATTTTGAAAATCTTGATTATCAACTTTGGAATTAGGAAAGTTTGAATAAATCGCATTGTTTCGACAAAAGGAATCTGCTGTTGCTCTATGTACCATCATTACCTTTGGACCACCCTGTATATACATATATGTATATACATTTTGCCTCCGAAAATCTTTCCATAGGCACTGCTGCTGTAGTGCTGCCAGCGTAAATCTACATGAGCGATAAATTATAGGAAATTATACGAAAAACAATTTTGTAAATCAGCATCAAAATCATAAAATTAAACAAATTCTTACGCAAAATCCTTCATATTTCAAAAAGCCTTGTAAAACATCTTCCATACAGCTGTAGCGATATTTTATTTTCAAATCGATTTTATCGATATTTTTTGTTAATTTCGAAAGCTTAATGTTCAGACAGTTTATCGATTTTTCATACTGATCAATTATGCATTTAACAAGATCGTATTCGGTGTCAGCTACAGCCATTTTCTTATTTAGCTTTAAAACATACTGAGGCAAGAGTTGTAAACTTGTTTCAATATTTTTTGTTAAAGAATCGTTTTGCTCTATAAGTATTTTATTTTTTTGTTTTATTGACTTAAGTTCGTCACTAAAATTATCTCTAACGGTATATAAATTCTTAATTTCTTCCTGCTTTAAACTATTTTCTTCTGTAAGCTTACTTATCTTTCGTCTTAAAAGTAGAATTTCATGATTACCTGTAAAATAATAATAGTAATTATATAAACCCCTTTACAAAGTTCCAAATAATGAGCATAAAGCATTTTTTTAGTAACGTATACAGGGTGTCGGAAATATCTGCTGAAACTCTTCGCTTCCGAGCTACAGAATAATAATTTTTTATTTTTATTTTAGTTCTTATTACGTATTTTATAAAAGTTTTTAAAGATAATACGATTCAAATTTCATAGGTACAGGACTATTCACATAAGACAGGCCTTATAACTTTTTTATTTTTAAAGATGGGAAAAAATTTTAATATGAAAGTTTTGGGGATTTTGATGGATCATTCCTATACATATCTTATCAGCAAAACAATTGAGCATCGAATAAAAAAAAATAGTATAAAACATCGATTTTCTCGCTTATTTTAACTTGGATGGTATGATTTTTATCATATTTTTGGATTCTAGGAGAAGTTCTAGACATATTTCGTATAACATACCCTATTCGGTTTTTCAATCGTTTCCGAAATATTTCAAATTAAAAATTATTTCGCATAAATAGACTTTAAACGTAACTATCCAGGTTGCGAACGAAATACCTGCTACCTTTTTAAATTCTCTTCGTAGGTAAGTCAAAGTTAATGTCAAGGTTGACAATAATACTTTAGTCACCGTGAATTTATAATTTTATTTTTATGCACAATGAGTAATTCTATTAAACAATAAATGTTGATTTTTATTAGTTATTAATATTTGAAAGTAATAACCAGTGATTATAAACAATAACAAATGAATTATAACATAAACAGATATGCAAATGTTAACATTGGCGAATGAATATCCAAAAAAATTTTCAACATGTCCACCATTTAATTCTTCGCACTTTTCATACATTCTTCTCTGCCTCTGTGTTTATAACACTAAGCATCATTGTCGTTCAGATTTCTTACTTCATTTCTCACCTTCCTTTGAATTTCTTCAATATTTTCATTATGATTGCTGTATATACGACATTTTTCAAATGACCCCAAAGAAATGTATCTAAAGGTGCGAGGTCTGGGCTATTTGCAGGCGAATGTAACCTTCCATATTTACCGATCCATTCGTTATACTGATGGTTTAAAAAATTGCGAACCTCCATTATATTATGGGGAGGCGCTCCTTCCCGTTGCCATATAATACGTGGACATTCTTCCAGTGGCAATAATTCGTCGAGAATACCTTCGATTTCATTTTCTAAAAATTAAGATAGCGCTGGCCCCGAAAAAACAAGGTTCCTAGAATTTTATTTTGTAATATCCCACACCTAACGTTAATTGAATTACACTCCTGAAAAGCAATATCTTCGATTTTAAAGGGATTTTCATCCGACCAAACATAAACATTTCGTCTATTAAACATTCCCGCAGTTGAGAAAGTTGCTTCGCCTGTCCAAACGATAGTATGAAATAAATTAGGATCTTGCCGCATTTTTTCGTTAATATTTGCGACAAAAGTATATCTTTTTGATCGGCACTAAGCTTTTGAACTGGCATAATTTTATATGGTCTATACTCTATACTTTAAATACTTTAACGTTCTTTGAACTGTTCCATAAGTCAACATTTTATCTCTTCTTCCATATCTGAGATACCGCACACAATCGGAAATTGATTTTTTTGGACTCTCTTGAAAATATAATGAAATCGCTAGGTCGCTTTCTTCGTTTCTCTTCTTTTTTCATTGCCCAGAATTCCTCTTTCATCTAGTCTTCTATTTGTTCTTATTATGGTGTTTAATGATGGAGTTCTTTGTCCCTCTTCAATACTTTCTTCATATTGTCTTTGAGCCGTTCTAACATTATTATTATTTTTTAAATATAATTTTAACATTTTGTATCTCATTAATAGAATAACTCATTTTGCATGAAAATAAAATTATAAATTCACGGTGACTAAAATATTATTGCCAATCTTGACATTAACTTTGACTTAGGGGGTAGTGCGCGGCGGGTAATTGTGCGCATCACGTTTGCTTATCTTTTATTCAATAAAATTTCGAAAGCGACATCGCTGCGCCATCTATTGGCAACTGCCTGATTTGTCCCATACATAGGAACGACGGGAGATACCTTACCGGTTGGTAATTATTGTTTACAAGTTTCCGCGTGGTCTGTTGTTGTTTGCGTCGCCCAGAAAATTAGTGGTAAGGTTTTTCTTTGATATAGATTGTTTTTGAAAAATATGCATAGACGTTATTTGTTTAATATTTTAGACAGTGGTATAGTTAGTTTTGGCCAATTCTTTTTTTTTTTCTTAATTTTATATTAATGCAGTAAACTGCAGAGTGGTCTCATGGTGCGCGATGCGCACTATTACCCGAAATGCGCACCATTAGCCGACAACGTATATAAATGCATTTTTGAAAATTTTATCAAGAATGAAATACCTATGCATTTTTCTATATGAAACAATTCTTATTATTAATAAAATCATTCTGGTAAGCGCTAAAATGAGAAAAGAGGCAAAGAGAAACCCTCGAAATAAAAAAAAAAGTACAAAAAGGAAGGTTTTTGAAAACAGCGACTCCGAAGATATTTCAGAAAGTGAACTGTGCGATGATGATGGGTTGGACGATCTCCAGTCAGATGAAAATCACTTGTGTGTAATATGTGGCGATGGTACCTAATAAAAAAACAAGGTATGGTACAAGTGTTCGGTATGTCAAAGATGGGCACACGCCTTGTGTACTGGAGAGGATAGTCCAGAAGGATATATTTGCGACTTGTGCGATACATAGACTTTTTTATTTTTCAATAATATATGTATTCGTAACTTGTTTTATCTTTTTTTTTTGTATATTCCTTGTCTGTTCGTTGTTTCTTTTCAATAAACTACATTTTCGAAGCTATTTCTTATTTCTCTTTTAATGCGCACAGTTATCCGACATATGCGCACCATTAGCCGAGTACCTAGGTCGTATAATTGTGCGCATTACACGTTTTCGAAATTTTATCTGTCATTGGTATACTGTTCAACCATTGGTTGAATGGGGTCCTTACTAATATATCTAGACCCTTGAAGTATATCTTGAAAAAATTGGAATCTGAATTCTTGCTAGTTTTCGCAATACCCTGAATTAGGCTTAGGTGCGCACCAATACCCGACTCCCCCCTACCTACGAAGAAAATTTAAAAAGGTAGCAGGTATTTTGTTCGCAACCTGGATAGTTACGTTTAAAGTGTATTTATACGAAATAATTTTTGATATTAAATATTTCAAAAACGATTGAAAAACCGTATAGGGTATGTTATACAAAATATGTCTAGAACTTCTCCTAGAATCCAAAAATATGAGAAAAGACATACCATCCAATTTAAAATAAACGAGAAAATCGATGTTTTATCCTATATTTTTTTTATTCGATGCTCAGTTCTTTTGCTGATAAGATACATATATGAATGATCCATAAAAATCCACAAAACTTTCATATTTAACATTTTTTCCCATCTTTAAAAATAAAAAAGTTATAAGGCCTTTTCACTTTTATTTGGATATCCCTGTACATACAATGTTGTTTTGAGAACCTATGAAATATCCTCAGAGGCACTTTTAGGGACATTTCACGATCCTCTTGACCCCTCCTCCTCCGAATTTCTATTTTCCGACGACCTCTGTAAAAAGACAACAACTTGTTTTTGACTTTTTGGTATATTGTTTTTGTTTTGGATCATATGTACCTACTGTTTGAATGATATTTGGCAAAATACTATGAAAGCCAGGTTAAATTTTAAATATCTTTTGGCGTTTAATTCTCCAAAAAATACCAGTCTAAATTATTTCGAAAAGTTGTAAGGATATTTCTTAGGTGTTCCAAAAAGTGTTAGTAAATTTTGTTAGTAGAGTTTTGAAACACCCTGTATAAGGGGGGATGCGTAGCCTTCTCAAAGATACAGTATTGCTTAAAACAAGGTAAATCGGCACTAATAAAATACCATCATAGGATAATTGTTATCGCCTGTATTCTAAGAAATTTTGAAAACCCTAATGTGGGCGAGTTTTCAAATTATTGGAAATGGACGTCATCGATTAAGTCGATGGATTTCAGATGAGCAAGATTTAAGAACGGATTCATGGATAGTTCGACGTAGGGTTAAATATAATTTTCTAAAACTAGATTATTTATACTTCTTTGTAACGGGCAAATGTCGCTGGCAAGGACGGTAAGTGATTACTACTGATCACTTACCGATCACGGGGTCGGTAAGTACCTAAATAAAAAATATGTAGACGCTTATAAATTACTTTTTATTTCAGAATAAGTATATGAAAATTACAATTAGATCAGCTATTAAATGTTATTGGGGCAATAGACTTCGTATTCAAAACAATAGTCTGCTATCACTTTCTGCTGAGAAAAATTAGGGAAACGGTGTCTCTGGGCATACTAAGGCTGGTGTATTTTGGGATATTTCAATCACTGATGATGATTAATCACTTAAGATTAAAGTGCACTGGGCCCAAGCTCAGGATGCCTATAAGGTTTTTATTGCACAAAAAAAGGTCGTACCAATCATAGCCAAAGTAGGCCATAGAACGCCATGCAGAGATCTCTATAAGATTAAATATGTTGACTTTGCCATCACTCTACATCTATTCGATGCTAGTATGTAGAAAAAATAATTTAATTAAAAAAACATGTTCATAGTCATCATGGCTGTCATGGCACACAGACAAAAGATAATATAGTCATACCGTTCTCAAGGTTGACAGTGTCTTGGCATGGTGTACTGTATGAGACCTAAATGTCATAGGTTAATGGGGATACGTAATGCTTTTGAAAACATATTTAATCTAATATAATTAAATATAAACTAAAATCATTTTTAATGCAAGTCGCTTATTATTCGCACTTTGTATTATTGTGTCTATGCAATTTTTTGGCGACATACCTACATATATTTTGTAAATACATGATGACCCTATAATGTATGTATACGTAGGTACATGTTCAAATGTAACGTTTTTTAAGGTAAAATAAAGATTTAAGAATCTGCACTTATAGCTTCCATAATGAATTAAGCTTATTTTGAATATCTAACACAAAGACAGAAATAATCAGAAAACTATAAAAAAATATAAACTTTTGTTAATTTGATTGATACCATTTCCAAGCTTTTCCCTTAAAATATGAACTTCCTCGTTCAAAAATGCAATTTTTCCATCCTTGGCATTTAATTCTGATTTGCATTTTTCATTTTCCAATTTCAGTAAATCATTTTCCCTTTTCTTATCATAAAGTTGCTTAAATAGCGCGTTTAAACTGTCCTCTATGGAGGATGTTACTTTCAGCATGCATCCAAATTGGGTTATGTCAAATATTTTGTATTTGATTTTTAATCTAAAATACATGTTTTATAAGGTGCTATAAAGTAATTGTGCGTATCTTTCTAATACTAATAAGTACTCAGGACCTTAATACCACATTTTTCTTTTTCTTTTTTAACATTGCTATGTCTCAGTTACTATGCTATAAAAAAATCAATGACGTTTCAGTGTAGCCACGTAAGAAAGGCATAATAAAGAAGTTAAACTTTTAATTTGTAGTTTCCCTTTAAAGCCACATCGCACACAAACTCGATATGTCTGTCGAATTTTTATGGCGCGCTGTTTTAAAATAAAAATGTACCTATACAGTATGTCAGCGGATAGGGTTTAGAAGAGGACAAGTGGACCAAATTTTGCAAGATAGGTACGTAAAAATGTCTCTCCTAATAAATGGTCTTGCTTGTAAAATAAATAAGATTCTTTTTATGAAAAATTTAATTTTTCATACAGGGAGCATAAAAAATGCCGTTCGTCGGCAATCGCCCAACCAAAAAATTTGGGCTAGCGCTGCCACTACTGGTAATAAAAGAAATAAAGGTAACATTTTTTTCAGGCTTTATAATTTTTATACGCATACCATTTAGAAACGAATTAAGATATGGACCTCGAGTTTGCGGTAAAATGTTTCTTTTTTAAAGACCTTTAAAATGAGGTACTACACGGCATATGGTTGCATTTAAAATTTTCATCAACTCCTTAGCGTCTTAACCAATAAAATACACCTAAAATTTGGTGTCTACTAATAGCAAAAATGTTTGCCCGTACTAGACTATTCGAACACCCTGTATATCATTATTTTTCTTTGGTTTATTTAAGATCTTGTTATGTGAAAAATATGTATTTGTTATTACGTGTATGTTTGTTTTAATTCTATTCTATAAAACTTTATTTTATTTTATGGTTGATCTCAAATAAAACAATTTATAAAGGACGGTTAAATTTTTTTGGTGCTCCCCCCCTCCCCCTCCCCCCAAATTATCTACGCCTTTGGGCAACAGAAGACACTAAAGATCAGAATAGGGCTAGATATCCAAGCCAAATAGGTCTTAGCGAAAAGTTGATGTACAAAGAGCTACACCATTTAAAAAATTGGGAAAATTAGGTTTTTAAAGATAAGAAATAAGAATTTTCCTCAAAGGGCGGTAGTTACACTCGACGAGAGGTTGCATAAATCCTTTCGTCTTATAATTAATTAAGAAATTACTCAGTAAAGTTTGTGGATGCGATTAATACCTACTATTACTTATGATCGACCATCAGAATTAATTTAATTTTTTCCCAAGCTATATAGGTACTTTAATGGTACAAAATAAGAATATCTCATTGGCTTAAATATAGTGCCTCTATTAATATAGGGTCAAAGTTTTATAACTTGCATTTTTTATTTAACAAGTATCGGGCCGAAAGTAAGCTTCCAGAGACATGGAACAAGAATTATGACGTTCTTATTTCTAAATCTAAGGGAAAATAATATAACGTCCAACACTAAAGCTTCCTTTTGCCAAGTAATTGACCATATCCCTAAGTTGGTAGATAGTCTGATCAGCTGTGTTGAATCTGAAAGGGAATTGCGATCGATGAGCAGCATGATTTCACAGCTGGCAGGTCGCTGTCATTTTATTCCCAGGAAGGGGGGGGGGGGGGTTCAGTCCCCCCCCTTTCGATCAACGTATGATCGGCGCCCCGCGCATATACATAACGAACAGAAATTTTTTATAACACCGTGTTGTTTTCCCCCTCCCGAAAAGCTGGCTACGCCACTTCATATTTACCAGAGCCTATTTGGCTCGGTGGTCTTTTATCTCGGTGTTCCATCATATATCGTATACATAAAATATTCGGTTGTGGGATATTACCTTTCGCTAGAATCTTTTGTGTCTTCAAAGAAATTTAACAATTTTTTCATACAAAGCATTGCAGAACTACAGCTATCGCATTTATTCAAGGAAATTATATCAGTTTGGGAACTCTTCGCATAACACTTTTGGTTATCTGAAACATTTGTGGTTTTGTTGGTCGCCTTGAAATAACAAAGAACGGTTTATGTGGTTAAATAGTAATATTTATAACAAAAGCATTACTTATAATATGCGTATACAAAATGGGAGATTATAATTAACTAATATCAAAGACGAAATGATAGTCTCAGCTAATGAATAACTTATCGTGCGACTAGTAAAAAATCATATGACCTAAAGGTTTCTTTTTATACTAGGTACAGAGTGCAATATCTAGGCATCTCTTTTTTTGATTATCATTGCTGTGCTGCAGCCATTTTAATTCCAACTAAATAATCCTGATGTTACAATAAAATACGAAGCGTGAAACCATTTATTTCCATCAACAACTAGGAATTTCTATTCTGCATCTTTAATATTTGATTTGGAAATTTTCTTTTAAAAATGTCCGTGAAGAAAAACACTTTTATTTAATTTTTATTAGTATTATCAAAAAAGTTGTGAAAATGAGGAACTAAATTCCCTAATGTGATGGAAACAATATACACGTGTTCACGGATAATGTACCCAACCCAAGAGAAAAAACTGCATTGTGTTGAAGCATTTTTTTTCAATTATTTTATTTATTACCTATTTAATGACAAGTCACCCAAAATTATAACATTTTTAGCAGTTCTTATGCAGCGTGTTAATAACTGCCAATATAAAAATATTGAAAAGTGTGAATACGTCAGTTGCGGCACGTTGGAACATTTTTTTCTAATTATTTTTAAAATCCGTTTTTGTCGAGAATTTTATAGGATGTAATATGTAATACTCAATAATAAAATAAATAATTTTTTTACAAGTAGCTGGTTTTATATTTAGAATTTAAACTGTGACAGACTGGATAACACAACATTTACAAAAATGCTACTATAATTTGTTGTAAATTATGATATGCGCCAAAAATATTTTAAAATAATACGCGTGCATAAAATTAATTTCATATTTACATATGAATTTGACTCTAAACATGTTTTACTAATATTTTTTGGTTTAACTTAGGAAATTAGAGCACTTTGCTCTTAATCAGTGTGCATATTTTCGCAAATTTTTAACACCCCGTATACAAAATTTAGAAATTAACTTAATTTTTTGACATTTCAAGAGAGGCAGACGTTTTTGTAGAGATAACATTTTTCGTAAATATATAAATAAAAAAAATTTCCTCTTGGATACATTAACGATGTACTGTTTAGCTTAGGCAAAGGATAAAAATAAGGTAACGCTTAGTTTTGCTTAGGTTTCTTTCTCTATGATTTAAAGAGACATCCTACACTTACTTAAAACTTACCACCATTGCGTCTTTTTCCATTAATTCCAAAATACGTGCCCACAGCACCTTAACACAATGTCCTATAGTTAGTCTACTTGGTGGAACAAAAAGTCCATTGGTTTTAGATCCTTTTATTAAAATAATGTTATCAGTACGATGAATAATAAGTCTTATTAACACATACAATCTGAAAAAAATGAAATAAAATGTTATACCCCGAGGTTCACTAAACATGTTGAAGACTTAGTATTGGTTCAAATTTAGATCTAGTCGATTAGCTAGATTTGGATGAGTTCTTGCCTTGTCATTGTTTCCAAATGATTATTATCCTAAAACTCGTTAGGTATTAAAAGGAGTTACATTATTCTGGAAAATGTATAATTAAATTGACTTTTTATTCATAAATAATTTGGAAAAATTCAGAAATAAAGTCATAGTTCCAAACTTAGTTGTCATATTCTTACTTTTGTCAAATTAAACCGGACTTAGAACTTGTGAATATTGCCTTTAGCAACATTTGTCATTCTCACAGAGCAGTATTTTATAAAATTATGAATAAGTCATGTTCAGATTTAATAATTTTTTCCCATTGAGATCCAGGCACTACGGATATAGTTGCGGAGGAATCCAGCTGAAACTCCTTAAGCCATTGTAGGTACAGTTTGTCAAATATAGCGTTGCCTCTGAAAAATTTCATACATGCGCGGGAGGAGTTCGAGTTGACGCCTGGAATGCTCCGAGCGCAGAAATTAGACATTGTATATTACTTCTTACTTTGTCATTTATATAGGACATGCTAAGATCGTATGTCTGAGATTTGTGCTCGGAGAACTCCGAGCGTCCAACTCGAACTCCCTCTCCGATGAGGAAGTGAGAGAGCATTCGCATAACACAAGTCCATAGATCACATTTCGACATTGTCTACATGTAATTAAGCGACTCCTGCTGATGGTACTGTTAGCGACAAAAATAAAATTACATAATTCGTATTCGTAAAACTGACATCCAGAAGGGACATGGTTAATTATAAAAGGGTGAACAATTAAAGTCCTACCTTCCTTCTTATAAAATTTATTCACTAGAGCCTACGCGTTTCGGCCTGAGCAGGCCATCATCAGGGCGTTAGGTCTTAGAGATCTTAGCACACAGTTAACATAGGTAGGGGGCACTTCTGTCAACAGACAATTCAAAATGTTCATGCAATTACAAAACCACAACTGTTGCTGTTGTTTTGTTGTTTAGTCCGTAACGTGTCATTAACCTTTGTCTGTAATTCATAAATGTAAAATTTTACGTTACATCGATTTAATTCACTTTTGCGACCTGTACCCGATTTTAAATCGGAAATCGCGGAAATTTCGACTTTGACGTTTAATAGCTCCGAAACGAAACATTCTGTAAGTATAACTGCATTTTTTACCGAAGCTAATGAACTATTCCTCTATATCAACCCAAAAAATTCGATTTCCCTCCCTCTGACTGTTTCCGAGAAAAACAAACCTGTTCGACTTTAGGTTAAGCTTTACGTTAACATGTAGACTGACACTTATTTTTGCTGATCTCCTGACGTCATTTTTCATTAAGGACAAATGGCTGATTTTTAAATTGTAATAAATTATACCGAATATTTCCCTCATATGTTAAAGTTCCTATAAGAGAAATGCAATTTTCGCAAAATTACAGCGAAAACAGCACCGCCAGAAATCGAAAATTGCATCGCAAGTTTATATTGTTGACGAAACGTCAAAGCGGGATTTTATTGTTAACATATTCTGACAATTAACGTCATCTTATTGAGTGACAGCAGACAAAAAAGTCAATGTCAACGAATGTTTTCCTTTCATTTTGTCAAGAATTGTTAATAACTATCTCTTTGCATTGGGATAACCCGTGGCAACGTAAATTTTTTTTTTTTTTGTAAACAACGCTATTGAACTTTTCCGTAGACGTAATTTTACTACAAAAATGTCTCGTTTTGGCGAAGAATCTATCCTCGAAATAAGTAGAGCAGAAAATATCAGAAGCCATTCCAAAGAATACTGCATCAAATCACGACTATATTTGGCGGCAGTTCATGTGTTTTTGCAAGGAAAGGGGGCACGTTCTTGATGAAAACACTAATGTTTCAAAACTGGCAGATATCTTGAAGGACTGGGCGTTTAATATGAAAAAGCAAAATGGTGAGGACTATAAAGATTATACTGTCAAAACTATATGGAATGTTACCGCTAAATTGTTGATGAATAAGTATCACAGAGATTACAATATTATTTTCAACCCATTCAGTGACATTCAGTTCAAATCATCCCGTGATGCCAAAAATGCTAAGCGGAAACAACTACAGCAGGAGCCGGAAAAAAGAAAACAAAACTCAGTTTTTCTAAAGCACGACGAATTCATCAAAATAATAGAGACTTGCGACAAGGAAACCCCCGACGGTTTGCAAAAAAAGATGTTTTTTGTTTTATCCTACGAGCTGGTCTGGCGTGGAGGAGAAGGCCCAAGGTGTTTAACAAACTATCTTAAAGAAGAACTGGATCACGCGGGTCAGAAGACGGGACGAATAGAGTACAATCCGCTTTTTACCAAGACTACTCAAGGAGGAGATAAGCCCTGCGCATCCTCGAAATGGTTGGTCAGGAATAAAGTAAACCCGAACATCTGCCCTATCCGACTATATAAGAAATTCATGCAGAAAAGGCAAGCAATAAAATGCGAGCGACTTTTTCTCACCGTGAATCCTTTCTGGCAATCAGGAAAATGGTACAAAAGCATACCGGTTGGACGAAATTTGATGAATAAATGGACCTCTACACAAGCGGAAAAGTCAGGCCTCACCAATAAAAATATCAAACTGACGAATCATAGCTTACGAGCAACCGCCGTATCAAAACTTGCCAAAAAAGGTGTTGGAGAACAACAGTTAATTAAACTAAGTGGACACTCAAATACCAAGTCACTGACGCCTTACATTCAGATGGATGAGAACCACCATATGCTTTTGATTGAAAAAATGCGGGACAATGACCAACCGTCAAGCTCAATAAAGTCCCCCGCCGAAATAAGCTCTCGCTCGTTGACTGCATCAACCACCATGTCTACGAATTCAAAGCAAAATATTGTTAATTACAATAATTGTACTTTTCATTGCAATTCTTGTAATTTTTAAGCATTTTAATTTTATTGTTAGTATTTTCTGTTAAATAAAATATTTAAATTTACTTGATTCGAGTTCTTAAATAATTTGGGAAATATTCAAATAAATTACACTCGTGCATCAAAATAACCAGATAATTTTTTTATTCAATGTGTTTTTTTTACAAATTGCAATCGTTTGTTTTCATATTTTACGAAAATGCCCTCCTCCTGCGGAGTCGGGCTTTTTCGCGAAAATATGAAAACAAACTCTTGCAATTATAAAAAAACACATTTCATTCAAAAATTATCGGTAATTTTGATGCACTTGTGCACTTACCCCCGAAAAGTAAACATTTTTTGAGGCTAAATTATCCTAGTAATTTTCTTTAAAATGTTTTTTTTGGGTTTGTAATGACTTCCTTAAACGATTTATGCAATAGAAAAAATATGTGCATATTTCTTATGGTTTGCACAACAGCCTCTGTTGCGCAATTTGATCGCAGGTGTATGGAGCCTTTTAGATACAAAGTCATTTTCACTGCCTGCATATATCATTACTAGTCTTTGCTCTTCACCCCTGAGACAGGCCTTCGGTGCCCTTCGTTACTGTTGTCATTCCAAGATTCTTCATGAGTGTGAGAAGAATGAATGTATATCTCATCCATACAAATTATTGGACGGTTCTCTTTACGAAATTTTTTCATACTTTTTAAGAAATTTAATCTCTTGTGACGAGATTGAGAAATGTAACATTACCATAATTGAAGTGAAGTATTTGTTAGCAGAAACAAAAAAAATCATGGCAGAAAGAAGGCAATCAAAATTCATAGGTATGTATTTCAATAAGGCAGGTCATAAATCGTCTAAAAAAAGATTATCCGGAAATTGGAAACAAAATAGAATCTATTGAAAGAGAAGTTGGAGATTTTTTTACTACCGCCGCGCCGTTGAATATCTTGAAAAATGGTCACATTTGCACAAAAAAATTTGATGTCTTTGACTTGGAAATTGAAAATTCTATTTTACATTTGTAGGAAAAAGAACTTGACGTCGGCAATGTTGATATTTTGACCAGTTTTTGTATCTAAACGATTATTATTATATTCTTATTTACAAAAATATTGCAAGGAAGGAGAATCAGCAGTGAAAACTAATTTTAGCATGCAAGAGAAGTGGCTCTTCTCGATCTCGGAGACGCAAAATTTGGAGCAGAAATCCGGTTTGTTACATCAAAAGTGAAAATAAACTATTGAAAGCTGCTCAATGGTCAGCAAAGTATGACCAGATAAAAACCAAGTGGAAAATGATTTTTGTATTTTTCAGGAAGATGTGTTTTTTAAAATATTACATTTTTTATTAGGAGTTTTACTAGTATTTAACCTTTATTTCCTTTTCCATTCCTTTTAATACTTCCATGCACTGTAGTATTTCGTATTTTTCCTCGGCAGTGTAGTATTAAAAATCTATATACATACTAGCCTTCGTCAGCGACCTCGTCCGCGGTGTAACAATTTTACTCCATTACAAACTTTAAACACGCATTTCACCCCCTTAGGGGTTGATGTCTTATATATAAACTGTAAAACACGTGTTTAAACATTAACGTTCAGATTCACTAAGAAGGTTTAAGATTTAGTACTGGTTTAAATTAAGATCTTCTAGTAAATTCCAGTTGATCAATTATGTTTTGACAATCTTTTGTCCTGTCATTGTTAATAAGTCGTTATTAAAAACTTATGAATTATTTTGATATTTCAGCGATTTGCTTGGTTTCCGAATGATTGTCATCTTGAAACGGGTTGCTAGAATGAATTTTGTTCTTTTATTGTCGAAAGCACGTACTAAAACCGACCCTTTCTTTATAAATTTGCGAAAAAGCTCATAAATAATTTCATAATATGAAACTTATTTTTTTTATTCTTACACTTGTCAGTTTAAAACTTTTGGTTGTCAAATTAGACCGGACTAGCGTTGAAGAATCTGGCTTCTTTGAAGTTTTGAGTTAATATGTTCATCTAATATTTTTTCTCCATACAAAGCTTGAACCCCTGTTTCACCCCCTTAGGGTTTAATATGGAAAAACCCTTTCTAAGTGGATGCCTACGTCATATAAGGAACGTCCGTGCAAAATTCCAAGTATCTAGACCCAACGGTGTGGGCCTGTGCGTCGGTCAGTTTCTTCTTTTACGAAATATATATATATATATATATATATATATATATATATATATATATATATATATATATATATATATATATATATATATATATATATATATATATATATATATATATATATATATATAGAGAGAGAGATATGGTTTAAACTATTTTACCGCCCCCCCCCCCCCCCCCACGCCCTTCTTCTACGGATGTCCCATATCACTACACGAGAATTATGGCAACCCTAGGTATACCTAGAGCAAAAATTTGCAAAAAATTTCATCAACAGATTTTTGCAGCATTTTTTGAAACACATTTTTTCTATTCACTTTCTAATTTTTATGAGAATGTAGTGGGCTGGGTAGATCCTACCGAGTAGTTTCAGGAAATAGTGCCCGGATGTTGAGAATCTTGATGACTCAAAATCATTGTTAAATATAAATTAATATAATTTTTCTTTTCAATATAAACTTACCTATCTAAAGTTATTTCCAGACAATTTTGGTACGATGCTTCTTTAAAAGCTTTGCTGCATACAGTCTTTGTTACACAATTATACGGTTTGGATGGTAAAAGCCATGAATTTAGGTACCTATCTTCATAGCCCTTCCTAACATTTTCTATTAAATTATTTAAAACGTTTATGTCTTGCTTTAACGAGAGCAGAAGTGTCGTGCTGACGTTCATTTTCAACCAAATTATATGACAAGTTGTCAATAGTTTGATTATTTTACATGATATTATAGTCGGTTCATGGATCGATAATATAGAGAGTATTACACCGTATCGAAAAATCTTAAAGTTGGAAACAAGCTTGAGGTACAAGCTGTTGAGGAACATGGAACGAAAGCATGTTACTTAGCATATACATAGCTTACAAGTATGTCGATATTGGCGCACCACACAGCGCTCAGCACATAGCCTAGACCATAACCTCGTACATACCAAGTAAATCCATTGTCATAAGTATACGTGACCACAACTGCTCATCAAAGCCGTCGAGAGCTGGGACGGGCCCCGGGGCACCCAGGCTTGCGGGTCCCTTTAGTTCAACAAAAATGTAGGCGGAAATAAAACGTCATGACACCCCAAAAATAATATATGATTATGTACTAAAACTTACATAAGATGAAAAAAAACGTCCTCAAAGTATGCCCTGGAATTAATTACGTATGTCCTAACTTATTATTACTCTTGAAAGGTAACGGTGAATGAAAAATAGAACTGTCAAGTTCTGAAGTTTTTATTTTTATGAAAATTAAATATTGTAACCACGGCAGAACAAAAAGTTTTTATGATCGAAAGTTAGTTTGGAAATGATAGAAGGGTTGATGACTAGTGGGTTTATTCAACACGGGACGCTATTCGGGATTTTCAAACAGTATTTCCACACATAGTCATGGATTCCGACCAGTTTCGCCAAGTTTTGACTAGATCTGTAGCTTTGTTTAGTAGAGACACAGGAAGTGTGAATAGAAAGGAAAGCAGTGGAAAGCCCAAAGTTCCCACTGCACAAAAAGTAGAAGAATTGAGGCAAATTGTTAATGAACACCCGTAAACTCCTATTTGGCGTTTAAGACAGCAAATAAATGTATCCTACGGAACCTGCAATACAATCCTGAAATATGACCTGCATATGCACGCTTATCATCCAAGCTTAGTCTAAGAATTGTTACCAACTGACAAGCCGCAGCGAATGCAGTTTTCAGAGTAGTTTATGGATACTTTTCATAACAACGAAAACGTATTTAAAAAAAACTTTTTTACTGACGAGGCATGGTTTTACCTCTCTGGTTATGTAAATTTTCAACAAATGAGAATGTGGAGTTCTGAAAATCCACATTTCTTTATAGAGAATCCTCTGCATTCACAGAAAGTTGGCGTGTGGGCGGCCATATCGAAAAGAGGATTATTTGGATCGATTTTTTTACAAGGAACTCTCAATTCTGCGCGATACCGTAATGAAATTTTAGAAAATTTTGTAAACGCATTAGACGATGAAGAGATGCGACAAGGCTACTTCCAGCGGGACGGCGCACCAATTCACATAACTCTTGATAATTTAAATTTTTTGGAAGAATTTTTCGAAGACCCAATCATTAGTCGTAGTATGCCAGTAAGGTGGCCACCTCGGTCCTGCCATCTCACGCCGTGCGACGGTTTTCTATTGCTATACATTAAAAACTCGGTTTTCAAATTCCCTTATAAAAATTTAGAAGACCTACGGGCTAGAATTACAAATACATTTCAGGATTCAGGAGATTAACAACTTCCCCCAAGTGCTCACCAATGTTTTTGATGCTGTAAGAAAAAAGAATGAGAACATGTTTGAAAGTAGAAGGTGGACACGTCTCTCATTTAGTTTAAATTTATAATTTTTAGGTTCTTTGTTATATTTGTTTTTTTTTAATTCTGTATTATGCAATGACAATGACAATAATGTAATTTTCTTAAAAATAAATAGGTACTTCAGAACATGATAGATTTATTTTTCATTTCCCTATACCTTTTACCTATCCTTTCAAGAGTAATAACTAATAATTCAAGACATGCGTTATTGATTCCACGGCATACTTTGAGGACGATTTTTTTTTCATCTTACGTTATTAAACAACGATAAAGTGAATACAAGATGTCACTTTTGATATTTTCTGAGAGCATAAAATCTATGGTAGTCCAATTTTTGTAATCGTGTTTCTAATACACTCTACTCGAGATAGCAGGCCCTTGTGGTTATGGCTATTTTCTTGTTCGGGAACTCTATATTGCAACTTTTCCAACTTTTGTGAGTTGAATATCCAGATGGTGACGCGAGTACAGATCTCTTCGCCTCGGGAAATTTACTAAAAAGGCGGCAAGAATTCTAACTCTGCATACTGTAGGAGGTTCTTCATACCGCAGTCTATTAAGTGCCTTGTACAGGCATAAGATGTGTGATGATGTGCCCTCTTTTTCCTAATAGAAGGCTATCCTCTAGGCTAATCTGTAGTGTCCCGTTATAGACCCACCATTATTCATCAAACATTCCGGTTGTGGCTTAAGAGGTCTGCGGTGTACAGGGTCTTCCAACGAGGACTGAACAGGGGCTCATTTTTGAGCTTCCTTGTATTTAAAGAAAAATCTGAAATAGCCAATCGATGTACTTTTTCCTGCAGAATTCAAAAATGAAACCAAAAATTTATTTGAACCAGAAACAAAAGAGTTACGCTATGGATAAGGTGTTTTTTAAATGGAACATAGCTTTTTTTATACGATTTTCGGAACGAGTGATTTTTTTTATGTCCGTTCTGATTAAAATATTTAATATTGTGACAGCTATTTTTATTAAATTTTAATGTTTTATCCAGTATAATTTAACTTCAACCTGTTTGAAACATACACTAGGTAATAAAGGTAAAATCACCTTGAAATCCTTCAAAGTCAAAAAATTTGACAAATTTACTATAATATTGCCGAAATGAAATATTCATTAGATGAGAGATTGCAGATTGTTATCTTGTTCTACAAATGCCAAGAAAATGCAAGAGAAGCAATCTCTCATCTAATGAATATTTCATTTCGGCAATATTATAGTAAATTTGTCAAATTTTTTGACTTTGAAGGATTTCAAGGTGATTTTACCTTTATTACCTAGTGTATGTTTCAAACAGGTTGAAGTTAAATTATACTGGATAAAACATTAAAATTTAATAAAAATAGCTGTCACAATATTAAATATTTTAATCAGAACGGACATAAAAAAAATCACTCGTTCCGAAAATCGTATAAAAAAAGCTATGTTCCATTTAAAAAACACCTTATCCATAGCGTAACTCTTTTGTTTCTGGTTCAAATAAATTTTTGGTTTCATTTTTGAATTCTGTAGGAAACAGTACATCGATTGGCTATTTTAGATTTTTCTTTAAATACAAGGAAGCTCAAAAATGAGCCCCTGTTCAGTCCTCGTTGGAAGACCCTGTACATTTCGGCGTAAATCCTTTGAAGAAATCTTTTGTCTGTCTCGGAGCTGGTGCTTTTCTCGCTTACTTCTTGAAATTTCACTGAAAAGCTGCGGACCTATCGGAGTCAGAATGGATCTGTCACCAGCTATGTCATTTACTCATTGCCCTGATAATCTTCATGTCCCGGTACTCGGGCCAACGTTAGCTTGTCTAGCCTACCTACTTCTGCGAGGGATGCTGCAATGTACACTGCTTGTAGCTAATTTTGCAGTAGCTGACTACTTTAAACTCCGCTTGGCTACTTGATTACTTTGCTTTCAACTCCGTTTGAAGATTTCCCTGGCACAGTGCTCTATGGCTACGGCTTAGGGGCTTATGAGAAGTAGGTAATTTACTTTTTAGAAGTGCTTAAATCATCATTTTATAATTTTGTCAAAATATACTTTAATTTTGCTGTCTGTATGTTGAAAATCTGAGTGGATCGCAAAATTTTGGGGCGGGCTTAGGGCGCCTGTAAAGCCTAATAGGACCACTGCACTTAAGTTCTCATATTAAAGAGGAATCCTTACCTAGTGACATTTAGATAAATTGGATTGATTTAAATATACTAATTAAATTTTCTTTAATAGAAAAATAAAACTCCTGTCAGGTTTTAAAATATTACACGGCAGATAGCCCACACCAACTGGGGTTGGAACAGCAAAATCAGAGAGTGGATCTGAATCCTCAAAAGATCGTCGTAAACACGGCGGTGGTTTTAAAAACCGTTTGATTTGTTTAGTGCTGAACAAATCAAGAATTAAAGGCTAATTAAAATTGACATATTGACACTCCATAAAAGGTATGATATACATACTAGTAGCTACGTCCCTGAACCTGAACAGGCCGATCAATTTAATTAAAACCAGAAACCTAACACACATCTTTACGCTAATTAGTATTCAAGTGTTAATAAAATTATTGTTTATTTTTAGTTTGATGTAGAGCAAAAACAAATAATTTTCGATATAAATTAGGTGGGGCACGCAATAACAGAGCTCCAGAAAGTAACATACACTTTACGTTAAACTAATTATATCACATCGGTTTGGCGAGATAAGTTTGAAAACCACAGTTAGTAGAATAGGAGTATTTTATAAACTTTCAACATGAAATATTTGATCTTTGTTTTATTTCTCATATGGTCATGTTTTAATTCAATTTGTGAATTGGAATTTAAATACCATAGTAATAAAAAATTAGAAAAAGTTCTAAAAATGTTTAATAAGACAGTGAAGCCACCATTAAGGGTTAGTACGTATTCGATAGGACAAACTCTCGATGGTAAGTATTTTAAGATTCTGTAATTAAGACTAAATAAACTGTAATTAATAACTTAGGACACACCTACAATTCAATGCAGGATTAAATGAAAAATTTTCTATGATTTTTAAATTTCATTCATACATACTGGAGTTTGATAGGATAAACGTAGTAGGTCTGAGATGAAAAAATTTGAATTTCTATTTTTAGTAAATTTAAAGTAAGTCAGTTTTCAGGATTCAGGTGCAGAATTACTCTAAAAAAGAATATGATTTGTGCCGATCATGATCCAGATAGGTAGCTGGAAAAAGTCTATTTTTGTCTTTAAAGCATAAAATATATTATTTTAAAAATATATTTAAGCTACATGTGTATTAGTGTATGGTGTACCAGCTAGCTACTACTAGCTTAGCTAAAATGAAATTTTTTTTTAAATAGGCATTATACTTTGGATTGTTGGCGGCACCTCTTATTTTTCTTTTAAATAAATTCCGTTTATAGCTTATTGTTTTTGTAGCAAAAAAGACACTTTTGAAGGGTGACAATACAGAAATTCCAATAAAATACTTTTATGTTGCTCCACATTTTGCTCTGCTGAATAAAACCAATTTAAAATTTTTTAAATTGTCATTTTTTTGTAAAAATAACTGTGCAACTTGTATTATTGACTCATCATCAAATCATTTACAGTGATAACTCAAAAATAATAAATTTTGAGTTGTGCCACTAGTGCATTCTGCAAGCTAAGTATTTCTAACGGAGATAGTTAACGCTAATTCTTCAACACATCAGGCATTATTTGATCCAAGAATAAACAAAAGTTCGCGGTAGGGAGGTGCTGTAAAGGCATCAAAACAAGTTGATAACCATAAATAACAATGTTTTTTCGGCAACACACCTACGCGATCAACCAGTCGGTCATCTTGGGATAGTAAATAATATCTCCAGTTCATTTCACTGACGTTTTCTTCGCTCGTGTTACGCATCTTCGTTAGAAATATTTATTAAAAGAGTGAATCATACCTTAAAGGTTTCATATACATTTGACTGGAATTGGGCAGTTTTAGATATACTTGAGTTTTATTAAATATCCCGAAAATTCTGTTACGTCCTGGAGATGCGACTTTACTAGGTTTCTAGTAATTAATCCTTTAAATATGTAGCTATTTTATTCCCACCCAACAGCAGTATTATGAGTGTAGTAAAGTAACTTAATTATTAAATATTTTTAAGGAAATGATCTTTGGGTGGCAGAAATTACCGCTATTAAAGAACGTTCTTTAAAGATACCTAATATAAAACTTATTGGAAATATCCATGGAAACGAAGTAGTCGGAAGAGAAGTATTACTACATTTTCTGGATGTAAGTACAAAAAAGTGATTTATTATGAAAGTAGAAAAACACGTCGATGTATTTATTATACGGCAGATAAATGGGTAATAATATTACTAATTGTTACCGACAGGGCCGTAGCCAGCGGGGGGGTCCAGGGGGTTAGACCCCCCCCCCCCCCGAAATTTTTGTTGTCAGGTGTTGCGATTTACCGCCAAATGTGCGATTTTTGAAGTCCGGAGGCGATTCCCCGAAAAATTAAAAATAAAAATAATAATAATAATAAAAGAAACATTCGAATTGAGACCTTCTCCGTTGTGAAGTCGATTAAAAATGAAAAAAAAGGCACGAGGCAATTAAAAAAGTAATGCTGCAGCATATAAGCTATTGCGAAAACATTTCGTTTTGCAATAATTATGTGCAATATCTATTGTAAAGATAAAATTAATTTGTATTAAACTTTTTAGTATTTAAGAGATGAATATCAAAGCGGGAATGCAACAATCACTAGGTTACTTAATAGCACTCGAATACATATTTTACCATCACTTAATCCAGATGGATTTCAGCGATCGAAGGAGGCCTGTGACAGTTCTACTGTAGGTAGAAATAACGGAAAAGGCCACATCGATTTAAATAGAAGCTTTCCAGGTATAAATTTGATGGACTTTTTTTTATTTAAATTTGTATTTGTGTAAGCTCGTGGTTTTAATAAAAAAAGCATTTCAATAAATATTAAATAACCTGTTTTATTGTAGATTATTATCATACAAATCCACTAAAGCCCCAACCTGAGACATTTGCTGTCATGAAATGGATGGAAAATATACCCTTCATACTATCGGCTTCCTTACATGGTGGAGCCGTAGTTGCAAATTATCCTTTTGATACTATAAGAGAAAGGAGTAAGTAAAATTGACGCACATAGCTTGAGAAAAATAGCGATAATCATAACGTAAATAGAATGTTATTAACGATCAGGAAAATTCCTGAAATCCAGCGTGGATTAAGGGGATAGAGCATAATTTGTGATCACCTAGATCTGGGATCTTAGAGAGGTGACCTGCAGAGGCAGAACGATCTCGTCATTCGCCATCACGATGAGTGATTAAGAAGGGACTAAACGGGCTGATATTTTAGGAATTTTGAAAAACGAGCAACGTCGTAAGGGCCGTATTCATGGGAGGGTAGCTTTCCCAGTTGGGCGCTCCAGTTGGTTATTAGGACGTGAAAAAACGCTGATAGATTTGTTCGGAAATTTGCAAAAAAAAAGGTCGGTAATTTTAGATTTTCATCTTCGCATAGTCGGAAATTTTTCGTCTACTTCCCTCAAATACAGTGTATTCAATACGCCTCTTGACGTCGTTCATAACTAAATTTACCAACGACGATGTCGCGTAGTTTTGCCAAGAAATTATTTACCTACAAATAAACACCGCAAAAAAACATAAAATAGGTACTGTAGTATATTGAACATTGCTACTCTAGATGTTTATGACTTGTAGTATTGCTTGGGTTTGCTTGGGTAGTTTTGCCAAGAAATTATTTACCTACGAATAAACACCGCAAAAAAAACATAAAATAGTACATAACATAAATAGGTAATTAAACCCAACCCAACCTAAGCAAAATTTCAACTTTCTTTCGCCATTGAACCGCTTAACATTCAATCACCCAAGAGACCGCAACGTTCTACTGATCGGTGCATATCTATCACAATTTAACAATATGAGCATCACTTCGTTTTGTTGTATTTGTAATCTTTGATTTTCTTTTTTGGTACAGGAAATCAATAGCGAACAAGCGTATGGAAGAATGGGACAAAATTATTGCATTATGCACTAACATTTTAGTCCACTGATACACGCAATTTGATACCCGATTAAAAAAAAAACATGTTTTTTACCGATCTTTCTACTCATATAGTCCCTGATTACTAAAATTCAATTGTGGATCCAAAATTACCCCCAAATATATAATCTCAGAAACATACTCAATAATTTCACTGTTTTTTTTATTATTTAACTGTATCTTGTTTTGACATAGCCATTTATACAGTATTTCTAAGTCATCACTTAAGCATTTAGTTATTTGTTTAAAATTTTTACCAAAAACAGAAATTAAAGTGTCGTGCGCAAACAAATTTACAAATGCATTCTTTAGACCCAAATGAACGTCATTAACATAAATTATAGGCAAAAGCAGTCCCAACACGCTACCCTGCGGAACCCCACCTCTTATATTAGAAACTTTATTATTTACTTTAGTCTGATGATATCTATCCGTTAAACAGTCCTTAGTCCATTCAACAATATAAATCCAATTTTTGTATAAGGATGTCCCTATCAATTGTCTCAAAAGCACGTTTCAGATCGACAAAAACACTTAAAGTCAGTTTTGACTCACTCATGTTGTCGCCAAACGGCAGATACATATTGCAGCGCAGACTGGCACGAGTGCTTGTTTCTAAATCCTTTGTCCTTTGTCCTTTGTATAATCTCTCGTCTGGTTACACACTTCAATTTTCAAAACTTTGTCTACCACCGCCAACAGATTCATCGGACGAAAGTCACATGCAATTTGGTTTAGAGATTTTAGAGACTGGAACAATGACACTTGTTTTAAGTTACATACATGGGGTTTTACCAGTGCACAAAGACTTGTTAATTAAGTATAGCAAGGGATCGGATAGCCCACGACGGAAAACCGATCCTTCATAAGTTTAGTATTTAATAAATTGTCTGGAAGATACCTGTTACCTGAAGAGGTCAAGAAAGTTATATTTAGGTAGTTGTCGTTTTAAACTTATACATACCTATGCTTTGAGGCAAACTTCACCTACATGTATATTGTGTCATTTCGTATTTGCTATCAGAAAGTCTCGGCAAGATGGGTTTTATGTCCCTTGACCGAGCAGCAGAGAAATATTAGATTGGATAGCTGTCAGAGGTTCTTGGCAAGGTTATTTAAACCGTATTATTATGCCCGTATCAGTCAATTTAGCTCTCATAGCGCTTTCCTGAAACTATCTAAATAGTATTATTTTTTTAAGGTTCTAACTATCGCCTCAAGCCTGGACCAGCGAGTACTCCAGATGATGATGTTTTTAAACATCTAGCTACAACATATTCCCAAAACCATCAAACAATGCATTTGGGTGAGTATTGCAAAGTGTCTGAAAGACAATTTCCAAATGGTACTACTAATGGAGCCTTATGGTACTCATTTGTGGGTAAGTTCCTTTTTGTTGCATTTGTTTGAAATAGTGCCTAATTTTGAATTTGACTTTTTTGCAGGTGGTATGCAGGACTATAATTACTTTCAGCATGGTTGTATGGAACTTACTCTTGAAATTTCATGCTGCAAGTATCCAGCAGCCACAAAGTTGTCAAAGTATTGGATAGAAAATAGAAATGTAGGAAACATTCCTTACCTTATAGTGTTGTTTTTTCAACTAATGCTTTTTAAAACTGATAAAACCTAATTTTGATAGGTGTTCTGGAAGTTTTATATAAGATTATTAATTTTTGTAGGCTCTTGTAACATTTTGTCAGCAGACTTATAGAGGAATTTTTGGTCAGATCTTGGATGAAGAAACACGAAGGCCAGTGGGAGGTGCTAAATTAGAAATATTAGGACGAAGTATGCATTTTAGAAGTTTTAAAGATACTGGCGAATTTTGGAGAATATTGCTTCCAGGAAATTACACTTTAAAGGTATATTATGTACTGCCGCCTTGTTCCCACAGCAATCACAAACTACTCTCAGAACCAATAAAACTGCTGAAACTCAGGCATCGAACTATCACCTTACCAAATAACTTAAATTTGATTGGTATTGCCTAGTTTGTGATTTCTGTGGGAACAAAGCTTGTTTTAATAGATCCTGTTTAGGCTTTTCTCAGTAAATTGACCTTTCCTTTTTTAATTTCTCTAAATCTCCTAGGATAATTTTGGAATAAGCTTAAAAAATAACCAACATTTATAATATATTTGTTTATACGATAGTTTTCTTTTTTGGTTATTTTTATCCTTCCTGTTTTAGGTACAAGCAGAAGGATATTATGAAAAACTGATCCCTTTTAAATTATCAAACGAATTCTTAAGACTGGAGAAGGATGTTTATCTAAAGAATGCGTCAGTTCCTACTACAACTGCAGCGTCTGCCACTATTACAACTACCGACAAATTATTCTTTTCAAAATTAATGTCGACAACTTTTGCAAAAGGTGCGTAACATACACCCATGGACAAAAACTAGTACATCAAATTCACAGTCTAAGTATCAGTTTCTTAAAGAAGCCCAATATCAAACGTTTAAACCATGAATTAGATGTACGATCTTTAGGAAACAAGAATTATAATACATACACTTAGTTTAATAATTTGTAATATAACCGTAAAAATTCAGTCCTTAGGTTATGTAGCAAAGAACAGATATACGTATTAATTTACACCTGTTTTTGCCGCCAACAATAACCTTGCAGTTATTGCCGGAAATAGGGTTTATTAAATAGATCCTTAATAGCGGTATTGCCAAAGTGTGCAAGATTATTATTATTTCAAAATTATTTGAAAAGCTTTTCTTAAGACGACTTAAGATTATAATAGAGAACAGTAACCTAATCCCAAATCATCAATTTGGCTTTAGATGCAAGCACTCCACGATAGACCAAGTCCATCGAATAACAGACATCATAGAAAGGGCACTAGAAGAAAAGCTAATCTGCTCAACTATCTTCCTTGACGTAGCTCAAGCTTTTGATAAAGTTTGGCACAAAGGGCTAATTAACAAATTAAACAGAATGTTACCAAAACAATATGTAGAGTTGCTAACCTCCTACATTACAGATAGAGTGTTCAGAATTAAACAGGACGATGAATACTCCAAACTGAAGGAAGTTAAAGCAGGTGTGCCTCAAGGAAGCGTCTTGGGACCCGTCCTTTATTTACTGTGCACTTGTGATCTCCCACAAACAGAAAATGTAACTGTGGCTACATTCGCTGATGACACTGCTGTATTAGCAGTAGGAACAGACCTAGATGCAGTAACCAGACAACTCCAACATGCTAGCGACCAGATTTCCAATTGGACCACAGACTGGAAGATTAAGCTTAATGAGCAAAAATCTATTTGTGTCAACTTTACCAACAAAAGAATAGGCAATCATCAACCAATTAACATAAATGGTATCATAGTTCCCTATGCAAATACTGCCAAATACCTGGGGATGACCTTAGATGCGAAACTAAGATGGAAGGGACATATCAGAACTAAACGCACTGAACTAGGGCTCAAATATAGACAGTTGTATTGGCTCTTGGGACGAAAATCTAAGCTGTCAATACACTGTAAAATCATGATATACAACCAGATTTTAAAACCAGTCTGGGTTTATGGCATCCAGTTATGGGGCTGTGCCAAGGAGAGCCACATCAAACGCATCCAAACCTTCCAAAATAAAGTATTCCGGAACATAGTTAGTGCACCGTGGTACATACGAAATAGTGACCTACATCGCGATCTTGGTATCCCGTATGTCGCTAGTGAAATTAGAAGATTTGCCATCAAGCACGAGTCTCGACTCCATCAGCACGTTAACGTCGAAGCCATTAGGCTTCTGGACAACCAGGACCTAGTTAGAAGGCTGAAGAGGACCAAGCCCTTTGAACTAGTATAGACTTTTGAAAACATAGTACAGTGCGCAAGTGTGTGAGTGCTAAGTGCCATGGCCATGAGTCACAACAGATAAACCTTTAGGACTCCATTGGGTGAACTTTAGTATATAAGGATTTTAGTTTTTAAGAATTTAGAGAAAAATTAATGGTTGGTCTTGCAGACCAGTTTTAATAACAGTAAACGCCGCAGGCTTTATCAATAAAAAAAAAAAAAAATTAATAATATATTATCCTAGAAATCCGATTTTTGTAACATTGACATTTGGCGATCTCGCATGATGTTATTCGGGAGGTGCGCCATGCGACCGATGATAGTAACATTTGTCATCCCCATTCATATCACCATGTTTCTTTCTTCCATTCGCGTAACTTTCTATAGTCCTGGAGCTGACCGTGAAATTCCACTTTTGCAAATATTGTTTAAGGAAGGGTCTATAAATAATTCCTCTGTGATGCTAACTCACATGTGCAAAGTATTGTGTGTTTGATACATAGGAAATTTGACGGGCGGCTCTTCGACTATTAAATGTTGGCGCGTGAAGATAGAATGATTTACGAATGAATAGTGTCATCTGTTCTTATCTGTATAATCTAAGACTCGATCTGGTTTTTAATTTTGATATTTTATAATAGAGCTCTTAAAATTGTATAAACTATGATACGATTGTGGTGATACAACCTATACACCTAAATATAAGAGGAAGGGTGTAAAATACAATTCACCTTTTACCCTCTAACTACATATCTTCAGGCGCGTCCCGTGAAATTTTAAAGTTGTATATCTCTGTTGCTACTTATGGGACCCATGCCAAGTTCAGGTTTTTTAATAGTGAGCCTACTAGGAATGTTTTGGTAAAGAAAAAAATATTTTGTAATTTGCGAGAAAAAGTTAATTTTTTGAATTGAGCCACCTGAGAAAAAAATTAATACGCTTAGGTATCTTATTTATTATTTTTTCTAAAGATATTTTACATCATTTTGTAGACAATTCTTAAATTTTAAGAGAAAAAAATGTGTTAGTAGAAAGTTATAGTCATTTGCATTTTTTTAAACCTAAAATATAATTTAAAAAAATAATTAAAATGATTATCACTTTCTTCTAACACATTTTTTCCTCTTAAAATTGAAGAATTCTCGACAAAATGATGTAAAATTTGTTTAGAAAAAATAATAAATAAAACACCCAAGCGTGTTAATTTTTTTCCCAGGTGGGTCAACTCAAAAATTCAACTTTTTTTTGCAAATTACAAAATATTTTTTTTTCTTTACCAAAACATTCCTAGTACGCTCACTATTAAAGAACCTGAACTTGGCATTGGTCCCATAAGTAGCAACAGAGATATACAACTTTAAAATTTCACGGGACGCGCCTGATATCTATTTGGTTTTTTTAGAATTAATCGACGATTCTTTGGACTGTGACTTACCTGCAGAGCTCCAAAAACGTAGCATTCAGTGTGACTATCCGCGAACTGGCGAACTATTAGGAAATTCTGCAAGATGCTGCCTATTTAGTATAGTTCTTTTGCTTATTGTATTTGTAATCATAATTTTTTGATACCTTCTTTTTTCGTAAAGTATATTACGTTTTAGTAATGAAACATTGTCGTTTTTGTAAAAATAAAAGTTTAACCACCTAATTTACAGAGTTTAGTCCTCTTAGTTGATTAGTTAGGTAAGTTTCGACAACTTTTGGTTGGGATATTCCTTATAATAAATTAGTTATAACTAGTCTAAATATAAAGAAAGAGAGAAGCTATACTCTATATACTAATAACGTTATTGTTAAAAAATTTAAAGCCAGAAAACCATGTCAAAATGAAATTAAGTTGGCATGGTTAACATGGACACCACGTGGAAAATGCCGCCTTAATCCATATAAAAGGAAAAGTTAGTGGATTTAGTACAACTCACCCAAGCTCTATGGTTGTTCAAATCTTATTCGCACAGCCTTAGATTGTAGTCTCTTGAAGGTCTTGGAGTTATCGCCACTTGAAGATTGAAGGTCTTGAAGTTCTTGCGGAACTCTGCGTGATATACACGATGTCTATCGAACATCTTTAACGAACCAACGTAGATCGAACTTAAAATTCAATATGTTTATCTTGCTAATAAATGAAACAGCTTTTTTCACAATACTTAGAAATACATTAACAATTAAAAGAAAATATAATCTACAAACAAACAAAATTCTTAATGAAATAAGAACAAAACAACAAAGAAAATTAAAGGAGACAAGAAGTGTACTGTAGACAATGATCTTCTGACTGGCGTCTAATCAACTTACAATTCCCGAATCAAAGATATACAAAAAGATCATTGTTATGAAATCTAAGAAAACCCAATTACTAATAAAATATAACGTAAAAATCTAAGTTATATCTGTTAACCCCTTAGTTAAATGAATCCCTTAAATACATATGAAAATAAGTTTTTGGTTAGAAATAATGGGACGCGCGACCGACGCGGGAATTAGATAGGACGTATTTGATGGATGGATACCCATCGATCAAACACTACCCGTTAGAGCACAGATTGAAGACTCCATTGCTTGATCACCACCTATCGGAAACCATACTCTAAATAAGTAAATAAGTCTTCCCTAGGTACGAGGGTACATCTAAACCACGCCCACCGACTCGTGCAACCACCCTTCGCTACGAGGGTGAGTTAATATACCAATATAGAATTATGTAATATAAAAGAAATTAAGTTGCTCTCTGCTGTTAGATTGTTTATACAAAGGTAAAAAAACCATACTAACTTATACTAAGGCCTGCTTGAACACGTGATGGAACAACCTCCTTTATTTGATAATTTAAATGTTGTAAACAAGGTAGGAAAATCACATTCAAAAGCCTTTTACAAGATATGGATTTATAAAAATCAGCCGATATCCACACTTCATTCCATTTTCTTATGCAATAAGCCGAAGTCTAAGTACTATGTACCGTGGGTGCACTGAGGAAATCTGACTAACACATCTTTTCGAAAATTAAGGCAAATAAGTGAGATTTTATTTCGTACGTGAAAACTTCAGTTGTACTATAACATATTTATGTGATATCAGCATTATAATATGGCGTCCGTGGGAAAACGTTGATAGTGTTTCTGCTAGAGTTACGCCGAAGAAAAAGCATTTATCCGTCGACGCTAGGGAAATTGTGAACAACATATTATACAGTTATTTGGTTAACAGGGGACTTAATGTTAGCCTAGAATTACGAGGTAAAAATCAATCTGAATATATGTATCTATAGATATAATAGATTATTAACTATTCCGAAACTTGTTAGACATTATCCCAATGTATTCAGGGCAAATTTATTTATATTATAAATTATAATTTTTGAATTTAATAAATTTATATAAAAATATTATTGCCCATATTCAACATCCTCTTTTAAACCATTTATAAACGAAAACGTTTTTAACTCTGTGCATTTAAATATTAAAAATGTTAATATAATAAATAATCGCACTTTTACCGCAGCCCTACCCTGTACCATAAGTTTGCAGTAGTGCTTACGCACTTATCTCCAAAACGGGGGCTGACCAAGTAGGTCAGGTAAATTCAGATAGTAAAGTCATAGCCAGATATCCTCAAATATACTTTAGCAACTTTTTAAATTTTTATTACCCTTAGGATGAAAACCACATGGTTAATATTCGTGATAACGAGATTTTAGCTAACTATGTTAATCCCTAAAATGATTGAAAATAAACATATGCCCTCGTAAACAACTGTTCTGTTACACTTTTATATAAGTTCAAAAAATAACAACATATTTTCCCTTTCGTCATTTTTTCAAACACAGATGGGGTAGCTAAACCAAAATAAGCAAAAATATATAGGGTATCCCATTTAGAAACCAAAACTTGTTAGCAGTAACTTGGAAATGAAACAAGATTTGGCAACACTGCCACAGACTAAAAATACAAAACTATGCTCCATTTGACTGTCTAAATTTTGCTTCGACACCTTTTCTAGGAAAAAAGTTGTAGGGTTGAGCCACTATTTTTTGTCACCTGGTATAATATAGTACTCTAACTGCTAGACGTCCAGTTACACAAACAATCAAATCAATAATTAAACTAACTGGACGCTTGTAATGGGACAGCACTCATGATGTTATGGTAAGCTGTGATAATGTCATTGCGAACGGTGACTCTAAACGTCAATAATTAAACATTACTTGAATTAAAGTTTTGGGCAACCGGCTGTAAGTGTTACACTATAAACAAGTTTACGAGTTCTTTCGCAAATTTATGAAGAAAATGGCAATTTTAGTACCCACTTTCCACTTTTTACAATAATGAAACCACATTCATTCTAGAAACACTCTTACACACACTTACTGACTATTTAGGACTAATTAACAATGACAGGCATAGGCGTAACTAAGGCGGCTTGGGGGTGCTTAGCACCCCCAAAACTCTAATTAGTACCCCCAAAATTTACAACCCTCCACCTTACGAACACAATTTTTGCCATATGCTGAATAGGGTCTAGGGCTTACGCACACCTGAATTTGACTGCCTAACTACGCCTTTGATGGCAGGACAAAGATCTGTCAAAACCTGATCAACTAGAAGTTCTTAATTTAAACATTATTAGTATTTTGTCTTTTTTGTTATTTTAATTACTAAATAATATTTTAAACGCGAATATCTTATTTCTGGCATATAGAAAATACATATTTACAATAGGTACGTTAATTAAAAAAAAAATAAACCGCTATAAACTTCCTCCGCTCTTTAAGCACAAAAGAACACAGGAAAGATAATTTAGGGTCGCTTCCACTGTGTCTTCTTCTAGAACATTAAATATTCCATCATATTTAAATGGCACAGAAAATATTGACTTGTTTTATGGCAAGAACAGTAGTTCATATTGCAGAAAATGTGAAGGGTCTAATATGGGATTATTATAAAGCCGAATATTTTCTTTACTTTCCTTGCTAGAGAAAATATTGTATTCGTGAAAAAAATCACCTCCCGTACCTTCTCTAATCTCCATGTTTTCAGTCTCTAAATCACAAAAAAAACATGGTTTCCCGTTTTCGTTGGTCTATTAGCTTGTCTGTCTGTTGGGGCGAAAACTAAAAAACTACTTGACCAAAGAATATGAAATTTCGCATATACCCTTACTCGATATTCAACTAATCTTCCATTCAAATATTATTTACCTTAAAAAATTAATTAATAATTTTTGTTGCTGTAACTGAAACTCAAATTTTCAGGATAAGACTTTTACCGTTAACATAAACAAAGCTATATATTATGGTTTCCCAGATTAAAAAAAAATTGTTTATTTGTGCACTATTTACCCCAGACTAATATTATTTATTTGCTAGGTACTTGCATTTTGCATAAGTAGGCTGCTTATATTGAATCTGGGTGCGTATTTATACACGGTGAGCAATTTTAAATGTGGTTATCTTTTAATTGCTCTTTAAATTCAAGAACATAAATTTGACAAAAGTATTTTGACGTACCTTAGACTGGTCTAATTTGACAACCACAACTTTTAAACTGACAAGTGTAAAAATATGACTAATTTTATACTTTTAATTTGTTTCTCAGTTCTTTCGCAAATTTGTAATAAAATTAGAATTTTATGACGTACTTTCCACAATAATAGAACGGAATTCATTTTAGCAACACATTCCAAGGTAAAAATCATTTGAAAACCAAGCAAATCGCTAAAATATTAGTTCAACTAATAAGTTTCTAATGCCGACTTATTAACAATGACAGGGCAAAAACCTGTCAAAACCTAACTGATCAACTAAAAGGTCTAAATTTAAACCAGTACTAAATCTTAAACCTTTTTAGTTAATCTGTACGTTAAATACATGGTAACAAATACTATGTTTAATTTTGCAATAGCTCTAGAACATTAACTGAAAGGAAATAATATTTTATCTACGACTAATGTATAATGTAAGTATTATAGTTGTAGTTTTCGCAATATAATGCCACCTATTAATCCCTTAGGGAATAATGACAAGGGATTAATAGTCCTTATTCCCGCTCCAATCACAAAATTTCTCAAATCAAATAATACCATGGAAACAAAATACACCAAGTCAAAAGTGTCACTGTCAAACGCGTAGTGTTTATGTATTCGTATTGGGATGGATGAAAATGAAGAGGCTTTTACTTGTACACCTCCAGAAATTGTACAACTAGCTACAGCAACAACATCTACCTTAATACCGGAAACATCGAAATCTATTTATAATAAAACATACGCAAACTTCAACGAATGGCGTCTTCGAAATAACACAAATTCATTTTCCGAAAATGTTCTACTAGCCTATTTCGCTGAACTAAGTGCAAAATACAAACCATCTTCATTATGGTCATTTTATTCAATAATTAAATCTATGTTAAGAATAAACCATGACGTTGATCTGGAAAAATATGGAAAACTACGAGCGTTTTTAAAAAGAAAATCTGAAGGATTTCAAGCAAAGAAATCTTCCACTCTGACCTCGAAAGAAATTAAGACATTTATTGACAAAGCTCCTGATGAAGTTTTTCTTTTACATATGGTAAATATACATAGGTATTTAATCTAATCTATTAAAAAACTCATATTCTTATTTACTTCAGGTTATATTAATTATTGGAATTATGGGCGCATGCCGGTCAAACGAGCTTTATGAAATGAATATAGAAGACGTAAAGGATCTTCAAACAAACTTCTTAATAACAATACCCAAGACTAAAACCAAAATTGTACGAACATTCGTCATAAACAGTACGTTTTACAACATTATAAAGAAGTACATCGATCTCCGCCCGTCACATGTAAAAATCAATTCATTCTTTCTAAATTATCAAAAATCCAAATGTACAATACAACGTATAGGAAAAAACAAATTTGCAGACATTGGTAGACAAATTGCCAAATATTTAAACTTGCCAAATCCTCAAACTTATACCGGCCATTGTTATCGCAGATCATCTGCCACTCTGTACATTGATGGAGGAGGCGATATAACTGGATTAAAGCGTCATGGGGGCTGGAAATCTACACAAGTAGCTGAATGTTACATTGATCAGTCTAGGAGTAACAAGACAACTACAGCAGATACTATTACTAAACAAATAAATAGTAATGAAGCATCTTCTTCCTTTGCAGCAACCGACATTCCAAATATTTGTATTGAAAACTCTTCCAAACTTATTCATAGTTCTCGACCAATACAGTTTATTAATTGTACTATTACTAATTTTAATGTTATTGACAAATAAAGTTGTTCATTAAAAATCTCAAATTAATAAATTAGTCGTAGATAAAGTAGAGTATACTACTCACAATAATGGCTATTATTACCTCAGAATATTTACTCCCTCGCCGCTTACGCGGCTCGGTTCGTAAATATTCCTCGGGAATAATAGCTATCATTATTGACTCGTGGTATAATCTACTATTATATAGAGCTGACGATTTTACCCGATAAGCAAACTTTCAAATTGTTTTTATACAGAGTGGAAAATTTAAAGACAAAATTAATACTGTCTTCTTAACTTCATTCGCAAAACCAAGTCCACATTTTATCTTACATACGAGTACCTACAGAACAAATAACATTAATTCCCTCGCTAGCGAAAGTATTGTAGTTGTGAAAAAATGACGTCCTCAGATTTTTGAGAAATTCACGTATTGGGTTCTCTAGAACCAAAAGCATGGTTTCTCATTTTCGTCGGTTGGTTTGCTTATAGGAGCGAACTACTTGATAAAAAAAATTGCAAATAAATTGGTCTTTATCCTGACTCGAGACCGGTCACACTTTCAGTGAAATATATACAGGGTGAGCAATTAGAAAATTAATTTGTAGTTGTGTTTTTAAGCTCAATTTTTTACCTCTCGTGTTTTTTATGGTTCAAATAGCAAAACTGAATAACTTAAAATTTAAATTTTGTTGCTTTTGATACTAATTAAGGCACTACTCGTATGTACAGGGTCTTCCAACGAGGACTGAACAGGGGCTCATTTTTGAGCTTCCTTGTATTTAAAGAAAAATCTAAAATAGCCAATCGATGTACTTTTTCTTGCAGAATTCAAAAATGAAACCAAAAATTTATTTGAACCAGAAACAAAAGAGTTACGCTATGGATAAGGTGTTTTTAAAATGGAACATAGCTTTTTTTATACGATTTTCGGAACGAGTGATTTTTTTTATGTCCGTTCTGATTAAAATATTTAATATTGTGACAGCTATTTTTATTAAATTTTAATGTTTTATCCAGTATAATTTAACTTCAACCTGTTTGAAACATACACTAGGTAATAAAGGTAAAATCACCTTGAAATCCTTCAAAGTCAAAAAATTTGACAAATTTACTATAATATTGCCGAAATGAAATATTCATTAGATGAGAGATTGCAGATTGTTATCTTGTTCTACAAATGCCAAGAAAATGCAAGAGAAGCAAGGAGAAGATTTATTGCAAATTTTCACAGAAATATATCCGTCAGTACTATTCTAAGGATAAAGAACCAATATTATAGTAAATTTGTCAAATTTTTTGACTTTGAAGGATTTCAAGGTGATTTTACCTTTATTACCTAGTGTATGTTTCAAACAGGTTGAAGTTAAATTATACTGGATAAAACATTAAAATTTAATAAAAATTGCTGTCACAATATTAAATATTTTAATCAGAACGGACATAAAAAAAATCACTCGTTCCGAAAATCGTATAAAAAAAGCTATGTTCCATTTAAAAAACACCTTATCCATAGCGTAACTCTTTTGTTTCTGGTTGAAATAAATTTTTGGTTTCATTTTTGAATTCTGCAGGAAAAAGTACATCGATTGGCTATTTTAGATTTTTCTTTAAATACAAGGAAGCTCAAAAATGAGCCCCTGTTCAGTCCTCGTTGGAAGACCCTGTACAAGAAACAAATATATCACTTATTTAGTAGTTGCATTTTGCACAAGTAGATTGTTATTATTTATGAAATTGGGTATGCAATATATACAGGGGGTGCACTTTCAAATATAGGTCATTTTCCTTAAATTTTAATTTAGGAATGTAAGTTTAAAAGAAATATTTGTATGGATGTCCGCCATTTTTCAATTGTCAATGGATGTCAGCTTTCAGGTACAATTTAGATTTTTCTTACAATATCGGGTAAAAAAATGTATTTAATTCTGCTACAAGTCTGCAACATTGGCTTAAAATAAATAATATTGAGTGTGAACCGAAGATTTTAAAATACAATTTATATACAGGGTGAGAAATTAAAGATTTTTTTTTATTATTACAGTAATTTATAAATGTGTTTGATTATTTTTATACTGCCTAAATATACTAAAATTTGCATTTTTATTAAACTGACTAGCTATGTAACTTAGTTGTTACGAGGAAGGGCGAAAGAGTATGTTTTTTTTTGAAATTTTGTTATACTTAGGGTTTCCATCTCTAAAATTTACAAATCTGGACAAAATGGCGAAGACATTTCAAAAATCACTTGTTATTAGTTATTACAAGCACAAAAACTAAATCAATACATTTGATTTAGTTTTCGTCATCAACTTTTAAATTATTTCCTCTTATATTGTTTATTCTTGTACTAAATATTCAAATAGTATATATAGCGCTTTTTACGTTTCCAGTTTGACGACATTTTTTTTAAACCTTACTTACAGTAGATTTAGTTAATGGATTTCTGTGAGGATTGTCATTAAAAATATTACAAACTTCTTGTTGCGGCTCGCACTCTGTCCGCATAACCCAGTATTATTAAAATTTCAATTCTTTGGGTTTCTGAATGGTCCATTTTTTTTATAAATAAACGAAACTAACTGTGTCAGACATTTCAGGTAAACTTTCGTGTACAGGTATTTTAAGGTAAAATGCAATAAAGTAACGATTTTTGATCACCATTTTCTCAAAAACTGTCAACTATAGGATAAAATGTTCCCAAGAAGAAGTATTCAGAATTCTAAAATCGAATAAAATATAAAGCGTTTCGTTAATCAAAAGGTTCCTGTCAATTTCAGGAAAACGGTAAACTTGACAGCAATGCGGAACTCACCATTGGATTGGGCGTAATTTCGTACCTAAGTGTACAAAAGTTCATAAAAATCAGATGAACGGTTTGCAAGATATTTCGAGGTTTCCATATTTTTGTTACACTCTATATATTTGTTGCACGAACTAAAAAATGAACTCAAAAATCTCTTTAAAACAAAAAATAAACTCTAATACAATTGGGGAAAATAACAAGACAGTTCTAGATAACCCTCTTAAACCTATTTTTCAATATTTGTTTAAGTATTATAGTCAAATAAAAGTTCCGGGTGATTTTTATGGACATAATTTAATAGTTTTCTATACGTCACATCTAAACTAATTTTACGTAAAAACGAGAGAACATGAACTTGGAATCCAAGGATCAATTAATCATTAAAGATATCCGGCTTTTATTTGTCATATAGGAGCTATTATGTCATTTTTTTTGCTGTATACGGCTAAGAGGAAGCTCTGTCATTAATTAGTCAAAATTAAGCTGCCAAGAAGATATTGGTGCTGAAATAAGACATCGATAAAATTAATGCTGCAGGCTCTAATCCAGATAAAGATTTCATGTAGGCGTATCATTAATAATATCAAGAAAGCAACAAGGCAGCAAATTTCCAAGTTCATATTAAATTTTTCTTTTATAAATCGGGCTTAAAACTTTTTTGTAAGATTGCCAACAGGATTTGGATTTGACTTACGAAGGAAATATAAATTTTGGCACATATCCGTCTTATAACAATCCAATACAAGACTTACACAGTCAACGGGCGAATTCTGTACTATCGCACACCCTTCCCTGCAAGCAACTCTGAGTACTTATGCCCCCCCCCCCCCGTCATGTTTTTGCACTGGAGAGGATTACGCACATGTCCAAAATTATTGAATATAGTAATATATCAATTTTGAGAAGCCTGACAAAATTACTGTATATTTTGTTTAAGTCCTTAGTATATAACAACATATTATTATGATAATTTTAAAATAAGAAGTGTCGCAAAGGCAAAATGCCATTTTACTTCGGATTTTCTAGCAATTTTAACATAACTGATATTAACAAACAACCTAAAAAATAAAAAATAACAATATTTTTGGCAAACTAATAGTCAGTATTCCCACCGTGGGTTTGTTTCTATGCAGGCAATAAGCTATCTGGTCATGCTGTCGAGTAAACGATCGAAAAGATGATGAGGCATTGCTTCCCAGTCTTCTCTAGCGGCATATCTTAATTCATTTAAGGTCTTTGGACTATTGTCTCGCTTCCTAATACGGATTTTAACATATCCACAACATGCTCAATGACATTCAGATCTGCCGAATTTGCTGGCTACATTAATCGTATGACACCCTCTTCTTCACATGTTAAACGAACGGCCTCGGTTCGATGTGGGGGTGCATTCTCGTCCATGTAAACAAATCTTCTCCTACTATGCCTCAAAAACACGCACAATGGGCAGTAGAATATCCCTAATATGGGAAGCACTGGTCATCTTTCCATTTATAAAAATAATGAGATTTCGGTGTTCATGCATTATCCCACCCCATACCATAATGCTACTCCAATAAAATGGAAGACGGGGTTGAGCTGCATTAAGGCGTATCTGTTTGCCTGAGGCCTTCCGAACTAAAGTACGTTATGTATCTAAGAGTAAGCCGATTTTACACATGTCGCTGATCATGACGAAATCTAGTTTGGATCATTTGCTCTCATTTCTTCAGCCCACCAAAGTCGCGTAATTTTTTTATGTAAACTAAGTTTGGGGGCACGTAGGGTGTCTTCGTAGACGAAGTCCCCTCTCATACATCCTTCTGGATATGTATATCTGGAAACAAGGCGAAAGCATAAAAACACGGGTTTGACCCCCTAAAAGGGTGGTTTCACCCCCCTCAGGGGGTGCGTTCCACCCGAGTCAAATGCTGAGCAACGCTAGAAGTTAAGAGACAAAAACCCAAAGTGAAAATTTGAAGTATTTTAGTGGTTGGTCAGTGACCCGACGGGGTGAAACGGATGTCGGATTCGAACGACCTCGAAAACATATAGACATGGGGATCTAGTCCAGTGGACATGAATTTTTTTTTCGTGGGGCTGTGTTTTTCATTAGTGGTTATACTGTGTTTGTGCGCAGGTATTTGTTAACCCAAAATATTTTGAAAAGAGGTATATTTTAAAGAGATTTTCCTACAAAGGTAACAATAATAAATAAATAAATAATAATAAATGTTGATATTAAGTTTAATTATTTATTCGTAATATTAAAAAAACGCTGTATGATTGTATCTGAACTTTTTGAAACTGAGTGTTTTGAAACAGTTAGTAAGTAGGATTTTTTTTTTGAAGCTAACAGAAATATTATTTTTTACAACTTGTTACATGGGAATATGGTAGAGAGACTTGGCAACGCCACAGCGAGTACTGAAATCAAAACAAACCTTTTTTTCTGTGACTGATGTTGCTCACTGTTTTTTATACGGCCATATGTTTATTACCAGTGGTGCTTACTTAAAAAAAATTTTTTGAAGGACGATATCTACCTTTATTTTTATCGTGAAGCTCCATTTATGAATAGTTTTCTTCAATATGAACTTGCAAATTAATATAATTTTTAGAAATTTCTTATTAACTATTCTCTAAACTATTTTCCATAATTATTTTATTTTGATATTTGGCAGCCTAAATTCCAACTTCCATCAAAGCTGAACCGCAATGAAAGAAATAATGGTTGTCATAAAGAGCTGAAACCAAATCGCCCTCAGTGCTGTACTACACTGGATGACATTCAGTATTGGATTACAGGGGCTTTTATCCTTACCCCAATGTCGTAAAACAACTTCTGGATTTTGTCTGGAAAATTTGGCATTCATTATGGAATATTTACTACCGCAATGACTATGCATAAGTCTATTATCTGAAAGTTTATGATGTCTGCCCCCAATTGCTTTTGTACTTAAAACCGGGGGATGACATCAGATATTGTGAGTTGTATTGTGGGAGGCACTCTAGTCGTTATGCATATTTTAGTTCTCGAACATTTTGAAAAATTCGGTTTCCATAAGCCATGAAATAAAAAACCAAAAAGTACAGAATGAGAAAATTCCGTCTTCGTTCGTACAGATAATAGTAGGGAACCGCCCTGAATAACATGTTTATAAGAGGACAAGACAAGAACTTTTCCCTTGCGGATAAAATTTCTACCGTTGTTTTTCATATTTTGATTTTGCGTTCCCACCTTTTAGATGAGCACATTGGTCGAAAAGTTGTGGATTATTCTTATAATAAGACACACTTACAAAGTTAAAATAACAATCAAACAAGAAAAAGCCACGAGCATTATGGGCATGAAGACATCACGCGTGCTCCGTCTCGTTTTGGAATATTCTTGGCTTAGTTGCTGGAAATCGATATACCAGTGGCGTAGTCCCTTTAAACTAGGCTTATTTAATTAAATAATTATACGATCAAAAAATAATTGCAAAAATTAAAACTAATGATTCAATGATTGTGTAGATTTATTATTTATTACTCTATATGAACAGCGACATCCATAAAGTTCGCGCCATAAGGAAAAAATCAGAGAAAATCGTGCAGCATTGTCAGTTCATTCAGCTTCACTATTTTTATCATAAGAATAATCCACAACACGCCTCTGGTGCCCATTTTGCAAAAGATGAGAGAGGAGGAAATAATTGCGGTCTCTGACAGTTGTGACGTTCGTGTCTTCTTCTTGCGTGATTCATACTTTACTGACATCTTCGTTAGCAGCTGCCCTATATAGTCAATATCGGCTTAAAGTTTAATGGCAGCCGTTGACACATGTCAAAATATTTGCCAACTTTATGATTTAAACGTTCCCTAATTCAGAAAACGCCTCGTGGACACAAACAATCGCTGAATTGATGATAAATGGACATACATTTACATGTACGCGACAAAGATACATATTCTGCATCTAATCCTTGCAATCGGAAAAGCGTCAACAGGTGGATATGTGCAGCACCTCACATCGAATGCCGTGTAGATGGGCATCCCTTTCTTACGTCTTTGCACCGGCAAATCTCTTTCCCAGTCTTCGACCCGTCTGTCTATTTTGCGTTAGTTCTTTTGATTATATTCAAAGGTTAGTTCGCTATTTACACTATTTACAGAGCCGTCCCCGCCCGTCGTCCGATTTTGATTTATGACGTATGAAATCAAAGTTTATTTTTAAGAATATTTTTCTGTTTTCCGTGTTTTCAGAAAGTATTTTGACATTGTTATGATAATTTTGTGCTTATTAGACATTTTGGTAGTATATTGACTTTGTGTATCTGTAATCTATTGAAGAGTAAGTACTTAGGTAAACATATTTTATTTGTTTAACAATTATTTAGACAAACATTATCCCAAAATTAATTACTGTTATAGGAATTATATGTTTTGCCGAGAAAATTACGAAGCAGTTTAGTTGAAAAGCTTATAGCTTTTAAAATTTTCTTTTTAAATTACCATATTTTTTAGAGGTTATGTTAATCACGAAGAAAATATAATCGTAGACAATCTCGCCCATGTAGAGCACCTACAGCGCGCTAAAGAATGATGCGTCTTGTTCTATTATTTTTAACTGTATTCAGTAGGGCTGCAACAAAGCGTGATTTTTATGTCACAGTTCCGATCTGTGACTGTTCCATATGTATCACTGTGACTAAAACCTGTGATTTTGTCACACCAAAAGATGAATCGCAATTTGGCTCGGCTCGGTACAACCCGAGGTACAACTGCATTCAGCGCTACCGGTTTATTTGTTATTTTACCGGCGACAAAGGCACCTCTGTCGGCGTGGCACTATAGGCGGCCGCGCTTAAGCCCCCCACAGACTACGATGTTTTTCATCCGATCGCATCGGCGATTTGAACCGTCCGTCGTGTTGAAATTCAATATTGGACAGATATTAGAACGGACGGTTCGGCACGACCGTTTTCGGCCACAGACTATCAGTTTGGCACGCCGCGCCGATTCGAATCGCAGCGATGCGAACGGATGAAAAACATCGCAGTCTGTGGGGGGCTTTACAAAATAAATTTTGTTTTGAACGAGTTTGCCGTTGTTTTGTCTATGCGACTGGTATTTTTATTTTATTTTTACTTTTGATTTACCTTTAAGACTTCCTAGTGGATTGCGCTTTTATGTTAGATTTGGTATTTTTTTTTAAAGTTTTTACTTTTTATTAAAATGTCTAAATCTCGGGTTACATCATTAAAAAGAAAAATAGTGTAATATGGGACTTTTTACCCCTATAGACGGCGAAATGGCTAAGTGCATTATATTTAAAACAAATTAATTGCCCTCAAAAACTTTATAGCAAGCCTACAACTAAGTATTTACTTGACTCCGCCTGCTCTCGATTATCCTTGAACCGGTGATTGCTCATATTTACTCGTCGCCGTCGTATCTGTCCCGTCGCCCGCGAAGCGCGGCGTATAAAATGAAAGCGTGATATAGATGTGATCGGTCACCGTTCGGCATCTTCTTGCGATATACCGGACCGGACCCGAGAACAACTTTTAATCGAACCTAGTTGCCAGGGGTGTCGGTGTCACCCCGTCACTGCTTCTTTAGTCGAAGCGGAGCCGGTCGTGACTGTGACAGCCCCGGAGCTGTGACAAAATCACAAGTTGTGAAATCACACCACAGCCCTAGTATTCAGCACATTCAGCTTTGTAATATATGGCTCAAATTACATAATTCCAGAAAAAATCATTATTTGTGGAGTGGTGTGTTTACTTTTTATTAACATTTTTGGATATTATTAATTTATTACATCCAGGCCAAGTACTGAGGATTTATTTGGTAACTTTAAATTTGTTTTTATTGAATATTTGATATTACGAATATATACAAGCAGACAGGGTTCGATGTAAGAGTAGGTAGCTGTTACAGCTAAATCTCGCCCTGATCTTGGTTGATTGGTTCACTTTAGGTACTTCTCTTTGATGTTTTTTTTTACTTGAATACCTTTGTAGTACCATACCTCAAAATAAAAGACGATTATTATTATTATTATATAAACATGATAACTTAGTTTTATATTAGTTACTTTCATACATGTATGTAATATAGTGACTGCCAGACAGATCAAAACATTTGTGTCATTGATTTATCTAGAAAAAATCATTTGTGATAAATGTCGGCGCGTTAAAAAGAGATCAGTAACTTAAAAAAAGTTTCAAAAAACTTTTACATTCGCAATGGAGATCTTTCTAATGTAAAATGTTTATAACTGAAGGTTTGAGGAGCTTTAAATACTAGTCAAGGGTGTAAATAGCATTTTTTTAGGGAAGGGGGTTGAAGTTGTTAAAATGCTACCTGGAGAAAGGAGGTGATTTGTATAATAATTTAACGGTGGCGGTGTTTGAAAAATTTAGATATCTAGAGGGTTTCTGCATGGAAATAAACTGGCTCAAAAATTTGTCCACAACATTTATGAATGCTTTGCCGATGAACATCAGGGAAAATTAAATTAATGCTTCTGGCGAAAAGCTGCCGCGCACTTGTAGAGTTTTTGGGTAATTAAATTTATTAATTTAACCCCAGAATGCTACAATGTTCATTTAAATTCAGAGTTCTCGCACAATTTTTTTTTCATATTTGTACACATACGTTGTCAGTAAATGAATTGCAGCAAGATTATGTTCCACTAACCAGTCATAAATTTTGATAAAATATGTGAAGGCCTGAAGTCCTGCTCTGACCAAAGTTTAAGTTGGTGAACAGAATGTTACTAGAAACGACATGATATGAATGTCTGATAAGCACAAAATAATCGTAACAATGGCAAAATGCTTTCTGAAAACCCGGAAAACAGGAAAATATTCCTAAAAATAAACTTTGATTTTACACGTCATAAATCAAAATCGGACGGGCGGCGACGGCTCTGTAAATAGTGTAAATGGCGCACTAACCTTTGAATATAATCAAAGGATCTAACGCAAATAGACAGACGGGTCAAAGACTGGGAAAGAGATATGCCGGTGCAAAGGCGTAAGAAAGGGATGCCCATCTACATGGCATTCGATGTGAGGTGCTGCACATATTGCACCTGTTGACACTTTTCCGATTGCAAGGATTAAATGCGGAATATCTGTCTTTGTTGGGTTCATGTAAATGTATGTCCATTTCTCATCAATTCAGCGAACGTTTAACTCATAAACTTGTCCAATATTTTGACATGTGTCAATGTCCCCCATTAAACTCTAAGCCGATATTGACTATAACTAGACTACTCGTATAAGGCGATCAGAAAAAGTATATGGGGGAGACAAAAATCAACGGTCGGTATAAAAAGCGCTAAGAAAGCTTTTAAATATCGAGAAAATGTTTTCTTTATTGAAGGAGTTACGTCTCACCGCTTAGGAAATATCCTGTTTAACTAAAAAAATACCCTAAACTAATTTTGGAATCAATCCAGACAATTAAGCTTACGAGTACGTGGGCGTGTGAATATATTGGTTTCATTACTCGAGTTAGGGTTATTAAATGAAAAAGTGTGGGTGAGTTTATTGTATTGGAAAGCTGTAATTTTTAATGTTTCAATTTGATTAAGTTACTTTAGTGATTGTTGAAGTGACCAATTCATTGCCTTACGTGGGGTTATAGAGTATGCATAAATATTTATGTTGCTAAATTAACTTTTATTATTAAATCTACACTAAAAATTTAATTAATATAATTAAATATATATTTGTAGGTTTTTAACGTACTTTACTGTAATAATAAATAACAAATTCGAATAGTGTTTTTACTTTACTGCTGCATAGGTATTTACTATATGTTGCGTTGAAATAGCTGCTGTTGGGACAACAAGTATTATTTCCTGTTTTATTCATCCTTACAAGAAAACACATAAATAAATAAATTAAGTATTTATTTAGTTGAACAATCTTACTAATGCGGACATCAGCATGTGCGGGACCATAGATTCCATAATACGCAGATTTAGGCTATTAAAGATGAGAAATAAATTCTTAGAGAATGGAAAAACTGAAAACAAAATAAAGTCCAAATTACCCTTATGTACACATTTAACTGCTTAACCCACGAACTTTACAGTAGTATATATTTGTATTTGTTATATTTAAAGTTATGTCAAACTTTAGCTGTCGCTCTTTCAAAGTTCTGCCGTTATCCCTGTGGATTTTCGCATATTTTGTATTTTTTGCACAGGATTATTTACTTAGCTTGTTTATTTGGAGACATAGACAAATGTTGAAATTTAAAAAAAATGTGGATTTATATAAAAACTATTAGGAAACGTAACTAAAAAAACAATTGAACATCAAACAAGCGAGTTTTGACCTAACCTTAAATTTTTGTCAGAGAGCTTGCCATATTATTTTTTTGTTTTTTAGTTCTACTCGCTAAGACCTCTATTTTATGTTGTTACCTACACCGATGTTTAACTATTTTTCTGTAAGTTTAAAAAATTAAACGAAACTCAATTTCAACCCTTCATATCCCTCGTATAAGAGTTAATGCAAGTCGTATAGGGTTTATATGGAAACATCGACAATCTTTAGTTGAGTGACAGGCGCTCTAACCATGTGTTTCAGCCATTCAAAGAAAGACAGTTTATTTATTATGGGCCACAGTCAGTAAGGAAAAGTTGATATATTTTACAATATACTTTATATACCGGGTATTATGAAATTCACTGCATATATTGGAATGGGTGACTCCTGGGATAGTCTACAGATATACCCAAAACCTACTTTTTCCCTCATATCGCACATTTTTTTTTATTTTAATAAATGCCCAAATACTCGTCCTTATCCGACGCTTCAAAGCCGGGGCTTTGCCAAACTTAAATATTATCGTGACGTGTGATTTCTTTTATCAGTTTTAGTGAAAACCGAAAATAATCCAAAGCATTTTTAATTCCACAGACGCATTTTACCAAAAATGTGTATTGTAATTTAATATAAATTTCTTTACTTAGGTAATATCGGAACATATGGACCACTCGTAAAATCGGTTGAAATTGTAACCAGAACGAAACAGGCTCGGTTGAGGATATTTAGGCGGTAACTCATCAGTGGCGTAGCCAAACTCTAGAGGTGGAGGGGGTGACATCATTTATGGGCGCCATCAGTGGCGTAAAGTACACTCCCGTAAACACCGCAAAGAGCGGGCACCCAGCCTTCTAGGGGGCCCAACGCCAACCACATAATAAAATAGTTGTCTCAGGAAGCACTAGCCATTAAAAAAATACATGGAGAAATTTGAATTTGTATTTTTACTGATTTTTCAGTGTGCCGTTTTAGAGCGCATACATTTAACATCAAATTCATTACAATCTGTTGAAATATATTGTAAAATCGCCACAACAATGTTAAATTCTAGTTTAACTTCTATTAGAAATATTCGTGATACTTAGTTTTGAAAACATTACAGAGACGGCGCGCGACGGGTGCTTTGGCTAGGAAGTGGAAAATCACTCCAGAATTTTAGGAAAAGAGACACAGAACGGTTACGAGATTTTCCGCGGAACTTAGTACTGACAAGCGACTGCACAATACTTAACGACTATTTTTGAGGTTGATGTCTAAAAAGCCAGTATTGATATTATTGTAACTCAAAGAATCGTTTTGTGTGCAATAATTGCACAGACGAAAAATTCAATTTCCTAACTCCGAAAAATATTACAACTGCTGCTGATGATGAACTCTATAATAAAGCCAGTGCTGTTCAACAAAGCTATAGTAATAATTTATCCCCTGAATTTCCAGCTCAAATTAGTAATAATGCAAGATTTACGTGAGTTGACTTCAATCAATAAACTGGTTAATTTTTATGTAATGATTAAAAGCAAGTGCGCAGCATCAAGTTTACCTAATATATGTAATGCCATTGTGTTGTTTATTACCTTACCAGTTATTGTGGCAATGGCTGAAAGATATTTTTCTAAACTGAAAGTAATAAAATCTATTTACGTAGTACGATGACGAAAGAGAGACTTTCAAATGTCTCTCTTATAAGCATAGAACAGCAAGACGCAAGGGAATTAGAGCTGGACGATTTAATAAACGACTTTGCAAAAACATATGAGGCGGCGATTTTTTAAAAAATACAAAGCTTTTAGAACTTTTGTTCAATTATAAAATTTGCCACATTGATTATCTTTTGCCGCTTAAAAGGTAAGATTTTTTTTTGATAAAAATAATATTCTTTATTTCAAATTTGTTACATTCTAAAACTGAAATGACGTCAAATAGCCAATCAGAAAATCAGAAGTGTCATATAGCTATCATACCAATCCACTAAATATTAAAATAATCGTTTAGACAATAGGGTTCCAGCTCAATTAGCACTTTTTTAATTTTAATTTTGAACAAGCGTTGACTATCAATACGTTTAATGCATAGTGGTAATTTATTAAATAGTTTAGCACCCATATTCTGAACTGGTTTTAGTAATATGAAGGCGATGTATGGGATAGCTTAAATGATCTGCTCTTGTTAACCGATTGCTATTATGCGAGTTAAACAAATATTGGTTTCTACGTAAAACATTAGACATTCATAAATGTATAAGGTATACACAGTCATAATACTCGTTGCCTTAAAGACATTTCGACAGGACTGATCAAACTCCATTTTCTTAATAACCCTCAGTGTCCTTTTTTGTGAGAAAAATATTCTGTATATGGCTATGCCGACCCCAAAATATTATTCCGTATTTAAGAACAGACTCAAAGTTTGCAAAATATAGTATATTTAAGGTTTTATCGTTCACATATCCACCAACAACTCGCACTCCGTAGCAGATTGAGTTTAACCTTTTTAATAACTGGCTAATATGAAGAGACCAGTCTAATTTTTTTTTAATGTACACACCTAGAAACTTTGTATTTTCAGCGATGTTTAACCCACTATCTACGGTTTTTATGTGTGTCACAACATGAGACGTCCGGAGGACGTCACTTTGGGACCAATTTGGGATCTTTCTAACGTCCAGGGAACGTCCCAGGGACGTTTTAGCTGGGATCATCCCAACTGGGACGTTGTGGATCAAAATGGGGCGTCCTGGGGTTTGTTGCTAACTAGGTACACTGGTGGGCGCCGACCAATAGAGGGCTTGGATACGCTACTGTAACTTATCTAAAAATTTCTCTATTTCTCAAGTTAGAAAGTGATGATATCTATCACCAATTGGGCCACCTTTGGCAAAAAAGGCCCTAATACCGTGTCACCAATAACACCACGCCAAAACTGAATCAAGAACCCTGCACAACTGGCACCTGGCTACAAGAAAGTGCAAAATTATCGCTTAACCTCAAAATCATCAAAGCGTAAAGGAGAGAGTATGCAGAAGCTTTCACAGGACTTACTTTTTCTGGTCTGGTAGGATGGTGCTGGATAACCCCTATTAGTTCATCAGAAATACGAGTATATGCAGTTGACCTGAGGTGAGCTCAGGGCCGGATTAACGGTGCATTGGGCCCTAGGCTAAAATTGATTTAGGGCCCTTATTTGGACCATTTAATACATTTTGTTTTAGATATTTTTTTCATAAAATTTTAAACAAAAATGGTTGGTTTTTAAATGTCTTTATTAAAAAAAAACATAATACATATACCTACATCAAATAATAAGAATGACAAAGAACATTAAAGCATGGATATCTTCATTAAAAAAAATATAGTATGTGTTGACTGGTACCTTATTGAAGTAAATATTCTTTTCCGTGATTTTAGAGCTGCAAAACTTTCAATACTTTTTTCAGTTTGAATTTTTTTAAGAAGATCACTTTCTATGGCCAATAAAGAAAGATCGTTAGTTTTTTCATCACCTAATGAATTTCTTTTATGACTTTTTACCCTTTCTAAAGTTGAAAATGATCTCTCCCCACTACAGTTAGTTACTGCCATCGATAAAAATATTAGTAGGAAGGAATAGTTTTGTTATTATTGTATTTGTTATTATTATTTTTGGATTTTTATTATTATACCATGGTAAAAATATATCATATACTGTTTTGATAAATACGTTGGATTAAAACCCGATCTGGTTCGTAACTAAATTTAATGTTATCTAAAATCGAAATGCAATGAAAATATAAATATTGATCTAGTCCTATCGTCTTTAATATTACTCGTTTAACAGGTCAAAACGCACCATCCCTTTCTTAAAAGTCCCGTCCACTCCACATCTGGTTTTTGGCTTAAGGGTTCGATTCCTAAGTAGGTACCTCTTAAAACACACTCTATTCGGTACACGTTAATTAAAAGTATTTTAAAGTACAGTGTCACAATTTTTTACAACCGTAAATCGTTGGCATAATTAGGTAAATGTATTTTTTTCCGGTTTTTCTTTTTATTTTAGTCTATTGCATTAATTTCAAGGGCCCCCCGCAAGCCTTGGGCCCCTAGGCTATAGCCTACGTAGCCTAATGGATAATCCGGCCCTGGGTGAGCTATTATATAAGAAAAAACCTATACAGGTCAGAACTATATTTGAATATTCTGTTGAAGCCAACAAATTACTTACATACAATATGTCTTGAATTTTGACTTAAAATAGCGATAGTTACCCAACGAACAGGCAAAAAATAATAGTTACGCTAATATGACTACTAAGAAACGTTCAAAGGTCATTTTATCGATCAGAATCTTCCTGCGATGTCACTAGAGATCCCATTAAAGGAGAACTTAATTTATGGAAAAAGGAAAAAAGATGTACTGGAGAAATACAAACAGAACAGAACAAAGAGGAGCAACAAGATTTATCACATATTTGTCTAAGACACTAAAAAGCTTTTTGAGACGCAGAAGCTAGTCAACGGCTAGCTAGCAGAACACGGCCCATATACATATAGTGGCTATGCAAGAAAACTCTAAAACTATTAACAGAGGCGTAGCATTAAGATTTACCCTCGTATTTAGCTACAAACAAAGCATACAAAAATAAAACGGTATATATTAAAATCGTATTAATATATTCAAACATTATTCACCCGCCTACACTCAAATAAAAATGTATTTTTGATCATAATAATTTGCATTTCTTACATGTGTCAACGTGTGTTATTTATATTCCTTAAAAACAATACGAATTATTATAATTTAAATTATAAATCATTAGGTCAATGTCATTGTCTCACCATGTGTATCCATCTATAATCTGTATATGTCATTTGAAATAAAAGTTGTTTATGGGCACCTTATTTGGTATGAATTAAGACTAACTGTACCATGATTTTAAAATGGAACCCAATATTGTTGCTATTTGTTGAACCAAGAAAATTAATTTTATATCCCATCCTTTTCTGTCTTCTAGTGAAATGTTAAAATTTTATAAAAACATCCACGAAAAACATTATAAAGAACAGCAATACAAGATGTAAAAGAGTTAGATTTCCGTCCTAAGTTAATTTTTAAATAACTTTCAAAAATATCAGAAAATAATGTAAATTATTCATCTCATCTTCAAGAGTACCACTTTTGATTTTCCTGGCAGGAAGGTGACGGAACTTTTATACTTAATCGGTTCACTGTTATTTTTTAGTTTGGGTCGGTGCACCAACCCTGTTTCTTCCTCACACTAAATACTTATACTCATCAGCTTCCATTTATAGTTACGCTAGCGATAGCACTCTTCATTTTAATGTCCATTTCTCAAAACCATTTATATAGCTTAAACATTTATAATCATATACCGAAATACTTTTAAAGTGGACTGTCAAATCTTTGTTCAGTGAACGCTTCTACGACCTATGACTATCGCAACAATAATCCAACAATACATATCCATTCCTCGTGAACAGATTAGTGTTACAAAATAGAGAATGTTCCAATATTGATTGCATGATCTGAACTTGTCCAAATACATTTCTTCAATAGCCATAGGTATGGGCTGCTACGCACGAAAATACTTTTCTTCTTTTAATATGTATACCCTGTATATTATATAACATGGCAATTTTTACGAGAAAACAGCAATTTCTAGCTCACCGACGTACTGTGACTGATCTGTGCCTTTGGTACCGATATTTTCATATCTAAAGCTCAAAAGAACTGGCCTCCATTATTGACTATTACAGAAGAAAGAACAATACATCTATTACATCCTTAAAGCTGCTTAGTTATAGAAGTACCGAATTTCCTACTGTATTGGAATACACAATACCCAGAATTATGGAATGGAAAATACTTTTCTTCTTTTAATATGTATACCCTGTATATTATATAACATGGCAATTTTTACGAAAAAACAGCAATTTCTAGCTCACCGACGTACTGTGACTGATCTGTGCCTTTGGTACCGATATTTTCATATCTAAAGCTCAAAAGAACTGGCCTCCATTATTCCCCCATTGACTATTACAGAAGAAAGAACAATACATCTATTACATCCTTAAAGCTGCTTAGTTATAGAAGTACCGAATTTCCTACTGTATTGGAATACACAATACCCAGAATTATGGAACCTTCTATCTGAAAAGTGTTCTGCTCCTTTAAGCTCCAATCCTTCAAGTAGTATACCGTAACAGTAGATTTGGCAATGTACCGAGAGCACCGTGTTTAGAGGAGATAGTAAGTTAAATTCCGAAACTGTGTAAAGACCGAAATCTCGACCTAACCTAACACATATTTGATAGTTCTACTTTTCAAACTAAATAAGACATTACCAACATTTTCATCGCCGCTAGTGATATATCGTTTAAAGTTCTATCAAGTTGTCCAAGTGATCATTTTTGCTTTCTCTTAAATTTTTCCTAACCTGTTCAATTCCTTAGATTATCCTAATGCCTATCTAGACGATGTTCTTAACATTTCACGTATCGTAGGTGCCATAGAGTGTGTAACAAGAGTATGGAAACCTCGAAATATCTTGCAAACCGCTTATCCATTTTTTATGAAATCTTGTACACTTAGGTACGAAATTGCGCCCGATCCAATGGTGAGTTCCGCATTGCTGTCAAGTTTACCGTTTTCCTGAAATCGACAAGAACTTTTTTTTAAATGGAACGCTGTACATTTTCTCAATACATATACAATCCTGAATACTGCTTGTTGGGAACATTTTTATCCTAATGTTAACAGTTTTTGAGAAAATGGTGATCAAAAATCGATATTTTATTGTATTTTACCTTAAAAGACCTGTACACGAAAGTTTACCTGAAATGTCTGACATTGTTAGTTTCGTTTATTTACAAAACATGGATCATCTAACAGAAACCCAAAGAATTAAAATTTTAATAATACTGGGTTATGGGGACAGAATGCGAACGCAACAAGACAATACAATGACAATGACAAAAATATCCTGACAGAAATCCATTAACTAAATCTACTGTAAGTAAAGCTTTAAAAAAATGTTGTCAAAGTGGAAACGTATAGAAAACGCTATACCATTTGGATATTTAGTGCAAGGATAAACAATACAGGAGGAAATCATTTAAAAGTTGGTGAAAAAAACTAAATGAAATGGTTAAAATGTTGTCGATTTACTTCTTGGCAGTAAGCAAAATACTGCCAAAAAACATACAAAACGTTTAGAACACTGAGGAAAATGATCTAATAAAACAGTACTGCTAAGAATTATTTTGTACGGATAACAATTTTTTTAACCAGTATTATTTAAACTATTGGTGTAGTAACACAGGTTAACTACAGCAATCCCTAAATTGTTAGAACGGCATTTATAAACAGTATGCATTAATAACATTCCCAATACAATTCTGTCTTATGCCGGCCAGTCCTAATACAACGTTCATATAAGGGTAAAAATTTCATGTACTTCTACTAAACGTTAATAAGTATAATACAACGCTTTATTACCTTCGCAAAATTGTCATGCAACTGTAAAAAATCTTTTTGTATCTGTTATTATTTAAAATCCCAAAAGAGGGCTGGATTACAATTTCCGCACAATATCATTGCCCACCGGCGGTTTATCATTTTAGTATGGTTCCAGGAGAAGACCAAGTTATGAGCCTTTTGCGTTTCGGTGTGTCCCTATTTGATCATTTCAAAATTAAAATATCGGCAGTTTGGGGATGTCGTGATGTGATGTTCTTAGTGGGTTTGTGTTTTTTGTTGTTGTTGTCTTAGTTGTTTGTGCAAATCATTGGAACAAGAGAAATCTTTTTATACCAAAGTATTAATTATTTATCAGTGTTCCATATTTTAAAAATATTCTCAATTATACGAGGTCTATGAAAAAATCCGAATTAATTTTGTGAATAATGTCTTAAAATTAAGTTAACTTTGATATCCTACAGCTCGAGATCTGAAAACGGACTCAGTTATCGGAAAACGAATTGAAGTTTCACACCACTAGTTTCAAGTTCTTTTCTATTTGTGATACTACTGGCACTATGTAGAGTCAGTACTAAGACAATACAGTACTAAATTACAGTATCGAAACTGAGAGGGAAGTAATTGATTGATATCTCAAACCGTTTTCGAAACTTCAAAGCTGAAACAGATTAATTGTCAACTGACTACATTTTGAAAACAAGTGAACTTATATAAGTACTGGATACTTCACAAAATTAATTTGAAATATTAAGAGGAAACCAAAAATTTAATAATATAAATGATTTTTTTTATTATCAGGCTTTTTAAATAGATCCTATATAGTTAAGAGTATTTCTAAAATATGCAATATTTATAATTATAAGAACTTCTTGCATAAAAAGCTTTTTCCAATAATTTGCCCCTAACAGAAACCCACTAATAACACCCTGTATATCTATGAGAAAATGTTGCTACTCTAATGAAACAGTTCTATAACTGCAATTCGAAATATTAAATAACCCCAGCAATAAGACAAGCAGTCCTAACACAACTGAATGTTAAGGGTAACAGTCTCAAATTTTACAGCAATACAGCATACGACACAGCTTCGTTAGCCCAAAAAAATTGGGTTATACGAGCTGCTATTTCGCATTATAACGACTATACAACGGAATTTTAGTGGCTATTCTACTGGTTAATGACGGTACGAAAAAAGGGTTATGATTGTTGTCCAGTTTTATAACAATTGTAAGTTATATTATTACAGTTATAAAACTACATAATAGTCCCAATATTACTAGTTGGTTACTATGAAAATCTAGGGGATTAATGCCTATTAAAGAGCCGTATTTTGGTTATGCTTTCAATTTTTTACTGACTAAGTCACCATATTGCTACCACAGTAAGACGGTCTAGCAATTTTTATTGTATTGAAGCAGCAAAACGCGTTGCTGTCCCATATAGTATTGAACAGTTGCATAAAGAGTTTAAGAATTCTTATAACGAATAATTAGCGTTTTTCTCAGTGAAGAATGTCAGTTTCCCCGATTCTTCTACATTCTGTTTCTATCCTTAACTTTAAATCATCGAGGTCATTGGGCTTACTTTTGACAACAACTTTTTGTGGTGGCACCACAAGAAGTAGTCGGGAATTAACAAGTCACTATTAATACTCGTATAACTATCACTATTTTATCCAAAAATATCCTACCAATAAAGTAACAGACATCAATTATAACATTGTACGTTTCGTTGCGATGCCGGACATTAGCCCTATATTGTTCATAAAAGCACGTTAATCTCAGTTTAATTATATTTGGTTTATCCAATTACACCGAGAATAGCGTTAATTACATTTTTCTAATTTCAGCTATAAAGAACTTAGTAGGTGGATATTTTTAGTCATCTGGTTTATTCCAATCTCTCAAAATGCTTTTTCCTGAGACTAAAATAACTACTTAATATTGTTGAATGAACTAAACCTGTATTTTTTTTAACTCTGCCTTTAAACATTTAATATTACTTGTAAACATAGCGCATACTATAATAATTATTTCTGGCGCCAATTTCTCAAAAGGAAATCATAATAGCAGTACTGATACTGTATTGAATGCAATTAATATTACTGCTTCTTTTTATCGATTACATTCCTTTACGTTTAGCTAATTCCTAAAAATATAGCTCAGTTTTCTTACCTTCGGCCGTTAAAACAAACATACAACACATCAATATAGAATATGGCAATTTCAAGTTGTTCCTACTTTCTGGTTACCGTCTTTAGTGTCCTTTTTAGGAATACCGGTTGTATGAATGGAACTCCAATGAGTGACTATATAAAACGATACGGGTTGTTTGAAAAATTTATCAATTGATTTTTAAGTTATTGTAGTCTTCGTGATGTGACTTGCAACACGTCATCCAGTAACGGGGTCTTCTGCTATACTTTTTAAATCAAATATACAGGGTGTTATGAAATTCATTCAAATGCATATATTGAAACCAGTAAATGCTGGTATGAATTCAGACTGAATAAAAATATTCACAAATGGCGCTTCATGATAAAAAAGGTAGATATCGTCCCTCAAAAAAAAAATTTTAGGAACCGTGCACACGTGTCATATAAAAAACAGCGAGAAACGTCAGCTGCAGAAAAAAAACTTTTGTTTTGACATCAGTACTCGCTGTGGCGTTGCCAAGTCTCTCTACAATATTTCTATGTAACAGGTTTGAAAAAATAATATTTTTGTTATCTTTAAAGTAATAAATCATACCAAATTTTTTAAAACATCCAATTTCAAAAAGTTAAAATACTGCACCACAAAAAAATCTAGAGAACAGCTGTTCAAACCAAGAGTAAAATTTTGTTCAACTAGGCCGACCCGAAATTTTTGATGGAAACAGAGTACCTATAAAAAAATTTTAGTTCAAAATAAGCTTTAAGCAAAAAAAAATTCTAGCACTTAAGCATTGTGCCTTTTTTATTTGCCTATTTTTAATCATATTTAACAAAAGATTTGCCTTTTATTAACAGTTTATTTATATCGTCCTTAATTTTAAGCGAAATTCCTCACAACTTAAATTAATTATAAATTTTACCTTCATAACCTCTTCCAATGTTGAAACAGTCATTCGACTTTTTTCTTCTATCCAATAATTTTTAATTTCGCTTCGAGTCTTTCACAGAGTATGTTAGTACCAGGTAACGTAAAAATATTAAATAAGTTTTTTTGATACAAGGAAAAGTTGCTTCAAATGCATCATTGTATTTACACTTGCCTAGCGCAATCATTTCCAACAAAAAAAATTCAAAAACTCCACAAAATAACTATAAAAAATGAAAATCGTCACAAATGACAAAGTTTTTTTTACTACCACGCGCTTTCAAACGACGTACCACCAGGCTCTGACTGGAATTATAATCAAAACAAGAAACAACCTTTCTCTGTCGGACACGCACGGTGTTCAACCCAAACAGCACACTGACATCTTATGTACATCCTATGGAAGTCTGAAAATTGTCAAAAATACGTCCAGAGGATGTCCAATTGATGATACAAATATCACAAATTATGACATCCGCGGGCGGGATGTCCCTTTAGGACGTCCATTGAATATCCTTTAGCACAACATCCATATGTTGCCCCTTGAGGATGTCCAGTCCATTGGAATATGCAATTGTCAGAAATTATTTTATCCTTACCCAAATAGCACATCCTAGTCCACTGGATAGCCAGTGGATATCCTTAACTGAACATACCGGCTGTCCATAGGATATCCCGAATTTGTCCAGTCGACAGCTTATATATCCAGTAGAATATACAAATGACACACTCCTGGACGTCCTTCTGGATACCATTTATGGACCTTATATGGACATGTGCAAAATGCGCAGAATTAGTATCTATGGAACATTTAGATTTTCAAAAAACAAGATTTAAAAACCATTTAACACTCCTTTTGATTAATTATAAACCAGTTTTCACATTTTCTATTTTTCTACAATATCACTTTAATTTTATTATTAATTTCTAAATTACCTTGGATGTACCTGCGTAATCCATTTAGTATATTACCCTGTTGATATTACTTACCTTTTTTTATACATAAGCAGCATTACTTACTTACTTACTTACAATTCTTTATTCACATTTATGTATGTTCACATGTCACCCTATGCTACTTAACCAACTATATTCAGCATTCCTGGGAGGCTCGCATTCCTTATAGTAATAACTTATGAATATGAAACAACGTATTTGAAATTATTTCACTGCGAACCGGTCATTAATAGTCCAACATACCCCAAGTCCGCGAATACTTAACCATGTCCACACATTCGCTGAAAAACGTCCAGACCTGTCGCAGTTATTTACATATTGTTCATCGAATCTACTGCCGTTCTAAGCCAAAAGGGCATATCTCAAGATTTTAGAGTTTTGAGATATTTGATATTTTATGAAATTTGACCAAGCATCGATATTGTAGAGAGTTTTGTATATGTTTTTTTGATTATAGTGAATGTAAAGAAAGTTATGATGTAATAATAAACTGATTATTTAGATGTTGTTTCTTGTTTAAGATGAGATACGCCTAATTTTGCTCAGGGAAATGAGATGCGTCCGGATCGCTTGGGTTTTTGACCAATTCTTGAGATATGTCAATTTCGTTAGCATTTTTAGGGAATTTTAAGGCCGAAACATGTCTATATTACTTAGAGAATGTGTAAAATAAGTCCTAACTATCCTATAAGGAACATAAATACTCAATTCGACAAAAATTTGAGATACGCCCTTTTGGCTTAGGACGGCAGTCTAGTACTATACGGGGACGATACACCCTAACATGCCCATTAAATGTCGATTGAAAACCTTTTTCCTCTATAAAGGTCACTCCATCTCAATTTCCTCGTATCACATTAGTTAAGAAAAAAAAAGTCTTGCCTGCCTGCTTTTATGTTCATCAGTTAGCTTAATTTTTTTGCCGCTACACAATTTCTCAAAACGAGACTTTTGAATTCTGCGGCATGCCGTTATTGTCGAATGGAATATTAGTTTGCTCTATCTATAGGAATTCGTGCTATTTGAAACGAGTTCTGTTGTAAATATTTTATTAGGGCGTTATCTTCTTCTTCCGTAGAAATTTTTGATCTTCCCGCTGCCTTCTTGTATTCTAATGTCGCATGTCTTTTCTATATGTGTTATTTTTGGTACTGTATTTTTGTTTGTGTGCATTATATGCATCTTCTAGAGGTTAATTTATGATAAAATCTCAAGCGTTTCGACATTTGACAATCGTCAGATGACATCAACAGCTGATATTGGTTTCTTCGAAAAGTCCCTAGATCAATAGTGGGTTGGTAGTGGGCCGTATCAAGCTGACACGACAGGTCGCGTCGTTTTATTTTTGATTGGTTTTGGTGTTTTGTGTTTGTGATGTTGGTGTTTCTGTGAGTGTTGTTTGTATAGTGTGCTTTTAAACATTTTACTGTCAGCCTTTACAGATTTCAGAGACTAGATTTTCTTGGTGTTTATTATTTAAGTTGAACGGTGAGTACAAGTCCGGTCCTGTCTTTTAGCCAACCTCTAAACGTAAAAAGATCAGACTTCAACAGGGTGCCATAAATGATAAGTGACTTGGCCAACATATTGCGAGGTCCAGAAAAAGTGTATCTACTATATGTAAGCAATAGCTTGTGCTCTCTGGACTAAATTCATTTCAGGCATTTTGCTATTATGATAATGATTAATAGTCAATGCCAGTGAAAATTTTAATAACATATTTTAACAAGCCTGATTTGCAACACTTTAGAATCACTGTACAACACATTATTGAACGCGATTGTATGTCTTAGCCTTGAAATCAACGTGGGCTATCTAAGATAAAAATAAACAGAATTTTAAATCACTTGATAAAAAAATTAAATGTTCCTCCTTTGTACTTTGTTTGTTCCTCGGGTTATTCTTTCTTCTTTCACCACCGCACAGTGCAGCGATCTAATGGGGAATGGGGAAAAAACTCGGAAACAAATTATTATTATCATGTAATTTAGTTAACACAAATTTGTCAGCTATTAAACTATATTTAAAACGAAACATAAAATTAACTGTAATGGTTAATAAAAAAATATATAGGAACCCAATCCTAAAAACTTGAAATGTGTGCATTTACACGATCTAAAAATACTTGTGGGTTGTTCGTCAAGGAATGCTTTTTTTTCATTCCTTTTACCACATTTTACATTTTACTTTTATTACATTTTTGTCCACGGGTCGCTGCACCGTGCATCGTAGTAGCATGATTCAACTTCTTCTACTAGTTGTCAAGAACAGAAGAAAATACTAGTTTCTACAATCAAGTTTTTACAATATTTGCTAAAGCCAAAGTTAAAAATTTGCAGGACAAGGTACCAGAGGTATATTACGATTTTTTCAAAGAAGAATTTATGTACGATTCCAAAAACTATATTAATATTCTTAGAATATACGAGTATGTAAACATTGCCATATTTATTAGGCCAACATTGTATGTTCTCGTATATACATATATTCGCGTATATTAAAATGGTAACTAATCCAGTCACGTGTGATTTAATGAATACAAATGTTAAAAAATATTGGTTGTATGTACTCGTATGCCCTTCACAACTGGCATTCAGACATCTGTATATTTTAAGCAGATTGGATGTAATGAATCCTTGTATAGGTAGATAGGACAATGGCATTTGTGTGCAGACTTTTAGTACCACACCTTGAGTTATATGACATTTGAATAGTGCACCTGCAACTCACAACGGCACTAAATGGTAAATACACTATAAATTAAAATATCTCTGTTATACAGAATTTCCTCTTTAGGTTAAGAATTCTATATTTCCGAGCTAAAATTTTGTCAAAAAGGTGAAGCTTTAGGAGGTATGCAGTGCCCAAAACTACTATTTCGGTTTTGATTATTAACAAATAAGCCAAATTTGTATTTTATCCCATTTTCGTAAAACTTCGCCGCGCAATAATTCGACAAACGAAACGTACCTTGCCTACCACCTAAACTTCTCAGTTTGAACCTTTAACTATCAAACTATACCGGTTTTAAAAACTGAAAAAAGTCAGGATCCACTTTATCTGCTTTTTTTAATAAGTCAAATTACTACAATATTAACAGGTTTTTCAATTTTCATATTTACGGAATGTATAAGGTGGCTGTGGAAAAATAAGCATTTCAGTTTTTCTTATTAATTTGCAATTATTTTTAGCTAGAAATGTCAAATTTCATCCCGATATCTTTAATAATTCTCTCAAAATCGTTAGGACGGTAAGTTGGTAAACCAGACTTCCTGAAAAATGCCGAATATCGAGTTTCGTGCTTCTAACAATTCAGGAGAAAACTGTAAATATTATTCTAAATGAAATGGGAGCGGTGTATGGAGACACCTACCCTGATAAAGCCATGACTTACAAGTGGTCACGCTTATTTAAACAAGGTAGAGAATCTTTAGAAAACAATGAACGCCCTGGAGAACCAAGTGATGTGACGATATATGAAATGGTGATGAAAGTTGAACTGGTCATTATGGAAAAAGGTTACCTAACTAAAACTGAAGGAAATCACAAAAATTTTCAACATTTCCGAGACAACTGCCTTTAAAATTCTTGATGAATACGTTGGGATATCAAAGGTTAGTGGGCAATGGGTTCTCCGAAACTTCAAACCTCATCAAAAACTATACCGCATTGACCGATGTAAACAATTTTTGGAGCTCTGTGGGGAAAATTAGCAGAAGTTATCGACAGGAAGGTTAAACTTGGGTTCATATTTATGATCCTAAATCAAAAAGAAAGTCAAAGCAGTAACATGGGTTGGTCCAGCCCCATTGAAATTCAAAGTGCAGCCATCGGCTGGAAAAGTGATGGCAACATTTTTTTGGGACTCTCAGGGAGTTCTGTTTGTAGATTACAAACCTAAGAGAAAGACCATTACAATGCGCGTGTTTATGAGGGTCTTCCTGCCGTGTCAGCTGTGAGGTCGTGCGGCTTTCAAGAGATTAGCCATCCACCATATAGCCCGGATTTGACTTCCAGCGACTATTTTTTGTTTCCGAACCTGAAAAAGGACCTCTGTGGAAGACGTTTTGAGGACGAAATGTCCTAAGGAAACATGAGCAAACCCAAGCTGCCGTAAACGAGCATTTTGAAGGCAAATTAAAAAAATATATTATTCTGAAGGTTACAAAAATTTGAAGAGAAATTGTAATAAATGTATTACTGTGTGAGTAGATTATATTGAACAATAAAAATGTGATATTGATGAATGTGCGTCACTTTATACCTTATTCCGCGAATATAATAAACGCTCCTCGTATTTTAAAAAATTTGTAAGATTTTTTAAGACAAAATTATAGTATTGTAAACTCCTTCTCTTGAAAATAAACTGAAGTTTTTACTGATTCTTTTTCAATAATATACTTTTTTCGCATTTCTTGATAATACATTTTCAAAGTGATTATCGAACTTTAATCTAAAATGAAGTGTTCATCCCACATATTTGAAAGATGGAACTATTTCTAATTATTTATCATTAACATAAATATCAACATTTTTACAGCTTGTATTATTTTCAACTATCATAAATTTTGTTTTTGTGTTAGTCTGTTCACTTTTAACCCGTGTTAATATAGTTTTTAGCTCATAATTTAGAATTGTTATTGCATTAAATATATTTTTCTACAAATACTATTAAAAGTAGGCTTTTTAACGTGTCATTCTAATGTTAAAAGTAACATTTTTTTTACTACTCTTAATATATTGTGTATCTAGTAGAAAAAATAACATCGGACCTCGGCGGCTTGCTGGGCTCGGCTGAGCCTCGTCTACCAATTTTCATCCTCGTCCGAGAATATGTTTTTCATACGAGGTGCACATATTTACTATTTTTTCTGCGATCGAAAATGAAATAGAATAAATAATAAAATAGAATGAGAACTTTAGGTAATATTAATTTATTTGATGTTTGCAAGATTGTATGTATGTATGATGTGAATAAACGAAATTCTCTACGAGAATATTTTATTCCCGGCCTGGGCCGGAAATAAAAATTCTAGTACTGATATATGTCTCAAATTCAGGAAAGACGTGATTTTTAGAATTCTTTTTTAAAGGTATTTTAGGAGTTTCATTTTTTATCATTTTTTATGCAAGAGTAACACTAAGAGTATTTGTAGTAAAATTAGTGTATGATATACATACGTGTAAAAAGTGTGATTATTTGGTTCGAAGGGATGGGCCACTCATTCGACTTCCCTTCTCAGAATAAAATTACACTTTTAACACGTCATAAATAACTATTTTAACCTTAACATAAATGGCACACATTTGAACACAACATTTGCGACAAAACATTTGGCAAATCATTTATGTAAAGAATAAGTAATAAAAGAATTTTCAATCTTCAGTTCCAAACAATATACTTATTTACTTACTTAATCCTCGGAACCCTTATAACTTTCGGTGTCGAGTTATGCTGGAGTTGAGTTTTCAGATATTTTCTTCCATTCTTTTCTGTAACTTACTAGCTCTTTTATACCTTCCCATCTTCTTCCCACGTTCTTCTCGGTCTACCTCTATTCTTTTTTCCCAGTTCCTTTGCTTCGTATATTTGTCTAATTAGTCTGTTTTCGGCTCTTCTCATCACATGGCCTAGCCATGTTAGTTGTTCTTGTTCTATCGTTGTTTCGACAGGGATTATGTTTAGGTTTTCTCGGAACACCTGATTTCTAATTTTATCTTTTCCTGTCTTTCCCTCTATTTTTCTTAGGAATCTCATTTCTGTACTTGTTATTCTGCTTTTCTAGTTTTGTGTTGTTGTCCAGGATTCACACGCATATGTTAGTGTCGGTTTTACAATTCGTTTAACTACGATCAAAACAATATATTTATTTAAAAAATGATACACACCACTGACCCTGCTTCATAACATAAATTTTTAATAAAACAGTAGGTAGAAATTTAAATAATTTTATATAGACAACATAGTGATAGCTATTTGCAGCTACCTTTGCTTCCAAAAAATTATTTTGAATGTAACAATGCACATAAATTATGCTTTTTATTGATAATATTAACTATTTAAAAAACTACATCTCATCCTATTTTTGGTACACGTGGGTCGATTTAATAAGACATTTATATTCAAAGAACAGAAAAAAATGTAAGTAAACTAATCGGGTTTATTATGTATTATTTGTTCGTGAGTAAAATAGCCGATTGTTATAAAATATAATTAATTTTATGTGCTTTGTAAAGATGAGCTTGTCTGACTTATTATAATTGAACGTTTGACAGTTCATGGGCGTGTAGGGTTTTATAGCCAGGGTAAAAAAACTCTCGGATATCTAATGCAAGAACAAGACTTAACTGTCGACCAAACATCACTTACGAGTATGTCCACAAGAATTAAAGTTTTTTATACTGCGATTTTATAAAAACATTTAAGTATTTGATTATACAAAATGAAAAGCATATTTATTAGACTGTGCAAAAACCCAAACGTAATAATTTTTGTCTTTCGGTAAGTAATGAAACCATAGATGTAGAATCAAGGAGGAGATAACATTATTTATATTTTAGAGCAATTAGGGATTCCACTGTTACTCTTAATCTGGTAAACTATGGCCCCCACCTCCTTTTGGCAATGGCCGTTGCCAAGATTTAAGTTAAGTCGCATATTTTCAGATTGCTAAACTATACTAAAATAGCGCAGTTACTGTAGGTTAATATCTGCAATCGGAAATATCACAGGCTAATAACTAAGTTTTAAGAAAAATGTACCAATATACAGTATTTTTGTGGTAATAAAATGTCGGTGATTTATTTCTATTGCACGGTGACGAAATTTAGAATGAGAGTGGCAACGTCGACTTCTTTCCGTAGCACGTGCTGCATTCACTGCATATATTGGAATGGGGTAGTCTACAGATATACTGAATACTTCTTTTTCTTAAATCAAACATTTTTAAAAATTTTAAAACTACCCTAGAACCTGCCCATGTTCGCCGCACCTGGCTGACCTATGTGCTCGCTTGACGGAAAATTGCGCGCGAAAAAACTACGAGCAAATGAATTTGTTATAACGTTGCCAGGCATCTAAATATTTAACAATAACTTATTTTCTGTTACTAACCGTAATTTAAGACAAACGTAAAATAAATTTAAACCTTTTCCTAAGAAAAACCAAAAAAATTAAAAAGGCCACTGCGAAATCACTCTTTTTTAGTTTTAACCAGTAGTTGCCTAACATAATATAGATATCAATTAGTAAAACTAATAAGAAGTTGCAAAAAATGATACTTATCTAGTAGGAAATGTGTTGAAAATGTCATCCATTTGCTTCCAAACAAGCATGCACTCTTCGTAGCATATTGTCCCGAACCCCTTGAGAGATATTAAAATTAAAAAAATTAAAAGAGATTTATTTAGCTAAAAGCTATTTACATAAAATTATAATAATAAATAATCCATTATACATTTGTAATATACATATATTTTTTAACGTATTCTATTTATATTTGATAAAATTTGAATTTTTAATTTATTCTTAAATTTTATTAAACCATAGTTTTTAAAAACATTATTTACGCTGTTATATTCTATTAAACCTTTAAATAAAATTGAATTCTGTGTTGATTTTAAATTTTTTTGATCTAAAATAAAATTTTGATTTCCCCTTGTGTTGTGATTATGAATGTTGTTGAACGTTTGTAGAAATTTTGATAAATATGGAGCCGAAATATTTAATTTTATTTTATGGATAATTAATAATTAAAAATTAAACTATTATATTTTAACAAATTTTCAACATTCATCCAATTTAAATTTGTAAGCATATCTAAAATTCTTGTGTATTTATCACAGGCCAATATAATTCTCATTGCTCTATTTTGAAGAATTTGTAATCTGTTTCTATCAGCTTGCTAGACATATATAAAATAGAGTTACAAAAAATAAAATGAGGAAGTATGATAGAGTTAAATACCAATTTCTTTGAATTTACACTAATATAACCACTAACTCTATTCAAAATTCCAATTTTTTTAGATATTTTTTTACATATATAATCCACATGATCAACAAACTTAAGATTTGAATCTATTATTACTCCTAAATATTTAAATTTATTAACTTTACTAATATCTTCACTATTAATTCTAAACTGATAAGCATAATTATTGAAATAATTACATAAATTTTGACATCCCAATACCATACATTTTGTTATACTAACATTTATTTTCATTTTATTAAGTTTCATCCATTCATTTACAGATTCTAATTCTTTATTAATATCAAGAACTAGTTGTGAACAGCTTTCCTCAGACAAATAAATTATTGTATCATCAGCAAAAAAATGATAACTACATCTTTTAAAAATATTTGATAAATCATTAATGTATAAAATAAATAATAAAGGACCCAACACACTTCCTTGAGGAACCCCAACATATTCTCTATAATATTCATTATTTCTTGGGCTGCCGTTTCAACACGATTTCGCACTTAATTCAATTAGCACACTATGAATATAATGAATATAATATTTCCTTCATCGTACCCCACAAGAAGAAGTCACATGGTAGCTTAGCTGCTGTACCACTAACACAAAATAAAATGTTCTTTCACTGGAGGTTCGCCGTTAAAAAATCTTTCAATGTACAAACTTATCCAGCGTTTTCGTTAGCTGCTGCGTAGCACAAAACGATATCTGCAAGCTAAGCATCTTGGCATCTTGGATTAAGAAACGGATTAAAAATAGGTTAAAAAGCTCTATCCAAAACAAAACTAATAAGAATTGGCGGCAAAAAAATACTTTATTTTTCTAGGGACAAAAATACTAGTGAATAGCGTCACCCCAGCGAACTTATTTTTCAGCGCCGTTGCCAAATTATAGAAGCTGTGCGGAAGAAATACATAAACTGTGCCACATAAATAGTGATGTAAACAATTCATACGCACCTTTTTATTACATTAAAAAGTAGACGAAGCTCTCCTTTAATAATATCTTTTTTAATTCATGCAATTAACACTAAATCGATTTGCGCCGAATCGGCAATATGAGAGAGACACGAGAGGACGACAGAACTTTCTGAATTAACTTCGTTCTTATATTGGTTATAGCTTATAGCGGCGGCGTTTTTGAAATTCTGCGAGTAATTTATAATTTAGATAGCGTTGTTATTTAAATAAGCTGTAAAAACTCTTACAGGACAGTTAAAATATAAAATACATATAGAACGTAACACTTACAAATTTTTAGTATCAAATGTAATTATTTATTCATATTAAATAAAAACGCAATCATTATTCCCAGAATTTCAAAAACGCCGCCGCTACCTGACCGCCACTAACCTGACAAATCAGAACGAGCCATTAGTAGCTTGAATTTTTATCACCAGATGGCCCACGCGGCTTCCGGCGACCGGCGACAGAAGACAACAGAAAACCAAAAGAGGTCAGTGACTCTTACCATGTCAAGTACTCTGATTTTTTTAGATTTCCATTAAGTTTTATCTACGATTCTTTATTATTTAGTAAAATAAGTTTCCAGCTCTTTAACAGTGCCATTATTAGTATTAAAAAATATCTTACGCGCTTATAGTGTTGACCATTTATAAGAAAACAAAACATTTCGTGGTGTTAGGCGGTCATTTTACCCAAACAGCTGTTATAGTATATTAATTTTATTATTTAGTGAAAAAAAAAATAGTTTCCTGTGCTATTCAATAAAATATCGCGCTGAGTGTTGTGTATCATAATAGCTAGTAAAACAAAACATTTCTGGGTGTTTAGTTTGGTGTTAGTTTTGGTTTAAACAGCTGTTCTATGGATTGTGCTGTAGTATTTTAATTTTTTGAAATTGAGTGTTTGTAAAGAGTTAGTAGGATGTATTTACTTAAAGATAACAAAATATGGTCATAAAGTGAGTCATAAGTCAAGGTCGGAGTGGTTGCAATTTATGTTTATTGTATTCTGTATTTCCTATTTTTAATAAATGGATACTATACGCTTGGGCAGCATGCTTTAATACTCGCCGCCGCTCGCTTTTTTAAGCCGTCGATAACTTTGTTGGCTTGCTCGCCAATGTCTGCGACGGTAAATTAAAAGCGTCACGGTATGGTCCCGGTAGTTGACAGTTTTTATTGCGACCGGGCGACAGCGACGTTAAAACATGTTTCTATCATCATTTATAAAATAAAATATTATTTAAAGGGAAGCGTTCTAATCAAATTTTTTGATACCATTAGCTGTAGTAATAAGTATGTACATACAAATAAACAAACTTAGCATTACATTAATATAGTCATAACCAAAGTTATCCTTAAATATATAGCTGTCTTTAATAATTTCTCGAATGAAATATTTATGGGAAATATACCTGTCATAAATAAGGCGGTATAACCATTGATGTCGAATCAAATAGATACCGTTATTTACATCTTAGAGCAATCACAGATTCCAAAGTTATTTAAAACAGATTTCAGATTGATAGACTCTACTAAAGTAACGAAATTACTGTGGGCTGATACTTATTTGCATCATAAATACCACAGGCTAAAGCATATGACTAAGGATTAATAAAATATACCATTATTTTTTGTGACAATAAAATTTTAGTAATTTAAATTATAAATAATACAAATTTAGTGTGAAAGTGGCAACGTCGCTTCAGGGAGCGTCGTCTACTTCATTGAGAAAGCTCAAACACGAAATTTTTTTTGTACCTTCAAAGCAGGTCGGAATATGTATATGATTGTATAGTGATATTTTACGTGATTTTTGGTTTCTTCTATGGAGGACTCGAACGGAGGAGACCGATCGACAATGGCTGCATTTAAAATTTCTGTCCCTGTTTTTTGGTTATGTTGCTAAGTTGTCGAGAGAGGCGCTCTGTTCGTTAGTGAGAATAATTTTTCATAAAAAGTGTGGTATTTTTGTCGAAAACACTTTATTATTAATATTTTTTCTTAACACTATTGACAATGAGTAACGATAAATCATATAAAAGTAGATTTTGCTTTGTGCCGAGGTGTAAAACAGGGTATTCTTCAGATAAGAAGCTCAAGAAAGAATGCGGTTCAAACAATCAAAGCCTCTTCGTAGCTCCCAAGGTAAGTTAATTTGCTTATAAGCTGTAATCAAGGGCTAACAAACTCATGAAAATACTATATTATGCTGTCGATAGTATTACGTTCGGAGTATTACGTTCCCTACGGCACGGCCGTGTATTTTGCACACAGCATAACCTAAAAAATATATTATATTAAAAATAGTTTAATTCGTTTCTTTTTTGTAAATATTGTATTAAGACACTAATATTCAGGTTGGGTATTTCTGGTATAAATCCAGGCCAAATCACCATTTTATCAATATCCTTGTACATAAAATACCATTAGAACTATGTTCTGTCATGTATTGATTAAATAATTAAGTACCTAAATTTAACAACAGTATAATTGTGATTGGTAATGGTAATCACAAAAATCACAGTCACATTTGATTGTACAATTATTTATTTTTATACGTTTTCTTATTAGGACCCCATAATTTTTCAACAATGGCAACGAGCAATTGTAAAAAAATGAATCGCCTTGACGAAGCTCGAAGAGAGAAAACCAAATGTTTAAGAAAATTGTAAAAAGCTAATGAAAGATGGGGTAATATATTCATCCCTGACCAAAAATTAGCTGACTGTAAAATATTACTGCTATTTTATACTCGAGTAACAATGTAATAAAGAATATAAATAAATATAATTGTTTTATATTTGTGTTTTTCTTGTGATTCTATATAGGAATAATAAAAAAATATGATATTAATAGAGTTGTACAGTTGTTTACTTAGCGAAAAAAAGTTTTTTGTGGCTAAAAAGTTTAATAACCTGTATTTAAAAACCAAGCGTCGTTGGAACTACATATTATGGGCCGGGTGTTCCAATAAGAGTGACAAAGTAGATTTAACTTCATATAAAAGTCGTTATTTGTTCCTCTAAGAAAAGAAAATAAACTAATTTAAATAAAAATAGTTATTGCGCCCATAAGAATCCATGTATTTGCAATATCACTTGGACACATGCGCCGCTTGCGGCGCGGCGAAATCGTAAAGCTGAATTACCGATGCAAATTTGAGACCGCGGCCAACGTATTGCGATCGGTCTCCTCCCTTCAAGTCCTCCATATTTTATCCATAAACTTTGTGGAAGCAAAGCAGTGCCAAGTGTGTGGAAAAATGAATTATTTTCATCCGGAACTGTCTTTTCAGAGGTTTGCTAGGTGGAATACAGAATACAGGAAAACCATTACGGTGGTGCGTCGAGACGGAAGCCGATTTCCGAGCAAGGAAGTTCGAAGGGGTAAAGGAAGGCCATTGCCTAAAACTTAATTTGACTCCGCGTGAGTGATAGGGGAGTATCATTTAGGGTACAAGTTTACCTTGAAACGTGGAATACAAGTCAGGCGCGGACTACAGAAATTTGTGTATTCACCTAATTACATTACATCATACAGTCTTACATATAAATGTAATGTCTTACGAAACAAATATAAAGGTTACAAACAGCTTTACTGTAGAGCACACATATATGATGAAATACAAGAAGCGCACCATACAGATAATTCCCAGAAGTTTTAAAAAGTCCAAACCTAGAAGGGATTTAATGTTGTGAAAAATACACTAATTTATCTATATGGCATAAAGAACTGTATCAAGCCATTATCTATTGAATGTGATTGGTATTCGCAAACCATGAAAAGTTTTCTTGAATAGTGTAATGCATATTGTGAAGATAATTCGTAATATATCATTACTATCGTTAAATACCATAGTAACTCGGAATAAGTATCTGTTCTATGCATAGTACATCAGGCGGGTTATGCTACCAGTGTGAAGTTGGGTTAATAACAATTTGGATTATAGAAAGTGACGTAAATAAGCCAAATAAAATAGAAAAAAATCGGGCTCCTAGAAAGGACTATTCTGTAGCGAGACTACTAACTTAGAATAGGGTCTCTGCAGGGTAGTAGATATTCTGTAAGACTATGCTGCTATAACGTCTGAAGATAGACGCATACAGTTTTTTACAGGACACTAGCATAAGTGAACAGTGAAACTCAGCTTTTGTATGTAATGTGTATTTTCGCAGCAATATCGTTCAATACCTTAATTGCTACCTAACAGCTAGAATAGTTAGAATTAAATATTGTCCAGAATTATTGTAAATACGCCTATTTGTCATTGATATTCTTAATCTAGCAGTTATAACAAAAAATTGCCTGTATATTTATATAACCTACGGCACGCTCAGATATACGAAGTTTGTAGTCGAGAATAAATATATAAACTAACCGATCCGTCTCTGATGTGCTCGTGACATGGACCGCGTGAAAGGTTAGGTTTTATTGATTTTTCAATACGCCAGAGCCCTATTCGCTTGGCAAAAATTCGATCGTTCCGGATTACTCTACGGCACTTCGGTGTCATTGTATCTCTTTCTACTTGCTGTAATAATTACCTACGCATTTCTCTAAAAGTTCATAATCTCATTCGGATCGATCCAGTTGTTGTCAATCGAATTTGTACCCTATTTTTACGTTAATGACGTTTAACTTGCTCCATGCTGCGTTATTTTCCGTAGTTTAACCGGCTTTATAGTTCTTCCCTTTACCCCTTCCAACTTCCTTGTTTCCGAGTCGGCGGTTATGTGTTGAGGGAACAGATATACCGCTCTAGTCATAAATGCTTGATATAAGTAAATGAGCAAAGTCCCTCTCTGGAATAACCGTCCAGTTTGCTGTCCGTTTGCCGGAGTACAGTCATGATGAACACACGAGTTAAATACTACGGTGCACTGTACTTAAGTATTTTATAATTTTTCAATAATTACTACTACAGCTACTTCTATCTATTGTTTTTTATCTTTTATATTGATGTAACAAATAAAGTACGAATAAAAGCTGAAGATTTGTTCTAATTGTAATTATTTTACTACATCAATTATTGCTTGAATTTTAATTGGTTGTACCCTCCGTTTTGTATTTAAATTTTGTGTATGTAGAGAATAGATATTAATTAAACACGATATCAACTAGCCAGTAGATATATACTTTTCCACTTAACTGAAAGATCTATTTTAAACAGTTGGATTATTTTATTAACCAGAACTGCAACAATCAAATTACCCTGTTCTAATACCAATCGACCTACTTTAGTCAGCAAACATACTTGAACAAAATGTCAGTTGTCGAAACTTATTATTAATCATGTCAAAGAAATAACTGATATTGTTTTCTAAGTTTTCTGCAACAAACTAAATATGGCCATGTAAAGTTAAACATAAATCCATACAAAGCAAAATATCGCAAACGAGGAATGAAGGTTGTCACTTTTGCAAACGACAATCCTATATTTCCTAGAGTTATTTGCATATTTTTATAAATCATCGTCTAGTCTTATTAGTACTCCCTTTTCAATAACTTTCAACCATGTAAGGCAATACAAACGTATAATATGTAAAACAACAATTTATTATTGTGATTTAATTGAATGATTTATGGATTTACCCTAGAATACTTATTTACTTCGTGCATTGATTAATGTATTCCTTAAAACGTAGCTACAGTATTTGCATTGCATATCAAATCAGAAGTCTCAACACCAAGAGATACACGGCAAGAACAATAATAAAAAAAATATGCATATTAATAATTAGTGTGCTACGAATTATCAGCAATATATATATATATATATATATATATATATATATATATATATATATATATATATATATATATATATATATATATATATATATATAGAAGGGTAGTCGTTGCTGACTAGTTAAGGAGTAAACTAGTAAATATTGGGGTATGCAGCAAATGAAAGTGTACTCTTTAAAGTTTAGTCCGAGCTTTCGGAAATCTTTATTTCCATCATCAGGGAATCTACAATTAATAATTAAATAGGAGTTTGTTACAATAAAAGAGTTTAAAGTAACTTACAACCTTGTTGAGGTTGGTCATCAAGATATCAGTTGTAGATTTGAACATTGTCAAGGTAAAAAGCCGAAATTCGGGTCCAAAACATTATCACAAGTTAAAATTATTTTTTATGACAAAGAAACATTGATAAAATTGCTTAATTATTAGAAAAAATGGATATTAGTTATATAAAATCTTGTCTTATGTTTAATTTTAGGTTTCATTTTATAAAGTGTCACTGACAGGTGAAATTATTTTTTAAAATTTTAGGGTTAGGGAACTAAATGTCAGTGGTTACACGTTATCAAGTTTTAGTGTGCAGTATTTTGATCATCAGCAATAGCAAAGTTAAACCAAAGAAAAAATGGTACTATTTATATTAGGGGGCGGTTTATTATCTAGCAAAAGAAGATAAGAGTAAATTGTATTTAAATGATTGATATCTGTTGTTTTATTTATGCAGTTTGGTCTAGCCATCTCTAGAAAAAGCCTCTTGGTGTAGTTAGATTCTGAGATTAAAATTTTTGTGGAATTGTAGTTCTTGTTATGATTAAATTTATTTTCATGTTCTGCTAAGGCGCATTATATAAAAGACTCGTTTGAAGTCACACAAAGATTCAATAACATTATATTACCTGACAATTATTATGTCCTGGCTAGTCTGGATGTGATATCTCTTTTTAGTAACGTTTACTTAAATGCTGCTCATAGAGCCATCCACAAAAACTGGGACCGTATCAGCACTCACTGAAATATAAATAAAGAATCCTTTATAGAATTGATAATCTTCCTTTTTGAAAACACATATTTCTCTTTTAATAACAAACATTACAAACAGACTTTTGGCACACCGATGGGCGCCTCTAATTCTCCAATTCTAGCAGCCTATGTTATGGACGATCTGCTGGACACTGTCATCCCTGTCCTATCCTTCAATCTTCACTTCATAAAAAAAATATGTAGATGATATCATTTTGTCCTTGCCTCAGGATGATATTAATGAGATAGTAGAAACTATCAACAGTTATGATCCGTACATACATTTCAGTATAGAAACAGGATATAAATATATATATATATATATATATATATATATATATATATATTATATATATATATATATATATATATATATATATATATATATATATATATATATATATATATATATATATATATATATATATATATATATAATATATATATATACCCAGCATTTGCGAATGTGGCAAATTTACCGAGCTGAACCCGTAAACAAAGGCGATGCCCTACAGACTTGCGCATTGCAGAACGCTCGCCTTGTGACGGATAGGAACGTACTTTAAAATTTAGTTATTAAAATACACACTCACTATGACGTGAATATTTTATCAAGATATAAATACTAATTTTGATTACATTTAAATTATCAGTAATTTAAATTATCCTTTTTATTAATGATAAAAATGCAACCCACTAGTGGGACTTTAATAAAAATGGCATATTTTGTTGTCTTAAACTCGGATTTTTCTTGCTATAAAAAATGTCGTTAAAATTTTTTTCTCACCCACTTTTTTATTAAAAGTGTGAGCAGTGGAAAAAGCAACAGCTTTTATCTTTAGTTCCTATTACTTCTTATTTAAAACATGGCCAAAGTCAATTCGACGGCCAATCTTGTTAATTATAATAATTAATTCTCGACTACCGGTTATTTAGTTTTTTGAAAAAGCAAGGGCTAGTAATAAAAAACTTCCAATAAATACAACATACTTTTATCAAAGCTTTTTGCTGCTATTGGCTTTTTAAACAAAGAAATTTCCAGTTACCCAGACTTTTTCTTTAAAGAAATCAAAGAGTGAGTTACTAACTAAACGTGTCTAGAACCTTGAAATTTTGCACAGAGGTTTCTTATATAACGTAGGCATCCACTAAGATAAGGTTTTTTTTTCAAATTCAACCCCTACGGGGGTGAAATAGGGGTTCAAACTTGGTATGAAGAAAGACTATTAGATGGTCCTATGAAGTCGAAACCTCATAGAAGTACTCTAAAAAATAAATGTTTAAACACGTGTTTTTAATAAATCAACCCCTAAGGGGGTGAAATGGGGGTTAAAAGTTTGTAATGGAGTAAAAAGTTGTTTGATTTTTATGTAACATGGAATAAACCAATACTATTAAACAGAAAAGTTTCAGTTTTTATTAAATGATGTAAAAGAAAAATATTTTCAAATGATTAGAATGATACTACTATCAGAAACTAAACTTGGTGTTAAAATATGTTCAGCATACTTCAATAATATAAAACTAAGTAATTTAAAAAGTACCACTTAGAAGGAATAGGGAAAAACCAAATTTTGGCAAAACACAATCATACACTTTACATGTTGTAGGGTTGCCAGATCCAACATCTTCAAAATCGGGTATCAGCGTTTAAAAGCTGCTTAGAAATCGGGACTCTATCTTTTTGCACTAGTATTTAAGAAATGAACAGCTAAAGCATACAATAAGCAAAAATATAAACTTTTTATAAACGTCAAATGTAAGAAATCTGGTATATAATGCTCTAAAACTATACGTCTTAAATTTATGATTAAATAATTTAAATTATTGAGGTTAAAAATACGTTTTTTAGAAAATTTTAAAAATCGGGACAACTCACGTCCCCATTTGAAGTGTGTCGGGAAGCAGGACATACCATTTGAAATCGGGAAATCTAAAATCGGGACAATCCCGATAAAATCGGGACGTCTGGCAACCCTAGTTGATCGGCCATTGTCCATAAAAATAACGAAACCAACACTGAAACAAATTGGCACTCAGCGAATGAATCTCTAAAAAATGTCAAAAGCTCGAAAATAAACACAACCATATTACACTACTTCATTTTCACACACAAGTGGAAAATTCAAATTGCTTCGGCCTGGATCTGATCGCTGAGTTGACAACGACCCACTTTAGCTAGACGTCTTGAGTGCGCATGCCTTACCGGGGCGACTTTTAAAAACCTAACTGGTGACAAATGCGTACAAACCCACTTTTTCGCCCATGCATTGGTCGGATTCAGCTGATGTAGGGAATACGCTGTGCGGGTCTAATATATGTAATGTCTATGTTTCTGCCACTAACAACTGAAAAAGGGTGGTTAGCAATTAATTTGAAAAAAAGATAAAGTGGTAAGTTGGTAATTTATAGTTACAATTTTTGTTTTTCTCTTCCAGTGATGGCTACAAATTGGTTTTTATCAGTTTAGTACACGCCTAGCTTTAAGCCCAACTCAAATCATAATTTGGAGTACACATGTGAATGAAAATTGTCTGACTGGGTCTGTTTAAGCCAAGTTGCAGTATTTAAGATTGGCTTGACACAGCTCTTCGTCTTTGTCGCTTCTGCGCCAGAAGTTTTCTTTCTTCTGCCTTTATGGGTCTAATAATTTCTTGTCCTAAGATATATCTTGTCTGATCTTTCTTCTATGGTACTCCATATATTTTCCTTTCTGGAATGGAATGGAATCTCTATGAAAAATTGTAGATTAACATATAGGCAACATTTTCTGACGCCCTCATGGGTGAAATTTTAATCAATCGCTCTTTAGTGGGAGTCTACATTTTATGTTCCTAGGGCCAGAAGTTTAGCCTGGGCGTTTATATGTCAGTCAGGCAGGATTTTGCATCTTTTACAGTGTATTATAAAATTCACTGCATATGTTGAAACCGATAAATCCTGTTATAAATATATTCATAAATGGTGGAGAAAAATATTCATAAATAGGCTATTAATTGCCCCTTAAACTTTCTCTAACCGACGCGATGGTACCCGCCACTGCAAGACACAAATAGTACGAATAAGTCGCCAATTCTATCAATAATTTTTTCTATGCTACAAGTCAGCAAAAGAAATAATGATTTTGTTGCCTTTAAAGTAAAATCCCTTTAAAATACACTCCTTTTGAAAATTATTTTAGGTTAATAAATACGCACTAACAACACAGTACAGACATTAATGCAAAAAAGAGCACCAGACTGATAATTAAAATTAACAAAAGTTAAACACAAAGATTCCACCTTTTTTTGTCACTATCAGCACTGTTAAAAACGAAAGCTAATGTTTTTGTCACTTTTACAGTAAAATCTTTTTAAAATACACTTACTGTAGAAAGCTTTTACCAGAGAAAATAGAATGGGTTTGTTAGGTTTTACGTTAAACTTATATAACACTAAAAAACAGTAGGTATAGCCATTAAAACGGTCCACTAACTAATTAAAACACAGTGCTTAAAAGAATCCACGGTATTTTGTTACTATCAGCACTGAAAAACTAAAAAGTTATTTATTTATTAAACAACACAACTCTTACGGTCCGCCTAAATAAGTTATTTGACATATTATCTAATTGTTTCGAATACTTTTACCCTTGACGTAACAAGAGATAGGCAACCCAAAAAATACCAATAGTTATTGTTGCATAAAAGATAGGGAAAAAGGGATGTGGAAATTATAGCGACGTTCAGCAATTCAATCTTATTATCGTTTTATCGCCAATTTTGCAATTCGCATTTATATGAAACAAAAACAAACTTTCTGCGACTAGCGTTGAAATATCTAAATCTCTGAAATAATTTTACCCCTGTCGGTTTTTTTTTACATACTCTACTGCATAGGCACCAATACAAACACGCGTGTATATTATGAACGTTATTAATATTTTTTTTTTTAGAAGTTGGTTTTAAATAATAATGTAGTTTCTTTTTGCTACCTAGAGATCGTCGATTCGTTGTTAACTAAGCTCAGTTTTATCTAGTTTGTGCTTTGATTATAGTGTTTCTTAAATTAGCTTAATAGGGTTAAAAACTAAATTAAATTTAACACTAATAATATTTACGTATTATGTAACGTTTGTGGGTGCAAGAAAGCGATTTAGATACATCTCGACTTTAGAAAAACTCATTTGAAAAAATCGGTAAGTTACGATAATTTTTTTTTACAAAAGGGCGAATAACAACTTTCGGAACGTGCGGTGTGAAACAAAATAATGTCTTTGACAAACAAATGAAAGGATTTTGGTTATAATTTCAAAATACTGTGTAATTGTGCTCAATTAGTGTTTTTCGTTTGAATTTTTAACTTTTTTTAAAGGCAAAAAGTTTAATTTAGTAGGAATAAGTGAATAATGGTCATCTCATTAATAACGTAATAGCTAATCATAATTGTTTATGTTAACGGTATAACATAGCCTGTTTTGTTCTGCTTAAAATGTCAACCTAATTTCATGTGTGTATGGCCCATATTTTTCCATATTAAGTAAAGAAACTGATATTAAATTAAAATACACATTTTTAGTAAAATAAGACTTTTGAATTAAAAATACTTTTGGTTCTCATTAAAACTGATAAAAAAGTAAGATGACAAGATAATATTTAAGTTTGGCATTGCCCCGGCAAGATCATTTGTTTTTTATCATATTGAAGCCTATGACGTCAGGCTCTTCAGAAGCGTCGGACCAGGGCCGGTATTTGGGCATTTTTTAAAATAAAATGTACGATCTGAGGGGAAAAAGTATTGGGCACGTATGTAGAGTACCCCAATAGTGAATTTCATAATACCCTGTATACAGATAAACGTCAAGTAACAAATACAAAAGGTATTATTGATTTCTAGTTTTTTTGGAACCCGTTGTATAATATAGAAAGAACTTACGTATTGTTTAACAGTTAAAACAACTTTTCATCTACATTAATATTCCCGTTGAAAGGGTTGTTGATCGCCGAATGTTGCGAATAACCTAAATACATTATTTAAAGCAGCGACACTGGAGCCGACAAATCATTTCTACAAATCCGTATACTCGCTATCCTAAAAGCGATTATTGTTGAGTAAAACTACTATATATCAGGGTGAAAGGGGTAAAGAACTTTATGTAGGGCTCATAAATTTGAAATAAACCAAATTTACCAAACATGAAAAACAAAAAGTCACCTACCAGCACACAATGACATATGGACGTTCCGTCCATGCACCCAAAAATTGTATTTTTATATCACCACAAAATTTATGAATATGGACTGAATATTTCAAATTTTATTCTGTTACATTCTATATTTTTTATGTAAAAATATTTTATTGACTTGTTTTCTCTTTCGTCCAACGATTTATGTTTTACATTATTTGATTCACCTCTGGGGTTGTTGTGACAGTAATTTATACAGCTAAATTAAGAATTAAATGTCCTTTCCTTAAACCTATATATAATAAAACGGTTTAAGTTAAGCATGAAAACCATTAATTTTTGTTTTTCAAAAAATGCACCTATTCCAAAAAGGCACTGAAACGTATAAAATAATATTTAGATATTTATTACTAAAGCCAGTGTTTGTGTTTAACTTTAGGTAACTTGTACACCAAGGTTCTAAGCTTTGAAGTCGGCGCAATTCCTAATTAATTGTTTATGCATTTTCATTACGGATCATTGTATTTTTAAATTGCGCCAACTTCAAAGTTTAGGACAATAAGGCTTACCATTAGGTTCAGTAAGTAGTCGGTTAATTTTTTGAAAAAAGAAAATAATTTCTTTCTTTTCGTGTAAATACTAAGAATAATCTTCTGCGCAAAATTGGATTTGTAGCTTCTAATATCCCTCAAAGGCGACATATTATTACCCGCTAATTTTAAAGAATATTTTTTGTACATCTACTCAGTAATGTAATATCCATCTAATATTGATTTCTTTGACACAATAACCCTAAAAAGAGAACAATATATCACACAGAACTAAAAAAAAGGAATTGTTCCTCGACACATCGAACTCATCCCACCTATAGACAGCAAGCTTTCACTCAACAAGGGTGAAAAGCTTACTGTCTACTTAAAAAAAAGTTATTTCTCAACACATCGAACTCATCCCACCGATAGACAGTAAGTTTTCACCCAACAGGGGTGAAAAGCTTACTCTCAACTAAAAAAAAAAGAAATTGTTTCTCGACACATTGAACTCATCCCATAGATAGACTGTAAGCTTTCACCCAACATGGGTGAAAAGCTTACTGTCTGTACCTAGTACTTAAAAAAAATGTTTCTCGACACATCGAACTCATCCCACCGATAGACAGTAAACTTTCACCCAACAATGGTGAAAAGCTTACTGTCAACCTAAAAAAAAAGAAACATCGAACTCATCCCACAGATAGACAGTAAGCGTTCACCCAACAAGGGTGAAAAGAATTCAGATGTTTATGTGTGCGACTTTTACAAGTAACTTTAGGTTTTTGTATATTTAAGTTACAATTTCATTTCATATGTATATCATAAATATTAAAAATAAACGCTTACTTTTAGAAAAATTTTTGTATATTTAAATTACAATTTCATTTCATATGTATATCATTAATATCAAAAATAAACGCTTTCTTTTATAAAAATTTGTGTTTAACTTTTTATAATCGTGAAATTGTCATTCCACTTTAACATGTCCAAGTACTCCACATTGGGATACCAAAAACTCAGAGATCAAGCATGTAGTTATTTTATGAAACTAGTTGCAACTATCTTTTTAAATTTCAAATTGCTTTGAAAAAGTATCCGCTTTATAAAAGGTAATTTAATGATTTCGTGTGTCTAAAATCATGTTTTAAATATTTTTTTGAATTGTAAATGCATTTTAAATCTTACCACTAAGTTTTTTAAATTTATTTTATCCATAAACTTTGAAAAATGATGCGGCAATGCCAAGTGTGTGAAAAAATTTATTATTTTCATTCGGAACGGTCTTTTTACAGGGTGTGTATGTCGTCTCCTCTTGGGGAAGGTCAATGGTTTTGTCGGATTGTTCGGGTATAAAACATATTCCTTGGTATGAAAACCCCAAAATACGAAAAATTGGGGTACAGAAAGTCCACTGTACAAAGAATTCAGGATACGAAATGGCAGAGGATCAATTGCCGGGGGAACGAAACACTCTGGGGTGAAAATTATACTTAAACCAATTTCAGGCAAAAAATGGGGATCTCCATAAGGTATAAAATTTTTACACAGAAAATTTAAATCTCTTTTAAAATATCAGTTGCCGAAAATCGGAACCTTAAGGTTTTACCTTTAGGCTAATATTTTTAGAGTAATTGGTGTCCAATGTGGCTAGTCCGTTTATGATATCATATCAAAATAAAGATTAATCACCATCATCAATAAAAACGCGCTTAAGGCAGCAACACTTAATGTTACACGAATTAAATATGTAAAGCATTTTGTTGCTCATTTAGTTTTTAAGATATTTATCGCATTTTAAATCAAAAATATGTTTTATAGTACGGTTAGTGACGCGTAATATAAAACCAAATTACTTGTTGACAAATGGTAGTTGGAATCCATTTAAATAATTCATTTTAGAATAATACATTGAAGGTGTGGCACTGATATAAGATTTAAATTTTATTTGAAACTATACATTAACATTTTAGTAGTGCTTAGATTTGCTTCAGCAAATTTCATTAATCAAATTTTAATTGTAAAATGGTTTAATTTCCATGATGTATATTATATATCCCAAGTGATCCACATTTGCCACGCATTTTAAGCCTAAAAATCAAATACTTTTCTGGAGAGAAAACTAAAATGGATTTATATTGAGAATGCGAAATTAACATTTGTTGTAGCAAGAGCAGAATAATACAAATTTCAACAAAAACCAAGCGGGACACCTTCTTGAAAACAAAGTGGCACGCGCTCTGGTACTCATATTGTCATAATGACCGACTGACCTCAGAAAGATTAAGTTTTGCTACTGACCGCCAGGCGCAGCATATAAGTTTTTGAAATACCAAGGGGTACGGAATTAGGCTTTGGTGCGGAATTGGGCAACCTTACCTTAATGCTCATCACATTTGGATTTCTCTCCTGAACTTCAAAAAAAGTCTGCATAATACTTACTACTCACAATGTATATAGTATAAATGTATTAGATATAAAACTAAAGGTAACATAGAGGTATATCCAATACAAAAAAAATATCTGAAAATTATTTTGAAAATAATAATAACAAATACTTTTTTAAATAAATAAAACACGCAATTTTGCCGAAGGCATGAATGTAACTAGGATTTGTATTGGGGTAAGTAAACTTATGAAACAGCGGTTTTTCTACTTTCCTAGAACAATATTTAATTGTTATTTCGAAGTAATATGTATGTGAACAGTTAAAAAATGCAATTTAAATAATAGGCACAATAAAGTTTAATAACATAAAATATATTAAACCATCCTGTATATATTTCCTATTTAGATTAGCACATTATTTTAATATTTATTAAAGTGTGATAATCATAACGTATCCTCTTTCAGTTTATTGGGCAAGTTTCAAGTTATTTTATTATAAATGTGTTTTTAAGATGTAAAAATGCTAGCTTTATTATGTTCTTATTACGTGGTTAACCAAATTGTAATCTGATACAGGGATATCCAAACCTAAAACTTCCATTCCGGATATCTGTGTGAGCAATATATTGTGTGATGTGGTAATATTTTATATTGCAGTTGGTTTTTACACTGTTTTTTTTTTTTTTGAAAAGTTTGGCAATTTATTTTTTTAAAAACAACTACAGTCAGGTGTTCTTCTGTGTTGTTTTACAACTATCTTAATATATTACGTGACTATATAAGCTCAATTGCCAATTATCAAAAGGAAGGATTGCCACAAAAATGAGAGGATCATTTTTACACTATTTTTGTCTTTCATCAAAAATGTGATAATAAAATATGTACAACCTTTTTAAGAAATGCGGTAAAATCCAGTCAAATAAAGCTAATTTATTAAAATGTCAATAGAAATATAATAAGTGCAATAAAAATTATCGATAATTTTATTGCCCGAACGCATATTAAAAGAGCACGAGTGCACGTAGTAAAAGAGCACGAGTGCACGTAGTGCATGAGTGCCTTTTTCAGTTTAAAAGGCATAAGTGCAAATTTGTCAAAAAAAAAAAAGATTTATTGCACGAATTGTATTTTATGACAGAATTTCATGAATTAAAATTTTCAAATTTGGGATACCCCCGTAAGTATAAAACTTCAGTCACAATAAATTTCAAAGAAATGGTAAAATTCAGTAACCAGAGCTTCGTTGTCATGTTACAAAAAGACAAATTCTTGATTAATAATAATAATAACACAGTTTATTACCTACAAAGTTACAAAGCATCAACCTAATTTTAAAATATAACAGGCAATATATTCTATATACCTGTTTTTTTCTTTTGTTTTGGAGATACATAGGTAATTTTAATTAATTTTGACTTTTATCGAATAAGGTCTAAATTGATTAAAATTTTCGTTTTTAATTTTTTAATAAATGATTTTAAAATACTCTCTTTAATTTCATTATTTAATTTATGATACTCTAAAATACCTTTAAAAAAATATAATTTTGTGTTTGCTTTCAATTTCTATGTTCCAAAACGAAATTTTTTCTTCCTCTGGTATTGTGTTCATAAATTTCATCAAATTTAGTCAAAAAATTATTATAATAAGGTGTTGATAAACTTAAATTTATTTTATGAATAAAACTAAGTGTACGGTAAAGTAAAAAGTTTTCTATATACATTCATTTTAAACTTGTTAACATATCGGTTATTTTAGTAGGTATATTTATCACACTCCAGTTTTATTCTCATGGCTCTATTCTGCAGAATTTGTAATCTATTTTTATTCTGCTGTGAATACATATATAAAATTGAACTACAGAAAATAAAATGAGGTACAACAATTGAATTAAATACTAACTTTTTACTATAAATACTTAAATACTTTCTCAATCTACTTAAAACTGATTGTTATAGTAGTTCCCATGAAAAATAAGTAAAGCAATACAAACACCAGGCGCGGCCCGTGAAGTTGTGTATCTTTGTTGCTACTTATGGGATCCATGACAAGTTCAGGTTTTTTAATAGTGTGCCTACTAGGAATATTTTGGCGAAAAAAAAAATTTGTAATTTGCGAAAAAAAGTTCAATTTTTGAATTGACCCACCTGGGTAAAAAATTAACACGCTTATATAGTTTTTCTAAACAAATTTTACATCATTTTGTCGACAATTCTTAAATTTTAAGAGAAAAAAATGTGTTAGTAGAAAGTTATAGTCATTTGAAATTTTTTTAAACCTAAAATATGTATAATTTAAAAAAAATTCAAATGACTATAACTTTCTACTAACGCATTTTTTTTTCTTAAAATTTAAGAATTGTCGACAAAATAATGTACAATTTATTTATAAAAAATAATAAATAAAATACCTAAGCGTGTTAATTTTTTTCCCAGGTGGGTCAATTCAAAAATTCAATTTTTTTTGCAAATTGCAAAATATTTTTTTCGTTACCAAAACATTCCTAGTAGGCTCACTACTAAAAAAAAAGAACTTGACATGGGTCCCATAAGTAGCAACAGAGATACACAACTTTAAAATTTCACGGGCCGCGCACTAACAATTTTGAACGCCCCCGTCTTTTTTGAGATTCTGTGAAAAACGTCGCGATTTGAAGCAGCAACGCTAGAAGAAACTAACAAAAGCATTAAAATTATTATCCCAAAAAACACAAAAAGGTTCAAAGCTTCTGTTTGGAGACAATTTCAAGACTTCCTTGCCGAAAAACTGCACAGTCTGGACCAAGAGTATATCAACAGAGAAGCTCTCTTTAATTTTACAAGAATGGGGGAATAACATGCGAAAAAAGATGGGTCGCTTAACAAAGAAAATGTGATCAAAACTATGTGGAACGTTACAGCTAAACTGGTTCAAGAAAAGTTCAATAGAGAGTTTGGTGTGTCTATTGATCCCTTTACTGATCTAAGATTCAAGAAGGCAAGAGACGCTTTGCGACGAAGCTTACAAAGCGATTTGGATAAAAGGAAAACCAGTTCGTTAGCTTTTACGCACCAAGAACTGCCAAAATTGATAGATTTATACAACGAAAATACCCCAGATAACCTTTAGAAAAAATTGTTTCATGTAATGTCTTATGACTTGGCATTTCGAGGAGGTGAAGTTTTTTTGAACAAGTTTTTTCAAGAAGAAAAACTCAATGATGGCTCGATTTTTCAAAAACCTGCCAGGGTGGAGGTCGCAAACTGACGGCAAGCAAATGGTTGACTAGGGACACTACAAATGAGGACATACTTTGTCCAGTAATGTATATAGGTCCTTTTTCCAGCTTTGCTTTTCTATAATTATTTAAGCTAAGGTTTTTAAAATAGGTACATGCGTTTTAATGTTTTCTTTTTTATTGCGGATCGCATAAGAACCAGTCTCAAAGAGAAGCTCCAACATTACAACCAACCGCCCTTTCCTCACTCCAAACCCTGACTCGGAACATTTTGGCAAATGGTATAAGAATAGTCCGGTGGACTAGGACGTAAGCAGAAAAAGTTGGCATTGATGTAAAAACCCTAAAGTTCGCATAGAGTCGCAACAGTTACAAAAGCGAAAGCTGGAGTGGACAAAAATCAGTTAACAAAATTAAAAGGATATGGTAACATTTATTTTATTAAATCCTATTTATAACTGGATCAGCAGTTTCATCAAAATTTTGTCACAAAATTGCGGGAGAATGTTGAAAACAAAGAAGTAGTCGCTTCTACATTTTCCGCAACCAGTAACAACACCATAGTATAGTATCTGGACCAAGCGGAGGCGAGCCAATCATCAACTATGACAACACTGCTTGTTTAATTGTGGCAATTTTAATAATTAGAGATAAATGCCTGTAAATTTGTTAAGCTTATTAAAAAAAAATTGAAAATAAAAATAGATGTTGTTTATGTAAAAACTACATTGCATATTTTGCAACTAAAAAAAGCAAAAAATAAAACAGAAGCTACTTAAAATTAATTTCTACGGATGCTATTTTTTACAAAAAAATGTTGATAAAGGTTGATATCATGCTATAGCTTATTGTGATCCAGAATAGAATACGCTTCGTCGAACAGCGTAATTGAAAAATCAGTCGTAATGGTGCCACCTTACGCTGTTTCAGATTCTAAAGAAGAGTATTGTTTTCTCCAATGAGTAGGAACCCTTTAAAACAATTAAATAGGTCAACGTAATATTTTTCTTAATTTTCTTAATTTTATTATTTCTATTATCTATATTGAAAATTTTAAAGTCCTTTAACTTTTACGACCATACCGTTATACGAGACAGTTAAAATTTTTGTTGGCGCCCCATCTAACCGGATTATATTATTCCTATAAATATTCCTTTATTGGCCCAGGACCATTACAACGAAGTATTACCCTATAAATCCCCAACTGCATTGCACTGGTCTTGTTTTAATTTATGCAAACCATAAATAGTTTAAGTAAGATTCAGTTGTGGTTATGGAGCCACTAATAAAACAAGAGCGGAATTGCAATAAAATATACTTAGTAATTTGCATGGAACATTGGTACATGATACATTATTCAGTAATTAACTGCGTCGACCCCTAGAGACTTTTTTTTATAATTTTAAAATACTTCGAGCCTTATTATTACAAAAAATATTAAATAGTAACCTATTTGTGAGTTTTGCAATGCTGCCAATTGTTACCATGTAGTTTCTGGTAATTAATATACATATACAATATGTCCGCGGATGGAGTTTAAAAAGGAAAAATTGACCAAATTTTGCAAGATACGTGAAAAGGTCACTCATAATAAAAGTCTTTGCTTGTAAAATAAATAAGAGTCGCGTTATGGAAAATTTAGCTTTTTATACAGGGAGCATAAAAAATACGAAAGCGTTATTTTACGCAAGAGTAAACATACATTGTTTATCATTTTCTACAAAAAGAACAAATATGAAATATGTTTTAAATTAAACCCTAAGCCGTAGTACAAGATTTCATTAAAAAAAAATGAAATATTAAAGTAAGGAGTTTTCTCACATTATGTTTTTCAAGTCCCAGCTATTCTTTCTTACATCTTTAGCGAGACTACTAATTTCTACATGTTAAACAATAATGCCGCCTATGGACATGTTTGTCAATGTCTTTATTATATGAAGCAATTATTTCATTCAAAATACTCCTTATTCAAGTGCAATTTTTAAATAATACGGACATTTTATTAAACTCAAAAGAATATGATATTAACTAAGCAATACAATAAAGATATCAAACTTCAAAAACTCCACCCCCATATTCAACAGATTTTTCTAATTGCTTCCTTAGATATCTGAAGGAATCTCTTATTACTTCCTGGGATATTGAACGAACGAACGGTTATTCTGCCTTTTAGCACGTCAACCCAGATAAAACCAGACCAGATGCGTAAGTCTGTCAAATATCGTGTTCAAGCTCAATGACCTTGAGGCGCGGCACTTAGGCTGCCTGCACCATCGCTTTGCGATAGTGCAGGCGTCTGTACTATATGGCAGTTACGTTACATTTGAAGAAGACACGGCAGTGGCTGTGATGCTGTGATTTAAATTTCTAACCTCGGTGTCCGTACTAGATGCCAGACCGCCGGCGGATTGTCTCGTCAATCCTTGGCTCGCCGTCGCATGAAGTAGGCCGAAATTCAATCGTGTAAAGTACAATGACGTTGGTGCCGGCGGAAAGATTGTTGCGTCGCCGTCTCTCTCGAGCCTTGTGTGACTTCATTAACAACCAGTGGTTAACTAAAAGTTTTCCCTCCGCCGGCACCAACGTCATTGTACTTTACACGATTGAATTTCGGTCTACAGGCGACATTGGAGCTTTCGCATCTGGTCTGGTTTTATCTGGGACGTCAATATTATTTGGTATTGGAGTGGCATAAACAATTTGTTTTCAACGGCTCCATAGCAACATATCGGTCAACGTTAAGTGGGGGCTCCTTGGGGGCCACAAAATTGGGCCATTTCTACTAGTCCACCTTGGACCAAATCTGCGGTGAAGCCATTCTATTACCTCGCGAGCGCAATGTGCTGGACAACCATCTTGTTGAGAATACATTTTCTGGCAAAAATTTAATGCCGAATTTTTGAGTTCATTGCCAAAAAATGTCATCAGCATTTCTAAATAAGATATTCTATTGCAGGTGTTATTAAAAAAATATGGGCCTATAATACCATGGACAGATATTGCGCACCACACGTTCACTTTTGTAAAGTAGTGTCTTCGCCTCATTACTCTAAATTCAGGATTTTCTCGAGACCAGTGCATGACATGCTGGGATGCTACAGTTCCATTAGTAGAAAATGTACATTCATCAGAAAACATAATAAATTTATAAAAATGGATATTTCCAGTTAAAATTTGGTCTCCCACCCATAAACAAAAATCTGGTTTTTTCGTTTCATCTCCCTCTTCCAATGTTTGGTTAAAGCAGGGTTTGAACGGAAATAATTTATTTTCTTTTAAGATCATCTGTCTAATTATAAGAAAATATAATTAAAAAATAGAATAAAAATTAGAATGGCGGAATTTGCGATAGCTGAAAAACCCCTTACCCTTGTTGACTTTGTCGAGGTCTTTAATGAAATAGCGAAAAGCGAAAAAAAGGATAATGGAGCACGCACAAAAGTATTGCACCGACTTCCTGTTGTATTCTCTTCCTGCCGTACTCCGGCCGCTGTGGCCAGATCACGTGGGATCTCGACTATAGACTTGCGCGTACTCTTTACATTCAGCCTCGAAGAATTAAATTAGATATTAAGCGTCCTCTTAAATTAAAATTAAACTAAATTAATAGTTAAGGAGTGAATAGCGAACATCATCTGAACATGAGATTTTTTCACATCTTCTAGAACATGTTTAGCACTATTTCTAAGGGACATCACAGGAGTTTCTCTAACAGACTGAAGAACTAAAACTGTGGCCGCATCGTTTTGGTCATATTTCTTCTTCTTCTTCTTGATATTCAAAACTGAACCAGTTCTTTGGAACTTTTTTATTGTGTTGTAGATTGATTCAGTTATTGGGATTTCTTGCTAAATTGTTCCATGATGTAGCGGTATAATACTTGGCCATGTCCATAACACTGGACTATACAAATCTTTAGTTCAGTAGACAGCATTTTTGTGCGAAGTATTTTAAATTAAATAATTTCTACATTTAATAAAGACATTGAAAAACATGTCCATAGGTGTCATTATTGTTTAATATGTAGTAATTAGTACTAGGGTTAAAGGGGTGAGAGAGAATAGCTGGGACTTTAAAAAAATAATGTGATAAAACTCGATAGGTACTTTTAATTTTTTATGAAATCTTGTATTGTCTTGTATTCTTCGGCTGAGGGTTTAACTTAAAACATTTCATATTTGTTCTTTTAATAGAAAATGTTAAACAAGTTATGTTTACTATTACGCAAAATAACGCTTTCGTACTTTCTATGCTCCCTGTATAACGAATTAAATTTTTCATAACGTTAATCTTATTTATTCTACAAGCAAAAACTTTTATTAGGAGTGACATTTTTACGTATCTTGCAAAATTTGGTCTACTTGTCCTCTCTAAACCCCGTCCGCGGACATACTGTACATATATTATAAGAATATACGGTTTTATGCAGAATATTGAAGTCGTTCTTGTTTTAAATAAAACCACTTAATAATGCACTAAGGTAAGAACCGATGTTCTTCTTGACTAATTAAGTTTCGATAATTTTTGGTTTTGAAATTTCTTTTGTGTCGTTAAAAACGTATGCTTTACTCTATTATTTTTGCTATTTGCTTTTGTCCCAAATTTATTTTGTATTGCAACGGGTTGTGAAAGTGATTTTACCTTGGATGAATTATTAAGAATGGATACGGGATGATTTAACATTCTTTGAAGCCAAAACAAACCATTCTAAGCGACACTGTAAACATAATTTGTAAACATTGGCCACATCTTATTTTACCTTATATTTTTGTACAAAAAATACGTTAGAAGCATTACAAGATTTACTAAAAGTAATAAAGGCCCTAAAATATTTTATTTTCTGCTAAATAATAATAAATATAGGTTAGAAAGCTCTTAAATACATTATTTCTAAAGGCTTATTTAAAGTCGCTCCGAGTCCTTTATAAATCTATAAGTCGCATTTTTTCTTTTCTAGTTCATTAGAGAAAGACATACGTGTAACCGAGTGTTCAGGCGTATTTCCTAAGCAACCGAGGCAGCACAACTTCTGAGCTCCAACACTCCAATGCTATTTTATCTCTTTCTACTACCATTCTTGATTCAAGTACGTATTTCCTAAAGTTCGTAAAGTGGACCTCTAGGGTAAGATGTTTTCATAACAAACAACAAATAAACAGGCTACACGTTCGATACGCTCACAGTATACGGAACACCGAATCCTTTCTAATTCATCCAAGGATTTTACTTATATTAATGAGAGAAACTTACTATGCTTTACAAATTAGAGAAATGCTTCAAAAATTAATTTATGGCACAAAAATTAGTTGTCTTGTTCTTGGTGGGTGTTGCACTAATTGAATTTAAATAACATTTATTAGTAAACCAATAGTGGGTGGGGTACAGTTTATCAAAATGAAATCAGATTTTTCTTAAAAGAAGTCTAGTCTACAGCAATATATTGAACGTGAAAATTTGAAAGGACTTAAAACACACCATATTTCACACCAATAACTGAGATATAATAGAAAGTCGATATCAGTGATAGCAGGTACAAAATGATTCGATATAAAACTGCTTCATACCTAGCTCTGAATAATCAACATAAAGTGCCGAGGTAATCAAATGTCCGACTCCTTCAATATTACTCATTAGAACACTGTTATCGGCTTTGAATTGAAAAATCCGCAATGTATGTAAATCGTGGAACAAACCATTTTTGTCAGGTAAGGTGACAGTTGTGAAACAATACAACCTAACAAGCCTTGTGGACTCTGTGTTTGTTTTATGTTCTAGTCGGTTTTGAAAGAAAATTTATTCGTTTGTATAAGTGTTTTCATCATTAGTGATAGCTAATTCAGTGAAAAATAGATCACTGCTTTGAACAAGCTAATTTAGCCAATTTGACCAAGGTTACTATGGACATGGTACATCAATATTTGCCTTCAAATGAAGGATATTTTAGCGCTGAAATACGAAATGTAAAGTTAAAACGGTAAGCACAAAGAAGCTATGCTTCTCACTTTGTTCTCTATAATTATCAACATTTCCTAGGAATACTTTTTTCGTAATACTCAATTTATGTTGAGGCAGACTTTTAGAATGCCAGCTCGAGCAACGAACAATTCGGCAACATTGCAAAAGCCTACCAAATTCGTTAAAAATTACGTATGTGTCAAAACCTATCCGAATAAGTCATACTTACGTACCAGTATGTACTTACTCATTTTGTAGAACAATATCCTCTCTCAGTGACTCATCCAAATCTCCTAACAGTTTCCAAGTTAATTAGCTGATATACAAAGCACATTACTTTTTATTGTCATATATGAAAACGTTTCCAGAACTCTAAATGATACCGACAAATATGATACATGGATTTTTCCTAGAAAATAAAAGCAATTTCAGGCAATAGTTTAATCATTATTGTTATTATTGTGGATGCTGATGCACATGTGTTTAATTATGTGGTTGTTTAGTTTTTATTTATGTTATGTGTAGTGTCCCTTGTTGTTTTGTATTAGTCAGCCAGTTTACGGCAAAATGTGGGATCGATTCCTAATTAATACCAAATATTATCAAGCTCCACATGCTCTAGATCAGGGGTGGCTAACCCGTGGCACTCGTGCCACATAGTGGCAAGCTTGGTTCTCTAGAGTGGTACGCAAATATTTGCCACAAATAAATTTAAAAAAAAATCACAATATGCATGAACCAAGTAGAAAACTCACCAAAGCAAAAAAAAAACCGCATTGCAAACCAACACATGCACAACAAAATTTTGCTTGCGATGACCTTATACATATATAAACATAAAATATTGCCTTCCGAAAAATGAGTGGTACGCCCAAAATTTTTATTTTCAAAAGTGGCACATCTTACAAAACGGTTGGCCACCCCTGCTCTAGACGCTTTCGTTTTATTATATTGCCTCAGTTTTATCGCTATTTTTATTATTAATCGACTTACAAGATGAGCGAATTGAACTCGTTTATGTATGTTTTTTGAATATATGTTCTCGCACAATTCTTGAATGGATTCGGCAATTTAGATGTTTTTTTTTTGTTTTATAGACGAATTCTCTCGAATGGTGCCGTTGTAAGAACTTTTTAGCAAAAGTTAGTGGAAGCTTAAAACAATTATATTAAACTATAAAAAGTCATGAAGAGAGACAATTTTTTGAATTGTACTTACTTTGGAATGGCAACACCGATTTCAATATTTTTCTCCGTTGCGTTTAGGATAATGGCCCGATTGTGCCGTTGATATTAGAAAAATAATAAAGTGAGTGAAGATAAAATGGAGCGGTTGGAAATCTTTTCTAAAAATGTTAACTAATATGTCATTGTCGGGGTTATTGAGGTCAAAATAGGTATCCAATTTTGTATGACTATGGTTGCCACCTGTCCCGGATTCTCCGGGATCATCCCGGAATTCTAGGCTACGTCCCGGCAAAAAAGACTGTTAGCAGGGACCCGGGATTATCCCGGAATCCGGAAAACGTAAATTGAGTCCCGCCTTCATATTTTTACGTAAATTGAGTCCCCTAGTCAAAATAATAATACGTAAATTGAGTCCCGGGTTCCAACAAGAGCTTCGTAAATCGAGTCCCGGGATTTTTAAGTATCTATACAGTGTTTCAATTAAGTACTTGTGAAAAATTACACATTTTCATTTCTTCGAAAAACCGACACGCCATATGAACTTTTCATCTTAAAATTAGTCAAAGAACCACCCTTTAAAGTTTGTACAAGTACATAATTGAAACCCTGTATAATAAGAGAGGTAAATAAACTACCATTAGACACCCTCAAAAATTTTATTACAAAACATTTAAAATAGTACAAGAATTAAGAGATTATAAATATACAATTTATATCTATATAATAAGAGGTGTACAAATTTTTATTAAAAAACATTTAAAATACAATTTATATCTATATAATAAGAGATGTACAAATTTTATTAAAAAGCATTTAAAATAGTACAAGAATTAAGAGATTATAAATATACAATTTATATCTATATAATAAGAGAGGTACAAATTGCATTAAAAAACATGTAAAATAGTACAATAATTAGAAGATTATAAATATACAATTTAAGAGATATTTATTGGAAGGAACTTGAAAGAAACTTTCTTTACAAACTCGAATAAGGAAATGTGACAGTTGCATAGGTCAGCTATTGCTTCCCTTAAAAAGATCTCCTTCTCAATAATAGTTTTTGATTTTTTGGTCGACTTGCTTCTAAGATGAATATAAGTTTCACTTTGAATTCCTTTTAAAACTTCAATAAATATGGAAATATTGGGATGTGGAGAATTAAACATTCTATTAAGTCGAGCATGAAATGATTCACAAGAGTTAGTGGTTCTATTAGCAGAACATGAAAATTCGGCCCATATCTGTGGAGGAAACGGCGCTTCTTCTGATATATAATTTTCTAATACATAATCGCAAAATTCAGTTACCGTTTGATCATCTGGAAGTTCTGCCATTATATAATCAGTAAAAACAGTTGAAACGTCTTCAGGTCTTAGAAAGGCAAGTCCAAAGAATGACTTTAAAAAATTTGCCTTTTCTGATTTCGATGCATATACCCGAGCTAAACCAATAGACTGAATTTTGCGATACCAACTTTGGCCGAGATGAAAACGACATCCCTTAATTTTTGTTTCTGTGAGCACTGATTGAACACTCACATGTATGGCCTTTTCAAAATCAATAAAAATATTTTTCGGTGAGAATCTCAATCCTACATTTAAACAGGTGTTAACTAAATGCCTAAAGCAATTTTCATAACATTTCACAGTTTTGTTGGGAAGAAGAAAAAAAGCAAGGGGTACATACGAATCATAATGTAAGGCATGAAATGTGAACAGTTGATAAAAATATTTAGGGCAACTTTTAAACGTACCATCCACATAAACTGTATCTGAACGGCATAGCGCTTCTAAATTTTTCTTCGTAGAAAATCCGAGAATCTTACTTTGGAGATCGTTGACGATCACAAAATCTTCATTAGCATTGGTCTTGATGTCCATATTTCCAACAGCAGAAAGGGTTTCTTCAGTGGATCTGGGATTCACGTGTTTCGACTGTCGGGCGTTCAACATGTTCCTTTTGATTAAGGATATGTCATTCCTTGTAAGTGTCTCTATATCATTGTTTTTTAGAGCTAGGTGAATAAGCTTAGAAGGTCTTGCACAAATATCGTCGGAAGCTTTACGTTTTAATCCGTTGCTTAACTTCTGACGCTCTAACTTGTTTTCTTCTAGTGGTTCATGCGAGTGAGGTGATGGTCCTGCCAATACTTCTTCATTTTTTCCCAGTTTTAAGAACGATTTACAGGTATTTTTACTACACATCCATCTTTCGGTGTTATTCGCCAACGTTTTGTGAAAGCGAAATTTATATCCATGTAAAACCAAAAGATTTCTGCCTCTTTCACTAATTATAACTTCCATATTAAAATCAGTCGATACTACTTGATGCTAACGCGAACAAATACTAAATAATGTACAGACAAAATCATCGAACAACCCCAATTTATAATAACACCGCAATAAATTACTTAATTGCTTTTACCTGATTTTATGATAGCCGGACGGAATTTACGTAGGCCCATAAAACACCCGGGACTCGATTTACCTACCTGTAAAAATAATTAACAAATAATTAACGAATATGGGACTCAATTTACACCGACCCCCGGAATCATATATTGAAGCAAAATTAATAAACATGGCTACTTTCTGCAGTTTTATTAACTTATGTTTTATTATCTTATCGATCAACATAAACATACCTAATTTTATATTATCGATATTGCGGTGCCATTCCTACCTATATTTCTATCTGCGTTCTATTTACGTCCAGGAGTTAATCCGAGTATCTTACTCTTTTAAGTAATTCGTTCTTATTGATTGTTATGTACTCAATATTATTTTCTTCTTAGTCATCGTATATTTTAATGTAGTACTCTATAGCTTTGGCGACTAGTAACTTTAAGTTTAAAAAAATGGTGAAGATGCAAGATTTTGGAGATGACGTCCCGGGTAAGAGCGCCCAAAAGGTGGCAACCCTATGTATGACATCTGTCATTGACAGATGTTAAAGGGAAGGCAGTGAGAGGGGATAAAATGGAACAGCTGGAAATTTTTTCCACACAATGTGTGGAAAACAATGTTAACTAATATGTCATTTTCGGGATTATTCACTTTAGAGAATCTAATTTTGTATAATAGATGTTAAAAAATAGTAAAATAAAAGGAAATAAAATAAACCAGATTGGAATTTTTTCCCAAAAATGTTAATGTGCTTTTTGGAAGAAATCAAACACTTATTTCGCACTTTCCCTTTAAAATCTCAGGTTAGAATAATTCGACAGACATAGTTAATTTATACTGGGCGCGGTGTTAAAAAAACAGTATAAAATAAAATCTTCATTTTCTTAATGAATTATATGCCACCGAAAAGTTTTTGGTTTTTTTATAGAAAGTAACTGAGCAACAACAACAAATTTCCCTTTGTGTTGAAAAACCAGTCTCGGCCACTAATATTAGAGTCTGGCTGGCGAGCCTCGTTACGCGTCTACAGGATGGTCCAAGAAGTCTGCAAAAAGTGTGAAATTATCGTATTAATTAATTTATCGAAATGTATATAAGTATAACAAAAAATTACAGCATATACAGGGTGTCCGGAAATGACGATGACAAATTTTAAGGTATGATTCTACATAAAATAATATGAAAAAAGTGCATAATAATATATGTAGGTCCGCAAATGCGACAGAATGTTCGCTCGTACGATACACGACAACGTTATGTTACGCTTTAATCTTCGGCACACAATATCTTCGATGCAAAACAAAAATCTGACACGCGACGGTGTTACGACTGTACGACATGAAGTTTTGTTACATGTACAGACACACCTTAAGATTTGCAACACGTTTTCGTAATACCTCGCATTTAGATAAATTGTCACATTTGCTACAAACTTCTTGAACCACACTGTAGACGCGCAACGGGGGTCATCAGCCATACTCTAATATTAGTAGCTGAGACCCGTTTTATAACACAAAGGACATTGAAAAAGAAATTGAGCAAACGTAAGCATATCTGACAAAATTCTGAATAGGTTCTGACGTCGCTATCTCTACAAAGGGTGCTGAATACTGTTCTTGAACAAAAGTATTTAAGAATATCAGAAAATCAACAAATCCAATTGCGTAATATATAATGTTAATCTTTGATTTACCCGAAACTGCATTTAAAAATTTTGGACTTTTTTGTGTAAGTTAAGCAGCAGAGAAATTATTTTTATCCAAATATTCCACGTATTCTTTTTAAAAACACTTTGACTTTACTGAGACTATTGTTGTGCGGAGTCCTAAATACCTCTAGCTAAAAAGTAGGTACAAAAGAAATGGGAAAGACAAAAGTATTAGCTATATTTGAATTCCAAGTATCCATTCACATCTAAGAACTAAAGCTATTGAGCCTCAAATATTCTGCCGGCGCCAGTGTAGGGTATTGTTAGCCCTACGGGATGCCACATTCCAAAAGAAATTTGGAACCTTAATTATGACATAAAGGAGTGCGATAGCAAACGTAATAAAAGACGTTTATTTAGTTTATTACGAGAGTAACAGTATTATTAAAAATTGTATTTGTCCTAAAGGGCCATGTAGAAAATATGAACACAGTATTTAACAAAAGAAAAAAAAAGATAATTTACAAATCCAGATAGGCAGTAAATTGTTACAATAAGTAATCAATAACCAGAGAAGTCAATGAAAATATAATTAACATAGTAGTCGTCATAAAGCAGTTAGTCATAAATGGCAACGCAACAAAGTAGCCTTAAAAGGTAACAGATCACAAAAGGTATCGTCGTCAAAATAGTCCAAAATAATTAAAACAAACATTAATACTAACGAATAAAACTTTTGATGAAATAGTTCTAAAAAACAGCAACCCTAACAAACATCTAATATAGGCAAGACGAACTCATGACTTCCGAATTATAATTTCTTTGAAGTTGTTTCAAAAATTTAAAAAAATTAAATAAAAACGAATTTTAATTAAACGATATTATCAAACAAAAAACCGATATTATTGGATAATAAAAAAGCGATTATAATATAGATTATCGAAAGAAAAAATCGATATTTTTCTAAAATCGATTTATCTTGCGCATCTCTAGTTCTGGGTTCTGAGCGAAGTGCACCGGTGAGATTGTGTAAAATAGTAGTTGTACGGCTTGATCGGATGTAGTAAATGGTGTTTCCGATTCGATAACGGGATCAGAAAATCGGAGGAAAAATAGCAACGAAACTAGTAAAGAAATCGCAAACGACTCTGGGCAATTTCATATTTTATATTATAATTGAAAAAGGCACCCTTGGGAGCAGTTTATGATAAAGAGTTTTGATAATGTAGTAGTAAAAATACCGAATAAGATAAAATAAGCAACCAAAGACCAGAACATATCATAATAGAAAATAAATTTAATTTCTTTAGGTATTTCACCCGAAAATTAATTTTCCGCTGAATAAAAGCAAACAATTTTATTAAGAAAAAATGGCACCGTAAGGAACGGTCCTCCTAAGTGGAGATACTGAGTTGTAAAATGGGGCTTCAGATGTCAACAGCAGATATATTTTTTATTTTTTAAGAAGTTGCACTACAAAGAGACCAATTTTATCTCAATGTGCCCGAACATAGTGCTTAAAAAAATTTGTAATTGTGTGGTTATTTCTGAAATTGAGTCTTAAACATTGTTTAAAAAACTGATGACGTTTAAATTTTTAAGCACGTAGATTAATAGTTATGACTTAATATTCTAAAAATAGCATATATCTCTTAATATTCAAAAATGGTAACCTTCTTATGCACCATTCGGAAATGGACAAAAAAATTTCTAAATACTTTGGGTGGTCATTTGTCTTCTTCGGTAATGAAGGGTTTTAAAAAAACCGCATGATTTAGATTTTGTCTCATTTTTATAGATCTAAAATTTGCCAATGCCACAAATATTAGATTAGCTCCTGCATCAGGTGGTTACGTAGCAATTCGCTAAAAAAATAGTTTGCGTCACAGACCTAGCAGACCTAACCTGGGCCCACAATGCAATATCAGCATGAAGGGGAAAATATATTCGTATTTGAACTGTAATTGGTAAAGTTAGGTAACGGTGCCATAAACACCCCCAGACCCCTCCGTAACGGCTAGTAACGACCGGATGAATCCCCTCACCCTTCAGTGTTACGTAATTTATGAATGATTCCTAATGTTACTACAGCTTCAGGGCAAGTCATCGATAGTCTTGTTTGCTTCGAGATAGAATCTGCTGTGTTCATTCTTCTATGAAAAATAAACAATAATGCTTTTATCTGCATGTCTTCTCGAGGGTTCTTCCGAAGGACCATTTCCTTTTTTCTATTGTCTGAAGTATTCTAATAGGTGACTTCTAGTACACTAACTACATAATGCAGATTCAGTGCATCTTCCTTTGCGAGTTGGTCAGCAATTTCATTATTTGTCACAGCTTCGTGAAAGTTACCCCGTTGTTCTTTGAGAGTTAATTGAGGGAATAGTATCGCAATCTCAGGTAAGCTTTGAGTGAAAGGAATATGAAGCTAGTGTCTTTGTACCTATTCTGTACATTCGAGGCAAACAAAAATCCTACCTCAAAGTCACAGTCTATACGTTTCTTAGGAAACAGGCTATTAGACTGTGACTTAGTGGTTTGATTCTTTTATCCACGGGTCTACATATCTCGTCTGTGTGGAAGATGGTTAATTTATTGATTTTTCTAGCGATTATTACTAATATCCATACATTTACCTGTAGAAACAGAACGAATAAAAATCAAGCAGACAAAAAATGCACCGTTTTAGTTCACCAGTAAATGAACATTTCAGGTTGACGTAAATAAATTTGAACTTAGGAAATCATTTGTTATAACTTAAAAAGTAGACTTTTTGACATTGGTTTAAAGACATGTAATATCAACTATAATTTATAATTATGAACATCCGATCAGTGACTCCAGTCTTATGAATGATCTTAAATGAGAATATTTTTAATTCTAAATAGTAAAAATTAAAAATTGAACATAAATTAATATGTAATCATAAAACATTTTTATGTAGAAATGCAATTCTCGTTATAGCCAATGAATTACAAAAAAATCGGCTTCGGCAAAACCTTCGGCCCCATTTTGGCCTAAGCCGAATGTGTGATTTTTGTTCGAAGGTGGCCAAAGCCGAGGCCGGAGGCGGAGGTTCGACCGGACTAGTCAAAGGGTTTTGTCGCTTTCGACTGCTTGCAGTGTAGGTGCTACAATTTGGGCATCCATGGTTCCGATTAGTTTTTATTACTGAGCCTATAACTATAAATAAAAGATTTGGGACCAGTAGTTTTACCCAGCATTATTGAATGTTTTTACTGATAATAACAATAACATCTACAGAGGCTTGTACAAGTGCTTAATTTAACCAATTCGATTTGATCTATGACTGAAAATTTCTTAAAGCAGCTTGTGAAATCGTGTTGCCTTGCCACATTTTTCATGATTTGTTTTGCCTCTGAACAAATTTGATCTTAACTAAATGTTACTGCTAGCTTTACTGAAGAAAAATAGCGAAATTTATGTTACAAAATTATTTTCGCAATATCACACCACGTTATTTATACATTTATTGAAAGAAATTATAGGGGACTTTGATTTCTGTTATTTCGCAGTGTAAAAGGCGCCAGTTAATCAGCTGATGTCTAGTTAAATGGCGTTCTGGTTCTGTACAACATATAATTATCCCATTTATACTTGTATGTTTAATAGCCGACAAGTAATCTAAAAAATAGTATGCAGGTGATTTTATTGATCTACGTCAATATATAGTGCAAATAAAGTGCATTTTCCTGATAAATAAATGTAAAAGTAAAAATGTGGATATTAAAAGTACACCTGTTTATTATTATTCCTATAAGAGATTGGGGAATTTTTGTTACAATCCAAAAAAAAATGTCTATAACATTATATCCTCTAATGCCTAATATGTATTATATTTTAGGCATGTCAAGTATAAATTCGCTATATTGAACACCCGTATATACGGGCTTCATTTGGTCAAATATACAAATTTTTGTGGTCATGATACCCTGCTACATTTCTATCTCAGCAAATTTTAAAATTTATCTTCGATCCTTTTTTTAAACATATTTTTTTTTGTAGTCGTCTTAACTTTATTAAGTTTTAGATTTCTTCTTCATTCATCCTCTTAGGTATCAAACTTTCTCTAATGCAATTGTATCTAAGAAAATTTTAAATTTTCCCTTTTCTTCCGTTCTTTATTTTCTGAAATATAAATTTTTTGTAGCCATCTTACTTTAATTAAGTTTTAAATTGATTTTAGCTATCTCTTCGTAGTTACGATATTTTCTCTAATGCATTTCTATCGCAGCAAGTTTTAAATTTTTCCTTTGATTCTCTTTACTTGGTCGAATATAAATTTTTTTGTGATCATCTGAACTTCATCAAGTTCTAAATTTCTTTTTGCCCCCTCTTCTTACTTATTACATTTTCTTTAATACATTTCCATCTCAGCAAATTTTATAGTTTTCCTTTGGTTCTCTTTGTTTCCTCAAATATAACAGAAATTTTAAACATCTTGATTCCATCACGTTTGAAATTCCTATAGATATCTATTCTTAGTTTTAACTTTCTCTACTGCAGTTGTTTTCAGAAAGTTTAAAATTTTTCATTTGATTCTCTTTATTTGGTCAAATACAAAAAATTTTGTAGACATCTTAACTTCACCAAGTTTTAAATTTCTCTTAGCCATCTCTTTTTAGTTAATATACTTTGTCCAATGCATTTTTATCTCAGCAAGTTTCAAAGTTTCCCTTATTTCGTAACAACATGTCTTTAAAGATCTTAACTCCATCAAATTTTTAAATTCTCTTAGCCATCTCTTTTTAGTTATCCGATGTTCTCTAATGCATTTCCATCTCACCAAGTTTTAAATTTCTCTCAGCCAACTCTTCTTAGTTCATCGAATTGCTCTAATTCAGCAATATTTAAATTTTCTCTTTGATACTGTTTATTTCGTCAAATATAACAAAATTCTTAAATAATCGCAACGTCATCAAGTTTTAAATTTTTCTTTGCAATTTCTTCTTATTATAAAACTATTTTAGCAAGTTTTTAATATTATTTATTTCGTCATAAACAAAAAAAATTTGCGATAATTTTACCTTTATCAAGACCCAACCCAAACCAACCTAGCAAATTTTAAATTTTCCCTTTTTATTTCTTTAAATACTAAAACAAATTGCTTCATTTTAACTTCATCAAGTTTTAAATTTCTTTTTGCCATCTCTTCTTAGTTATTAGACTTTCTTTGATGCATTTCCATCTCAGCAAGTTAAAAGTTCTTTGGCTCTCCGTATTTCATCACGTATTAAATTTTCTCTAGTCGTCCCTAAGTATGTTGTGAAGGAACAAATTTTCTCTCAACATCTTTGTTTCCTTATGTTTAAATAATTTTTACTGTGCTGAATCACAATTTTAGCCTTTCTATTTAGGTAAATAATATATATATATATATATATATATATATATATATATATATATATATATATATATATATATATATATCTATATATATATATATATATATATATATATATATATATATATATATATATATATATATATATATATGAAGAAATATTGATCCGGGAGTACATCCGTTCGTTTGTTAAATTCCTATTGGAATCTGGCAGACGTTTCGCCAAGGTCTCACTTGGCATTATCAATGCTTACTAGTTGCTGTCAAGTCGTAAACTGATGAATCTTTGTCGTGACTCTCGATATTTATAGCCTGCGCCGGAGGTTGTAGCGGTTCTGGTTGGCTGGCGTTGGCTCCGCCCCCTCAGTCGTTGCTTCGTTGGCTGTTTGGCGTGATGTGGTTGCGAGTTGATGCGCTTCGGCTTGCCGTTTTACTATTGTCTTCCATATACTGGAGAAATGCAGAGCGTCATCCCTTTTGTTTAGATGACCGGTCTTTTCTATTTCGATGGCTGCAACAAATAGCAGATAATGAACAGCTCCCGACGCACATAATAGAACTGTCAAAACACTGCCTACAAAACGCCTATTTCATGTACTATGGACAATTATACAGACAGATTGATGGAGCAGCACTGTCACCTGCAGTAGCCAATTATTTTATGGTGTATTTCGAAAAGAAAGCTCTTGAGTTAGCGAATCTTAAGCCAAAACTATGGATTAGATACGTCGACGATGATTTTGTTGTTTGGTCCTTTGGCAAAGAGAAACTTCTGAAATTTTTAGACCCTCTAAATTCGATACACCCACGAATCCAATTCACACTAGAGCTCGAAGAAAACAATCGGCTTCCTTTCCTAGATGTGCATGTATTTAAAAATGAACATGGACGACTAGAACACACGGTATACAGGAAACCAACTCACACCAATAGATACTTGAATGCCGAATCACATCACCACCCATCACAAATACAGGCAGTAGCAAACACGCTGATCTCCAGATCCATCCGGCTCACCAGCGACAACAACAGACCTCATGAGCTAGAAAAGATAACCACTGCTCTAAAACAGAATGGATATAAAGACAACACAATTAGAAAAGCAATAGAACTGCAACAGCATCCAAGACAGAAACAACAGGAAGACTCCGAAAGCAGACCAAAAACCATATTGCCATACATTAAAGGAACGACTTATAGGATTGGTCGCATTCTTCGTAAGCATAATATATCCACTGTATATAAACCACATCAGACCATAAGAACAACATTACAAAATCCAAAACAGAAAATTAAACTAGAAAACCAAGGTGTGTATAGTATAGCATGCGGTACCTGCAATAAAATGTACGTCGGACAAACCAACAGACGAATTTCAGCCAGGTTAGAAGAACACAAACTGGCTATCAGAAACAAACAAACTACATCGGCCCTGCTTCAACGTCAACATCAAACAGGATACAAAATCAACTTTGCTAGCTGCAGACAACTGGCAAACGTCGAAAACTACAAAACTAGAATAATACGAGAAGCCATCGAAATAGAAAAGACCGGTCATCTAAACAAAAGGGATGGCGCTCTGCATTTGTCCAGTACATGGAAGACAATAGTAAAGCGGCAAGCCGAAGCGCATCAACTCGCGACCACATCACAACAAACAGCCAACGAAGCAACGACTGAGGGGGCGGAGCCAACGCCAGCCAACCAGAACCGCTACAACCTCCGGCGCAGGCTATAAATATCGAGAGTCACGAGAAAGATTCATCAGTTTACGACTTGACAGCAACGAGTAAGCATTGATAATGCCAAGTGAGACCTTGGCGAAACGTCTGCCAGATTCCAATAGGAATTTAACAAACGAACGGATGTACTCCCGGATCAATATTTCTTCACATTTCTCCATCCGTGAAAGTCAACGTTCAAATATATATATATATATATATATATATATCTTTTTGAGTGTCGTGTTAAATTCAAGTTATAAATTTTCTATTCCATTTTCTTCGTATTATGAAGTAATTTTCTGTTTACAAACATACTTAGAATTAATATTATAACAGTTTGGTCTTCAAGTAACAGTGCTAATGACTAAAATGCAACAAGGTTGTTTTTGTGATCATGTTTAATTCACGGCTTCTTCCAGGTGCTGTTAGAATTAAATCAGTTAAGACTAAACTATTAAATTTTTATTTCCTTATACCATTACCATAGTTGGACTATGGGGGTTATATTTTATTGGTAGTAAATATTATTAGTGAAATATGTGAAATCATGATAGTATCCTATAGAGTCATAAATGTTTGCTTAGGTACTGGATCCATAAAATAGCATTTCTTAAAAGCAATTAATAAATCTTGCAATGCCAATTAAAATAAGTATAGATTTTATTGATTTATATAATAATTACTATTTTATTTTTTCAAGGTTTAGTCTTGCGAAAGTTGATACAAATTATTTTGTCATCATAAACCATGGCCCTGAATGTACAGCGAGCAAAAAATGAAAATTTGAAAAAACGTTCAGAATAAAATATTTGATGAAAAATACATAAGAAAAGAAAATGGACGAATGTTTGGTTAAAAGTAGTATATTTATCGACAAATTGCCTAAGCAAATCAACCGAAATATTTAGTTTTTAAGGGTTTTGCTTTAAGGTAAATCCAAAAATATTCATCCACTCAGTATAAACATGAATATTTATTTATAGATGTATGTTTATTAATTGTTTTTTACCAAAGAATCGTGGTATTAGTGGATCACGTATCGCGATCTTATCGTCTACAAAGGCAAACACGGAGCATGTTGTTTGAATTTAAAAAGAAAAAACTCTTGGCCTCCTTGGATAAACAATAATTAAATTACTAATCATGCAATCTACACTCATTAGGCATTGCGCTCTATGGCCGCAGAGAGAGCGGTGGCGCCGGTAGGAATGCATTGGTGACGTCAACGATTACATAAATTTTCTAAAACAAGTAATCAGCTTTTATTCTATCGTTGTTTTTGCTGGTTCTAGTGTAAAAAAAACCTTTAACATACAGTGTATTTTTAAAGCGGTCCATGTTAAATTTTGAACGCCATTATAGGCCCTTTTGAACGCCATTGTATTACAGGTATATTTTTTTTTGTCAAAAAAATTAACCAACTTCACAAAATGAAAAACTCTGAAAAGTATGAAATACTATTTTTACATATTTATAACTGAGGTTAATGGTAAACTTAATCTTGTTAAAATTTAGGTAACTTGTACACCGAAGTTCTAAACTTTTAAGCTCGCGCAATTTTAAAGTAGGTATAATAGGAATCCTTAATGATAATACATTAATAAATTGTTAATAGAGAGTAATATTTTTAGTTATTTATTACTATGCCTAATAGTAGGCCTAATTATTGTGTCCGACATAAAGTAATTTGTTCACCAAAGTTCTAATATTAGATTTTCTGACTCTATAACCCCAAAAATAACGCATTACTAAACATTTTTGGGGAAATTACCAACTGCTCCTTTTTAAAATATCCCCCCCCACCAATAAACATTTTTAACAACTGTTAGACAAAATTAGATTTTATGACCTCAATAACCCGAAAATGACATATTAGTCACATTTTCGGAGATATCCTCAGCCGCTCCCGTTTTATCCCCTCTAATCCCCCCCCCGTCATTATTTTTTTAAAGTTAAATACCAATAAAACCACCAAGCCGTCATCTTAAGGGGTTATATACAGTCAGGAGGCCTAAAAAAAGCGATTTTTCAAGAATTTTTCCTGAAAGACTTTTAAATTTATTAATGTGAAAATTTGTACACATATTATAGTAACTTTTAAATGTATTTTAAGATTTTTGTATTTGTTAAAATAATAATTTTGAAAGCTACTATAGCTGATCTCCAGGAGTTCTTCTAAAAAAAAGCATCTTGCGGTGACAACGATATCTCTGGACTGGATAATCGAAAATGAAAAACCAAACGGATTTCGTTAAAGTAATGTATAATCTTCTAATTAATCGAAGGAATAAGCAAAATAAATTTTTTTGACAAAATGGCGGCTTCTCAAAAAAAAATATTTTTGACCACAATTTTGGCCTTAAATTGTTTATATATATAAAAAAATATTTATCGGTGAGAAAAAACCTTTGATTAATTAGTAAAAAATATACTTAAGAAGCTTGTGTTAAAATTTGAGACTGATCGGTTCAGCCGTTTCCGAGAAATCTTCGGCAGCGACTTTAAAAACACAGTTTTGAGAAAAACGCCTTTAAAGTTTCAAAAGCACTTTACATAGCGTACAATCGCTCTGACACATCTTTACAAATATGCGTGTAACTTCGAAAATAATCGCGGGATTGCTTTGAAATTTTCTGTGTGTGTACTGGAATATATGTACATTACGAAAATGAAATTAAAAAAATCGATTTTTTGAAAATTCTAACTGTATATAACCCCTTAAAAACAGCGGAGAGAAAATTATTGAAATCGAGGCCCCCATTCCGAAGCATACGCACAAAATTTATCGACCTTCACAAGTTTTTTTTAGTTTTTCCTATTTTTTCAGGTTTCCTCTGACTTTACCAAAAACCTTAAAGTTCGGGAGAAACTCATCTACAAAAAAAATCATCGAAATCGGTGTATCCATTCAAGAAGTATGCGTGAAGTCGGTTAATAAAATTTGACGTATGTAGATAAAATTCAGAGTCTCAAAAAGCTCTAAATAAAACCTAAAAATTGCTTCTGTGTTTTGAAGCACATTAATTTTCACACCTATTGTACCTTTCGTTTTTACCTTTGTTTACCAAGTAAAGATGATACACATTTCCTGACATTTAGAACTTTATTGTCACAATCTTGTTTTAAAGAAATGTATATCTACACTATTAAGAAACGAATTAAAAAGGGTTTCAAACTGTACAAGAGGAATGTCGTAACGAGAAGTTGCCGATAACTTTGCAGCCAGCAGCTTATCCAGATTGTCCGGTACCTAACAAGGCGACAGTGCAATGATTGAACAACAAATTTATGACTACAGATTTTGTTGTCAGTTCACATGTAAAGCTATAAGAAAAAATACCACTGTAGGGACCGAATCCTTTAAAACTGACATAAGCCTAGCAGTCAAGGAGAGTACATGTGTTAGTTAGTCGTTAGTCCAGTTTCACAATGTATGGTTAACTTTTTGGTCACCTAACCCGCATGGTTATGGCCAGCTTGTAGTCAAGGATGTGAAATGTTTCAAATCGAAAAGTATACCCTTGGTTTACTAACCATGAACCGTGAAACATTTTTGATCAACTTAACCCAAGGTTGAATCCTAACCTTTTGGTGGCCAGACATTGTGAAACAGGGCCTTAGTCAGCTTGCTGAAAATTCCACGAATTCTCAGAGCAGTTGCTACAAAGCACTAAAGCAAGAAAAGTACAGATCTTATAAAGTCCGAATTTTGTAAGTACTGGATAAATAACATTAATAATGATCCCAATATTACAAATCGTATTCTATCTATCGATGAAAGTTACTTTCGTACAAATGGGATATTTACTAAATAAAATATAAGAACCCGGGCTAGGGACAGTATTGACGTAATTCACCAAATACGTACCCAGAAGCGTGAAAAGTGAACGTCAGGGCAGGAATTCTGGGGAATACACGTATCGGTCTTTGCAAATGAAAATATGTAGGTCCTGCGTTCGAAAATTTAACAATAAACGTAAACTAATTAGGAAGTTTCCTATGTCAGAAATATCGAGTAACTTCAACATCATGTAATAGTCTTTCACTTAACTTGTCAAACAAAAAAAAATTAACTCGATATCTTCAAAATTGACGAACTTATTCAATTTCTTATTTAATAACTTCGCGCGCGGCTTTTATCGGCCGTGACGTCAAAATACAGAACTCTGTCGCCCCATGGCAATACCTCCTTATAACAATGCCTCAGTGCTTAATTGAAAATTTCCGTGACGTCACACAATCTAGGCCAAGCTTAGGCCTCCATAAGAAATGTATTAAAAGGTTCGCCAGTCAATTAATGAATATTTACCTATAGCTTGTTAAAAGCATTAATTATTTTTGTCGCCTTTCGAGAGTGAGGTTGCCAGATTTACACCTGAAAAAACAGAAACTTTTAGCAATAGGGTAAAAAATTTTTAAAATGTCTGAAGAAACTGTCTGAAGAAACTGTCAATCAAAGAAGATTACTTGTAATAAAAAATAAATCAAAACTTTAAAAACAAATGAGAAAACTTATTATATTAAATCATTGTGTTCAATTTTGTCACAACTAATCGAGTATTTCCTGTTAAATCGGTAGGCGTGACAACACTGTTGGTCCCGACCGTGACGTCACTAATGACAGTAATGACAGTAAACAGACAGTCGTGTATTGTTTTGCTTTGCAAGTTCGGATGTTTGAACTTTATTACATATTAGTTTTGTCTAATTTTTATGTTTTTACAATATAAATTTCGGTAAATTAGAAACTTAAAAAATGCCTTATAAGTGTTGTGTTCCTGGGTGTCGTGGAAATTACGTTAACGGACCAAAAGTGCACGTTTTCGGGTTTCCAAAAGATAGCGTTTTGAAGACGAAATGGCTACAAGCAATTCCTCGAAAAGATTTAGCGCCAAATGAAAACACCAAAGTTTGTGAACTACATTTTGCCGAAGGTAGTATAATTTGGAATAATTCAGAACAAGATCCAGAAACAGGTAAGATTGTTTCAATTGATTTGAAGAAACCACGTCTAAAGGAAAACTGCATTCCAACAATTTTTCCAAATTGTCCTCGATATTTATCTAAAGCTGTGCATATGCGTAAAAGTAAAGATCAAAAATTAAAGGAGCTTGAAGAGTTACATTTTTTACAAGCAATGAACGAAAGTCGAGTACAGTATGAAACTCATAAAAAGGAAACAAGTTTTCAAAATTTTGAAGAGTTTTTAAATTTGTTTCAAACTTTTCTTCTAAAGGACGGCTGGTTTTCTGTAAAGAGTGAAGATAAAATAACTTTTTTCAGGCTTGAATATACTCCTGGGCCTTGTATAACTTGGGCACTTATTATCCATAATAACTTAAAGTTAGAAACATTTTTATATGGCCAATCTCTTAGTATTTCTGGCTCAAAATTAAAGACACCGTTTACTTGTAGCAGTTTAGATGAAATAAAAAACTTGTTTGATATTATTGATAATACAATTATGACAATTCCTTTAAATAACACCGATATTGACCTTACTCAATGTAACAAGGCTACTGACACACACGACTCAGGTAATACCGAGAACAATTCAAATGGATTAAAAAAAAACATTTAAACTTGTGTTAGATATTTTGGAAAATTTAAAAAATTTGGGTGACGAACAATTAAGTCGAAGCATAAATTTTATTTCTGAACAAGTTAGTTTGCTTAACACCTCAAAAGAAAGATATAGATATTCACCCAATACTATGATTTTATGTTCAATTTTATTTACTATAAGCCCCCATGCCTACAAATATTTACGAGACCATGGACCACTCATTTTGCCTCATCCCGAAACAATAAAAGGCATCTGTAATAAATTTCTTACAGATCCTCATATCGATGAAAGAAAAACTTTTCTTACCTATGCTCGTAATATTTTTCAATACTTAACCGATAAAGACAAATATGTAATTTTACTTTTTGATGAAATACATATCGAACCCTATTTAGACTATAAAGCAGGCAATACTGTAGGAACAGCCGTGAATGAAAATAGTTTAGCTTCGTCTGCATACACGTTTATGATAACTAGTGTATGCTCAAATCTTAAAGAAGTAATTCATATATCCCCTGTCTCAAAAATTAACTCCGAACTGTTATATAATTTTCTTAGGACTCTAATAGAAAATTTAGAAGAAATAGGGTATATAGTTTTTTGCACCATTAGTGATAACAATGCGATTAATGGCAAAGCAATGTCACATTTTTCACCTACTGGAGAACTTAGTATTGTCTATCCACATCCTATTGACCCAGTAAGGCCACTGTTTTATATTTTTGATCCAGTACATTTATTAAAATGTATATATACCAATTGGCTTAACTCTAAACCGAGTGAGACATTTTGTTATCCAGATTTTGAGACTGGTGAAGCAAAAATTGCTTGGTTCTCGGTAATTAAAAAAATTTATGAACTTGAACAGGACAAATTCTTAAAACATGGTTACTCATTAAGTTTAAAAGCTTTGTTTCCTTCTTCTTTAGAGAGGCAGAATGTCAAGTTACCTCTAAAAATTTTCAACCCTTTTGTAATAGAAGCTCTAAGAGGTTTCGGAAATAACTTACCCCATTCACAGGACACTGCAAATTTTATTGATATTATATGGACATGGTGGAGAATTGTCAATGTAAAAACACCTCTTAAAGGTAAACATTTACGCGACATATACCAAGAACCAATAGTCAAAGACAAAGTAGGTGAGTCTGTGCTCGATCCAAAGTTAGAATTTTTGCAAAAAATGCTAATTTGGCTAGACACTTGGAAGGCAAGTAATTTTTCTAATAAATTGACTCGACAAACACATACTGCACTCAGTCATACTATCTACTGCAAATCACCAATTACTGTCTAACAGAACTGAATATGAATTATGTATTGTTGGGAAAATTTCAGACAGACCCACTGGAAGGACGATTTGGTAAATACAGGCAACTAGCTGGTGGCCATTACCATATATCGATCCGACAGTTATATGAATCAGAAAAAAGACTGAGAATTCAGTCCATATTGACACTTAAATCTCGGAATTTTGGAGAGTTCAGTATAGACAGATTCTATGAACCTCCTGAAAATGAACCTGATGAAGACTTTAACCCGGCCGAAACCGTATTCCCTAAAATAACTATAGAAAATTGCGATATTGAAGCAGTGAAGAACGAAACGGTCATAATAACCTATTTAAGCGGATACTGCTGTCACATTGCTTTAAAAAAACTAAAGTGTGAAATATGTAAAAGAGCACTAGTTTATGATGAACCCTGTATAGTTGAAGACAATTACAAACTTATTAATAATCTAGATCGTGGGGGGTTATTGTACCCTCGCGAATCAGTAGTAGATATAGTGTCAACTGCTTACATTATTTTTAAGAAATTAATTCAAGACTTTGAAGATATTTTTTTGGATACTTTTAATAAAAAAGCCTTTCTGTGTAATTTACTTATTAAATTCCTTATTGAACAAAAACGTCTAGTTCCTTTTGCAGAATGTAATGAACATTCAGAACTAAGTATTGCAAAAATTATACTTAGCAGTATTTCAAATACATTAATAAGAAATTACTGTGGAAAAAAAAAATGATCGCTTGGGTAAAAATAAGAAAAGAGAACTAGATACTCTTACTAAATAACTACACCTAAATTTACCAAAAAGTGACATAATATCCCGATAGTGACCTTTATTTAATGAATTAACAAATTGCATAGTCATACTTTTATCCAATGAGAAGTTGTGTGACCTACTTTACGCCAACTTTAAGATTGTATGTCATGTCTATATTTTTTTTATATATATAACATACAATGCTTATAGGAGATCAAAAAAACAAAAAACTTCCTGTGATGAATTGCATACAGGTACTTATATGTTTATAAGATACTTATGCTGTCTGAGGAGACCAAAAAAATATTTCCCAACCCTACCTGTTAACCAGCGAGCCGCCACTAATAGCAAGTATAGATTAGATTATCTATTTTTAAACCCTCTGTACATATAAATTTAAAGAAAAATGTTTTTTAAGCTTTTTACTACATAATATTACCACCTATAACTCATAATTATTCTATTAACCTATATTAAATAAATGGCCTAGATGTGATGACGTCACTCGGCAGCACTGAGGCATTGTTATAAGGAGGTATTGCCCATGGTCGCCGGGCTAGCGGCCCGCTGCTGCTTTAGCGTGTTTACTTTCATGCATTGTATCCTGTCCGGTAAGAATAACACTAAAGATTAAACGGGCGCCTATTCCGCTGTTGACGACGTTGTGTCGATTGACGTCATCGAGCCTCAGCCAACGTGAGCGTAGCATCTCAGACTTTGAAGGACGATAACTTTTTTATTCCTACAGATAGTTAAATACAAAAAACACATATGTTTTTTACATTTTTAGGACTATTTATTAAGAAAAAATGAAAAAATGGTAACTTCCTAATTCTCAGCTCACAGCGCAGCAGTTGTGGCAGAATTTTTAAACAACATGTTTCAGGGAAGGTGGTTGGATGCTTAAATTTGCCCTTTTAAATGGCCCGCGCGAAGTTCAGATATCTCGCCTCTATTTAACTATTATGGGAATATCTATTATTGAAAGTTTCTGATACAGGCCTATTAATGAAATCAATAACTTAAAAGTAGAACAATGAATGAATGCTCATGATACGCCCGTTGCTTAACATTACAAGACATTTTATGACTGGGTAGGGTACTGCTTGGCTGCGAAAGATACTTTCAAAAAAATTTACATTCGAAAAAGTGTTTTGCGAAAAATACTTTTAAATTTAATCAATTTGTTGCGACGAAGTATAGTCGAAATTTTTTTATAAATCCCTACTCAATCAAAACACATCAACGTGTGCTAATGTTCTCTAGAGTGTTAGGATTTTTAAAAGAAAATCACACTGATCGTGTCCTTCATCGTGTTCAATTACGTACAAGGTGTGATAATTATGGAATAAATTCAATATCTCGAAAAAAAACTTAAGAACCCTCGGACACGTCAATTAGTTTAATTTTTGCGCATATTCTAAAATTATTTTGAATTATACAGGGTGACTCACAAAAGCCGTACAACTGTAAACTTTGATTTTTTGAGGAAATACCCCGATTTTTATGACTCATTTCAATTCTCTGTAAAATTCTAGCCAAATTTCATATATCGTAATCTATAACTGAAATTGGCAGTTTTCGAGATATTAATATCTGAACGACAAATTTGATATATTGAAGAGATGTAAAATGTAAATGATTTACCGTAAGGCAAAGTTGTATACTCTATCTTAGATGTTTTTAAATTCAAATTTGACGTTTCAAATTTTATTAAACAATTGACAACAACACAAAACAGAACAAAACATTAAACACAACTATTACTTTAGTAATTGTTGAAAATGGCCATCATTTACAGCTCTGCAGTACTGTCAAAGAATTCCTGTTGCTCATTGGCAACTACATCAGAGTGAATGTTTCTTATCACAGTACGAATTCGACCTCTATGAATTTCAATAGTATCTGGCTTCTTTTTGTACACTATAACCCCTAAGGAGAAAATCTAAGGGAATTCAATACTGCAACCTTGCCGGCCACTCTATTGCACCACGTCGCCCTATCCATCGCCCTGGAAAAGGGATATTTAAATATATTCTGATATTAGCCGCATAATGGGGAGGAGGCCCCATCCTGCTGATATCACAAGAGTTCACTTGGGAAGTCAGGATCGTTGGAATTAGAATTTAAAGTAGCCGGGATTAGACTATCTTCCAAAAACTCGAGATACAGTGATACACTTGCCATCATCAAAAAAATAAGGACTTATAACCCATTGATGAGTCGAGTGGCTCTCTTTTGGATATAATCAAGGGTGTTAAGTGTCGAGGGTAATGCCGCTCCCCAGATATGGGAATAAAACCTCTAGCTTAGGTCTGATTTGGGAAACATAGAGAGTGTGTAAGTTGAAAGGGGAGTAGTATTTTCTGACTCGAAAGAAGAACCCAAGCTTTTGAGCTGCCGATGTGGCTACTGAAGTAATGTGTTTGTGCCAGCTGAGGTCATGTTCGTAAGCGATGCCAACCAATGTTTATTGTTCAGTAGGGCTTGCATGGACATTCATGTGGATGGGATAAGCGTTGCAGGTTTTTCTTGCGTGACAGGGAGCAAATCTGGGTTTTGGAGGCGTTGAACTGAACAAGGTTCTTGGTACCCCAGTCTAAGATTGATTGAAGATGTTGGGAAAGGGATAGGTGCATAGATCTACGTCTATTATCCAGCTCTTGATTAGAGACTTGTCTGGAAAAACGAATATTGAAGGGAAGAGTACTGTCGTTAGCATAACTTGGGACAGGATTGGTAGTTTAAGAGAGCAGGTCATTAATGTGAAGAAGAAATAGGGTTGGTGCCAGGACTGACCCTTGGGATGCGCCAGCATTGATAGGATGGAAGTTAGATGAATCACCGTCCACTACGACAGATATGCTCCGATCAGAAAGAAAACAACCGATCCAAGAATATAGTTTGGGAGGAAGACAATTAGAAGGTAGTTTGTTGAGGAGTGCGGCATGCCATACTTGGTCAAAGGCCTTGGCAATATCTAGAGCAACAATCTGAGATTCACCTTGAAATTCCAGAGACTTGTTCCAGTTATAAACAAAGCTAAGGAGATCTTTGATGACGAAATCCGTAGTGTCTGTCATGAATGATTTTGTGTTTTCCAGATATTTTAGAATTTACAAGTTGATCGCTTTCTCCATAACTCTGCTAACAACAGAGAGAAGAGAGATAGATCTATAATTGGATGGAAGGGACTTGGAATCTTTCTTCGGGACAGGTTGCACACGAGCAGTCTTTCAGCTATTTGGGATGATACCCTTGTCATAGGAGATCTGGAAAAGACGAGTTAAGATGGGTGCAAGTCCTGGAGCGCATTTTGTTACAACAATTGCGGGTATGCCATCCAGGACGACTTTTTAGTGTCAAGGGACAGATGAATCTTTTGAGCTTGTTTGACCTTAAGTATTCTGTCGGACATTTTGTGGGGTACAGACGTAGCGTTTGGAACAGCGAAATTGGCAGAAGGAATTAGGGTGGAATTGGCAGCAAATTATTTGGCAAATGGTTCAACTTTCCCATAAGAGGTGGATATAATTTCGTTGTCAGAGGTCAGGGGAGAGAAAGTGCTTCTACAGAAGTTTTGACTAATGTTTTCGGCAAGTGACCAGAAAGAGTTGCTGCCGTTGGGACAGGAAAGCACTTTATCTTTTATGTGGTTGTTAAAAGCATTTTTGAACTCTAAGATAGTTTGACTGTATTGATTTCTTGCCTCGGTGAAAATTTGACGATTTTCGGGTGTAGGAATTTGAAGATACCTTTTGTGAGCTTGGACTTTTTTGAGTCTGGCTTTATCACAGACCTTGGAGAACCACGGCTTTTGATGTTGGAGTTTAGGTTTCTTGCAGGTATGTAGAATGAAAGTTTCAATAACCGTTTGGATGATATCTGCGATATGAGAGCAAATTTCGGAGGGTAAAAACAGACAGGGGTCCAAGGGAAAGCAGAGAAAAAGTTTGGAAAACCATCCCAGTCGGTAGAATTGTAGTGCCAGATCGTGCATTCTAGCATGGTTTCAACGAACTCGGGCTGTATGGGACAAAAGATGATAACGAGGCTGTGATATAAAGGACCAAGGGGAGCGCAAACAGATGTTAAATATGTCTCGGGATGGGTGGTAGGAAAAAGATCTGGTGGGTTTGGATTTTGGGTAGGAACGCAGGGAGAGTATGTTGGCTCTCTGATTAAATTGGTGAGCGAGTTGCTAATGGAGAAGTTTTCTGCCGCTCTGCTATCTGGGTCGGTTTTTGTGGATCCTAGCTATTCCTTGCTATGGACGTTGAAGTCGCCTACGACGATAACTTCAGCGGAGGAAAATTCAGAGATAAGATGGTCAATTTTTGCCAAGAAAAAGTCAAAGAACTCATTGTAGGAGTTGTCTGATGGTGAGCGGTACATGCAACAGATAAATTTGGTAGAAGGTTTAAAGGTAAGTTTTAGCCAGATTTCAGGTTCGGGAGTCTGGTGCAAGAAAGACTGCTGCGAATGTAGGCGCATACCCCACCATGAAAACGAAAAGATGGCAGAAGTTCATAGCCTGGAAGCAGGAGATGATTGGTTGAGGATTTGGAACTGATTTGGGTTTCGGTCAGGAAAAAAATGTGGGGTTTGCATGATTGGAGGTAGTGGTGGATAGAGTCCAAATTGGAATTAAGTCCGTAGATACTGGCAAAGGTTATACAACTTTTGGAATTCTTCGATGGTGGTCCCACTTGAGCACCCTCGCCCGGAAATCCGAATGGAGGAGTAGTTTTCCTCCGAAATTTTTTACTCTGGGAGCGCCATCGTCATTTTTAAATTTGTTTTTTTTTTGAAGAGATGGATAGTTAGAAGAGAGTAGGATTGGAAGTGACAGACAAAGAAGAGAGAAGAGAAAGAGTGACAGTTGGAAGAGAAAAGGGAAAGAGAATAACCGTCTCATGAATCCAGGGCCGGAAACATTTGCTAAGATTTCAACAGCTCTTTAAGTGGGTGCGTGGGGTGGTACCTCCTCGGTGGAGGAAAAGCTCCTCTATCACCTACCATCTTTAAGAATATGTGCAAAAATAAAACTAAACCGACGTGTCCGAGGGCTTCTTATTTTCGAGATTTGGAATTAATTCCTTAATTTATTATAATAACTCTGTGTATATATATGAAATGTGATTGCATTAGCAAATCGTCAGAAACGAAATTACAGACGACCCTCTAATCGAAATTGTCTTTATTTAAATATCTGCAAAGTGGCCTATACGCGAAAACTAAGAACCCCTGATACCAATAAAATTGAATTGGTCTTATTACTCTACACTTCAGTTTTAAAGCTAAAGCACTATAATCTAAATTTTTAACCAAAGAAAATGTTTTTGCTCACTACAGATTTACCATTCCATATTACATTCCGATCGTACGAGCGTTATTTTTCAATTCATTAGCTAAAAAAGTGCTGTAGTAAAATCGATACGAATGTCGTAGCATTAATTAAACGAAGACTAGAAGCTTTTCAAATGCGGTAATTAAATGAATACGGAGAAAATGGAACGCGTAATTACCGAGCAATAAACGTTTTTCAATCAGCAGCATTGTTTATGCAAAACGTATTGGTCGATTATATTAGCTACATTTGTTAATTTTTGAATCTGATATTGTATTGTTAAGTGTCTCGAAATTCCCACATTATAATTTCGCTTTTACTAAATATCTAGTGGATAGTGGATTAAACAAAAAGTGTTAGAAATTCCATTACGCCATGACCGGTGTTGTGAAGATTAAGATCTTAGTTACCGTAATCTCATTGCTATATTTTTTAAGGTTATATACTGCAAAAAGCAAAAGAAACTAAAACAATACGTTTTTATACGGAACAAATATACAAATTAAGAAAACCATACGCTATGATATCAGTATAGAATATAGTATCGCGATTCGATCCAAAAAAAGCGATATGCTTATTTCGAGATTTGTACATTTTCAATTCAATCAATATGCACATTCTTGAATTGATTGAGTCGGCCGATACTTGGTGGAAGTCCATAACTAATATTATGGGTTAACCAGAAAAAACTACTAGTTTGACTTAGTAAACTTCCACTATATTGACAAAATTATTGACATGTTTCGCTACACTGTAGCTTCTTCGGAATAAGTTTTACGTAAAACTTATTCCGAAGAAGCTACAGTGTAGCGAAACATGTCAATAATTTTGTCAATATAGTGGAAGTTTACTAAGTCAAACTAGTAGTTTTTCTGGTTAACCCATAATATGCACATTGTTACGTGTACGTAAGGCTTGTGTTCTCATTTAGAGTATACAGGATGTTCAAAAAGTCTTATTCGTTAATAAATCTACTTTTTATGTAATGTAACTTTTTCAACCCCTTTGAAAGGTGACGCTAGGGAGTTGAGGTAAAAATCTTAAATGCCACCCTATGTCGTGTGGTACCTTATTTTAAAGGCCTTCAAAAAAGAAACATTTTACCGCAAATCCGAAGTCCGTATCTTAAGTAATTCGTTTTTAAATGACAAGCCTATAAAAACTAAACATCGTGAAAAAAAAATTAAAAATTGAAATACCATTATTTCTCTTATTACTTTGGAAGTTATTCAAAATGGCCACCATTAACTTCTTGGCAGTAATAGAGTCGATTTTGGAACTCACTTCTCACATTTTCGAGAGTGGCAGGTGTTACTTCTTGGCAGAGTTCCAAAATCGACTTTATTACTGCCAAGAAGTTCCTGGTGGTCATTTTGAACAATTTTTAAAGTAATAAGAAAAATAACGAAAGTAGCGATTAAACATCGTTCATTTTAAAACGGGGAAATGGTCTCTGACGACGTAGTTCCACGATGGACGACCCAAATTTAAGGAATGAAATAAGCTTTGGTACCGCTTGCGGGTTGGTCATCGACGTTATGTTATCAAACTAAATTATCAAAAACCGTCGTAATATTCGAAGTTTACACAGAAATTAAGAGAACTGAGAAAACAGTCAACGCATAATATTATTAATTTATAACCTAAATAGGATATTTACGCATGAGAATCAAAGAAATACTAACCATTATTTCTCGAATGACAGGAGCAAAAAACTATTACACGCCGAGGCCCCACAATGATTTTTGGGCCATATTATTATTTTTGTTGTAGTTCATCGTTATATTTAAATACCTTGAAAAAACTTTCAATCGAAAAGTAATTTCGAAGATTAAAAAATTCTGCAAGCGTTACGCAAAATATAAACATTGTCTGATAGTACTAAAATGGCCGATAGGGAATCATGACGGCGTTGCCGTATCTTTAATTTGATTCGCTACATTATCTGTTACGTTTAGTAGTTTTTCGTAGGATGACGTCAGACGAGATATACAATTTTTTGAATTGGGTTGAATTTTAAACCTTTGTATTATTGCTGAGCTGTAGGCTTTAGAGAAAAAGTTTTCGACACAAATATTTCTCACGATGTATGGAACAACTTTTATGCTTCATGTTTTTCAATGCTCCGCGCATATGCGATGTGATACAGCGTTGGTGCCGTCGGCGGTGGGAGCGCGGCAGGTGGGCGGAGATCTGGCGGCGGTGGTTTGCTCAGGTTAAGTGGGGGGCTGATGACACGGAACTCTACTTGTACAAGTATAGCCTGCACTTGACCGAATTTTTTGTATTTATTAAACAAAAACAAGAAACAACATCTAAAAACAGAAAACCAAATTGTAAATATTGCTACGGGCTAATTGACTTAATGTCCATGTTCCAAACATGCTCAATGGGGTTAAGATCTGGGCTACGAGCTGTCCACTGTAACCGGTAATGGTTAACTTCATCCAGATTTTCGGTTACCACCAGTGCGACATGTGGTCTTACATTGTCATGTATCAGACAAAAGTCCACTCCTCTGAAGTGGGAAAATAGCAAAAACGTGTTCATTAATATAGCGGTCAGCCGTTATAGCACCATTTTCAATTACAACGAGCTCAATATTTCCGTTAGTGGACACTCCAGTCCACTCATTATACTTCCTCCTCGAAATGGTAGGTAGTCGTTGTGATATGCAGCATTGCGCAAATCGTTCCCCTGGTCTTCTCCATACATGCTCGCGTCCGTCTGGTGATTACAAGCAAAATCGACTCTCCAATCACTATGGTTGCGAGCGAAATGCAAATGCTCAGTACGGTGGGCTAAGAGAAGAGCTAGGCATGCAGCTGGTCTTCTAGACATCAGTTCTTGTTCACGCAATCTACGACGGACCGGGTCTGAGGGAATCTGAGTTCCACGAATATTTATCAATTGGCGACTAATGGCTGAAGATGGTACACCGCGATCGCGTAGGACACAACAAAACGATGATCACGAATATTCGTCTTAAGTTTTCTGCCTGATCTTTAACGCCTAAGAATACTCCCCAGTTTGTCGAATGCGGCTGATCGCATCCTATACGGTACTCCTAGCTTTACCCAAGACGTTTAGTATACCGTATGTTTCGGCAATCGTCGTTTAGAGCTACATCAAGGGTAACATCTCCTGGACGCATGTCTAGGCAATATTTCAAGCTTGACTCAGATTATTTATAAAATAAAACGCTTGTTGCTAGGCAATATATCACATTATCTGGGCGCCGCCGATATGTCCTGATATGCATTTTTTCCCATAGATATGATAAAATTACAAGAGTTTTCTTAAAAAATTGCACCTTCTCAAAAAGAACGGATATCGGAAAGAATAAAAAAGCAAACTGTTAAGAAAAGATGCGATTTCCATATGAAATATTACACTGGAACATCATCGCTGTGTTCATCACACGTTAAAATTTTTCTTAAATTGAAAAACAGGTGATCAAATCTGCCGACAATTTCATTAAAAAATTAGCAAAGCTATTTTTAACTTCAAACTTGATCCAAATTTATGTTGTCCGTTTTTTTTTGCGATGGGTGTATTATTTTTGCGAGTTGTTTTTTTCTGAAATAATTTTATATTGAAACTTGTCTAAATGAATTTGGTATATCTTTTATATCAGCGGCGCAATCAAAATTGTAGCTCGGAAGGGGCTGATCCCTGACCCTCAGAATTGCTGACGGAGGAGTGTAAGTGTAAGCGTCTTACGTGAATTATAGGTATTTAGTGGAACTAAATTCAGCGAGCTAGGGGGGGGGGGGGGGTGCAACTCGACAGCCTCCCCCCTTGGTTGCGCCACTGGGTTAAAGTGAAATCTCCCTTTTCTCTCTTAATTTGCAGCAGAAAATCCATAGTACAAAACTTTGTTTTTTTAATCTCGCACTTGTCAATTCAAACCCTTTATTGTCGAATTAGAACGGCTTTAGCAATAGTGAATCTGGCAGTAAAGGGACACCCTTTAGCTGATTGAGCTGAGAGAAAACACTGCAGTGCTTCCACCTGCTATTATTTTTTTTTGAAAAATATGGGTTATAAGGAGTCATCGACTGAATAATAATAAAAAAACAAACCTACGTCAAACTGTCGTCATTTGCGTAACAGTTTACGGTTAACAGCGAAAAAGATAATCAAGTGTATTTACAAGGCATTACCTTCGTAACGTATCATAAATTGCCATAAACACTTGAATTTGTATCTAAAAAACTTTTTGGAAAAGAGCTGATAAGACGTTTTTCACTATACTAGTCTGTGGGATATGTTTACAATGTGACGTTAATGATAAATACGTGTACGATAGAGTTTAGTAATTGTCATTGTGGGTGGGTATTTGTATACAGATTAACCAAACGATTTAACAAATGATATAGAAAATGTTTAATACGTTTTTATAGACATTAAAGGCTTGCGTAAGTTTGAAGAATGATAAGAGGAGACTCTAGAATGAGTCAGACTAAATGACGTAGATCGTGCTTGCGAGTCTGATAAAGATATATTTCTTCTTTAGTAAAAAGGACCTGCAAATTACAGTTCACAGCGTCGCACAGCGTGTCCAGAAACCATCTTCACAGATGGAGAACTTTTTATTTTTGACATTACGGAAAACAGTTATTCTTCATAAAAAGTTCTGCTTGTTGAGAAAATAATACCCAAATCAAAAATTTTGACCCAGCCTGTACAGGGTGTAAAAAAAGTAAAAACCATGTGTTTCGAGATTTATGTAACAACTCCAAAACGTGAAGATCTGAAAAAATTTTAGGAGGTGATTTTTTCCCAAATGCAATACTTCCTCTAGCGAGAGGTTTGCGACGCACTTTGTTCAATAAAAAGTGTTTGATTGAAAACCGTCAAAGATACTATGATGAGTATCATTGACCAAGTACTTACCGCTTAACTTGAAAACATTAAAATCACTCTTAAAGCTACTCTAGAGAAAAACACAGGAACAACAGGGTGTTCTGAGGGAAGCAGGTGTAGTAGAGCGCGTGCAAATTAGCCCTTGGCTCAGTTAGCCGGGTAGGTTCAATTGGACGCCACCAGTTTTTTACACCGACGTAAACTGGAAGTCGCCTAGATGGTTTAGGGACCTGCTTCTCACACAACGAACCCGCTATTCATAATGAAAATTAAAACACAGGGCGCAGTGAGCTGGATAAAAGAAAAACGGAATACATTTACCACTGTACATATATTTACAGATAATAAAAAAAAAAAAAAAAAACAAGTGTTTACAGTTGGTATACACACAAAACAATTGAAAATTGGGCGATTTTTTTTTTTTTTGCCCCCGCAAGATAGAAAAAGTTACATTAAGTAAAAAAAAGAAATAAACTTCCTGAGGAAGTCTGTCCTCAGAAACACAAAAATAAGCTGGCTCCTTAGCCCCTACTGTGGACCATAGGAAGGCTGCTTAGCGCCCGCCAAAAGAAATAGGGATGCCTTGTATCCCCTACAGGAGTAGGGAGGTTCGTGGCCCCCTACCAAGGACCCTCCTAACAACGAGGGTTCGAATTCCAACTTCCACAGGCAGCAAAAGGGCACCACACAGCAAGGTTACCACAGGGTTTGGACCTCCAAACTGTTGCCGATGTTCGTGGCTATCATCGAAGTCGCCCAAAAATATCCTGCGTCTTGCAGAAACAAATTCTTCAAGAATTTAAACGCGGTCCCTGACTTTTTAATCCAAAAAAAAAAACTAGAATTTCCAAATTGAAATTTTCAGATAGGGACCATGGAACAATTGCTTCGAAGGATAGAGTGGAAGTGACCGGCCTATGCCTCGTGTCGGAAGAATCATATGACACTTCCTCCCACCACAGACACCATTTATATAAAGTTCACCATTTATATAAGATAAAATATGGATTTAGTTTTGCGAATGAAAAAGGTATGACGCAAAATTCCACTTAGATCAAACACAGCCATATTAAAAAAAATCATTTATTTTGTTTTTAAATTCCCCACCCTGTCTCAAAATTAAAAGTTACTTTTTCACATGAAATCCTCAGCTTTGCATTAACTTTTAATTTAGTGTTCTAGAGCTAGAGCAAAATTAAACAGTTTTTTTCTGTTTTTTAACCATGTAGGTATGGTAAGGAAAATCTAAAATTTCACTGGAAGCTTTAGGTACAACAAAATATAGTAGGCTACTATTATTAAAACTAGGTACCTATTTACATATATAGGGTGTGCACTTTTAAATAGTAATTATTTTTACTGTTTACATTGAAGAAGGTAAGAAGGTTCTTACATGTAAACAGTAAAAAATACTTACTATTTAAAATTGCACACCCTATATAAATAGGCACCTAATTTTACTAATACCAGCCTACTTATAAGAAATACAAACAAGTGAATAAATCATATTTGCGTCAGATAAATAGTGTTTCAATTAGAGTAAATGAAGACAACTTTTATTTAAAGTTGTCCAGTCTTTCTCCAGAATATTAAATTAAAATTATTATTCTATCACACATATTATTCTATATACAATATACATCTTCTGTAATTTTTAATAATATTCCTTCTAGTCTAAGGAACTTAAGCTATATAACTTTTAAAAATAATATAAAAACTTATTTAGTAGGGGTAGGATTGGAAGAATGATTTGTTATAAATCAAAATCCTACCTATTTATGCCAACTAGTATACTACTGTCATTTTTTGGTTTTCTTTTTTACTTTTATCAACTTTATATTTATATTTTAAATTGTTTTTATTGGAATAAATAAACATCTTTATTATTATTATTAACTAAGCTATTCAACAAAATTTTAATTCCTGTATTGTTGCTCGAAAATGAAAATCCATTTTTAATTAATGAACAATGGTAATAAATTTTGTAATTTTCAAATTAGGAAACATCCTTTCAATATTTACTGCAGAGAACGGTCCATAATTATTGTGCATCTTCAATAACAACTGATTGCATACATGTACGAATGTACGTATATATACACTTAAAACCGTTAAGAGATAATTTGTTCATTAGAGAGCATTGTAAGTAGCTTCAAGAGCATACAATTTTAAACCCCTAATTTTTAAAGTACACTTTTATTTTTCACCAGTTTGTCTTGAATATCCAAGTGGTAATGAATGTTTATTATTTAAATTGCACACTTTAATTAACGTACTTCCCAGCACTCCAGTTGTTTAGTAAGTGGTATTTTCAGTACGTAAAGGCGAACAATAAAATTAAACAAGATTTTAAAATTGCTGTTAAACATAGAAAAGTTTTAATAAAATCATTTGACAATTAAATCAATGAATAAATGGGTATCTAGTGGTGATCATGACCAATAATGCTTTAGCCTCGATGGGCGCGCTATATTCAGACAAGTTCAATTTAGATCGGATATAGAACGTTGTGGTTCCCAAATAGGCTATTCTTATACTGATGAATTGCTGAACATTAGCTTAAGACAGCCTCAATCCCCTTTAGGAGTTATTTTAAATCGGGATCATCCAAGCAACTCCAAATCTGCAAAGGTGCTGTAAAATCTGAGTATTTCTTCTTCTAAAGAAAAAACTCTCTTGTGAGACGTGCATTCGGACCAAAAACAACGTAATCCTCAATCTGCGTCATTCCTAGAACCTCTCTTCTCGTCTCTTCTCTTTCTGGATGGCGATGGTGGGCTTAGGCCCATTAAAGAGGATTTCATATCAGAGTGTCCTAGAATCCATGCATTCTTACAGTGTTTCCATTTCATGTCCATGAGGATATCCTTCAACTCCAAGTTACGAAGCTCCGTAAACAAAACTATCGGATATCCGAAATAATACATACCTCCAAAACCGAAATGTTGGAAATAAACATTTGGAATGTTATTTCAAATAAGTACATACGTTGCTCCGTGTCCACGCGAGAATACATTAATATAATTAGTGACAAGATTTTCAAAGATACTCTTTTAATAAACCCAAGAAATTGTATTCCTATTTTAAGTATTTGTATAATTCACAAGTAATTGTTTTTATGTTAATATGATATTAATGTGATTATGATCCGCTAAACAGGGCGGTGCAAAAAAAGGTCCGCAACCTTTGACTGTACTTTCACCTATTATTTATTGAACTTACTACCTACTATTCATTTGCCTAAATTAATTTATTCTCCCTTCTATAACATTGATTGGTCAACAAATTTCGACCTGCTTTCTCTCTCAAGAGTTTTGGATGTTGTTCCTGGTAGATTTTTGGTCACTGATTCCGAATCTGGCTATATAATCTTCGTAGTCGGTCAACTTTTTGAGAAAAATGAAGAAGACTAGGCGAAAACCAGTGCTTTTGGTACTTTTTGATTCTTTACAACTTCCGAACGGTACGTGCTAGAGAGATCTACAATAGTTTAAACTGAAAGGCAAGGCTTTTGGTTTCCAATAGAAATGCAGACATTCTTAAGCCGAAGCTTTTAACACAATGCGTGGTGTAATATACATGGGTAATGTGTATCCCATTTCCGGATCGACCATCCACGTGCATTCGCTTACCGTTACCAAGTGTCGCAAGCTGCGTACTTGAAATGTAGTTTCTAAGAGTACAAATAATGGTTGCTCTTTCCATTTCTGATGTTAATTTCTCCCTAGAACTTCCAGGGAATCCAAGATGGTGGATTGAAAGGGCGTAATTTCGAAACTATAAACACAGGCCTGTATGTTTTTTTTTTGTTATGGACCGGTATAACTTTTTGCGCAGGATCTAAATCTAGCGACAGAATTAAGCTATAATATCAGATTTTCCAGATATTCTTCTAACTTAAAAGTCCCAAAAAGGCGATTTTCCTACATTCTGATTATTAAAAAATTTTTTTGTGACGATCAACATCTTTTAGTAATACTCTGTTTAAGGATTGCTGCATTAGTATTGGAAACTAGGAGTCTTGCCCTTCAAACTTCGGTACTGCTCTGCTGTTCCAGTTTAAAAAAAATTGCTGTTTAGGTGCCTCCTGAACTGTAGCAATATTTTACAGTTATGCAGTTATCACGTCATTACTTTGGTCCTGACACCTTAAGAGCGGTACTTAGCGCGTTATTACTATTTTTGTTATTTTAACATCGTTACTGTTCAGCTATTTTCTATAAAAACCAATGACTTTTCAGTGTAAACATATTAAAAGGCATAATTTAAGAAAGAATTAAACACATCAAGAGTTCTCAAAAAGAAAACACTAAATTGTGTAAAATTCCACTTTATTTAAACACTTGAACTTTTTTCTAATAAAAATCCAAGATCTCAAGAATACATTCTTGAGAAAGCTACCGTGTAGCGAAACGTCAGATTTTTATTAGAAAAAAGTTCAAGTGTTTAAATAAAGTGGAATTTTACACAATTTAGTGTTTTCTTTTTGACAAGTTTGTTAAGATGGAGTTCCACCAAGTAAAGGCAGAATCAATCCAACATCAAGAGTTTATTTTGTATTCGTATAAAGCGTAGAAGTATCGAATTTTTACAGGGCGTGATTTTAAAGAAAAATTACCTAACAAAGTTTTAATTTCTTTGATAAACTGTATGTCTTTTTTATGTGTCGACATCACAAATTCATTGGTTTTTATAGCAAATAACTACTAACGTTGAAAAAAACGACAATAGAAGGGGCTGGAAGCTGATTATCCCTCTTAAATCTGACCCCATTATATTTTGTTCAGCTTTTCTTGAAAACTTGTGCCCTCTTTCCCAAATTTTGCTCTACATTAAGAATAATTTTAAACTATATAAAAAGCTAGGGGTCCCGGGCAAATATACAAGGTGTTCGAAAAGTCTTAGTATGGGCAAATATCTTAGCTATTAGTAAATATATAGACACCAAATTTTATGTGTATCTTATTGGTTAGGTCAAAAATTTTAAATACAACCCTATGCCGTGTGGAATCTCACTTTAAAGATATTCAAAAAAGAAACATTTTACCGCAAATCCGAGGTTTTAAATGGCAAGTCTATAAAAATGAATAATAGTAAAAAAAATGTAAGGACCTTTATTTCTCTGATTACTTTAAAAGTTGTTCAAAATGACCACTTTGGCAGTAATTAAGTCAATTTTGGAACTTACTTCTCACATTGTCGAGAATGGCAAGTGTTACTTCTTGGCAGAGTTCCAAAATCAACTTTATTACTGCCAAGGAGGTCATGGTGGTCATTTTGAACAACTTCTAAAGAAATATCAGAAATAAAGGTATGTATTTAAATTTTTTTTATGTTCATTTTTTATAGGCTTGCCATTTAAAAACGAATTAACATACGGACCTCGGGTTTGCGGCAAAATGTTTCCCTTTTGAAGACCTTTAAAATGAGGTAACACACGGGGGGTTGTGATTAAAATTTTTTACCTTAAGTCCCTAGCGTGACCACTCAAAGGGATTGAAAAAGTTAGATTATATAAAAAAGTAGATTTATTAACCAATAAGATACAACTAAAATTTGGTGTCTCTATCTTTACTAATAGCAAAGATAATTTCCCATACTAAAACTTTTCGGACACCCTATATTCCTGTATGTATGTATAGACAGACACATTTCAGTATAAAAAAATGATATAAAGGATAGAAGTATACTAAAATAAAATAAGGGCCCATTATTAAAAGTACAAAATAACCTTTTAGCGTTTTTGCTGTCCTCTTTTATGTATATGAAAATGACAAAGTTTAGATCCTCTAATTAGAAAAACCACCAAACAAACAAAGTATAAGCAGAACTTTTTGTTTTGTTTCCATACAATATTTAAAGTGGTTTCTCTTTTTGAAATATACCCAGGAAAACACACAAACAAAAAAAACTGAAAAAAGTTGAGGATGCTGAAACATGTCTATACAAATTTAGTTTTAGCAAAACAACCCAATATACCAAATGCAATTAAATATTGTGAGTAAGAAAGGAGCTAAGTGCCAGAAATAAGGAACTTAGTTACTAAAGAAAAATTATTTATTAAAAAGTCTTTTTTCTTATAGTATGTCCACGGATGGGATAGACAAGAGGACAAATGGACCAAAAAGTTAAAGATACAAAAAAGGTCATTCTTTATAAAAGTTTGGCTTGCTTCAAGAATATGATCCACTATGGCAAAAATTTGTTTTTTTGTACAGGGTATGCAAAAATTACGAAAACGTAAAATTGAGTTAAGAGTAAAGTTGCCTTTTTTAAAATTTAATGCGAAAAGTTTAGCAAAAAAGTTGCTTTAAGTTTTAAAAGAATTCCCATTTTTCACTTTTTGATTTTATTAATCTTTAAAATCATTAAGGGCACATCATATTTATTTTCCAAAAACTTCTTCATATTCTACGTATTTTTCTGACGTCGAAAATAGCTAAAGCTTCTTATTTTTTCCAGTGAAATCGATTCTATCGCTCTTAAAATTCTCTGCTTTGAAACTTCTTGGATATTTTCAATGGGTCTTTCATAAACACAAAACATATGTTAGTTGTTTAATGCGCCCCAGAGAAATATATCACAAATTGTCAAATCGGGACTTCTAGAGGGCCACAAAATTGGACCATTTCCAATTTGCGATTGAGTCAATCCCTTACTTCCACAGCATTAAGTGCAGGAGACCCATCGAGCTGAAAATATATATTTCGGCAATATCGAAGAGGCAATTCTTCTAACTTGTCTGACTAAAATGACTTTAGCATATGTAAATAAGAATGTCTGTTACAAGTATTTAAAAAAAATGCTATAATCCCATAATAGGAAATGGCGCACCAAACATTTACTTTTTTAAAATACTGACGGCGCGCGGCGGCGCGGCGCACGGCGCGGCGGTTCAAAATTCTAAACGCTGGATTTTCCCTAGCGCCATATCTTAGATGCTGAGAAGCTGTGCCGTTTGTACTGAAGGTTGACTCATCTGAGAACATTATCAGCTTATGGAAGTTCACGTCCAAAGTTTGGTTAAAAATTGGTTTAAGGGATGAATTTTATTTTCCTTAAACATATTTTGAATATGACTTGTAGAAACATCGTTTTCGTCGTACCTTTTCTTTTCTGGGTCTTCTTTAAATCACTAACGTTCCGATGCAGTTTTCTAAAATTTGATTATCAACTTATGTACTAAACTTTTGCATAATTATTGTACATTTGGAAACTTTTCTTGAAACTTCTGAATAACAATGGATTAAATAAATTTTTTGCTCTAAATACAACTTTATTATTTTGACAAAAATACGTCCCAGTTATCAAAGGTGTAATCAAATAAAAAAACCGACACCAGTGGCGAATTCAGGGGAAAAGGTGGGGGGGGGGGGGGAACGCCCCTCTGATAATATGAAAATTGTCAAAACAAAACCAAAACTTTCCATAAACAATAAGAAAAGTAATAGTTTTTATATTTTCCCTTCCAGTTTTGTTTTTTTGTTTCGTTTTTTGAAACTGTCACAATTTAGTTTTTATTTTATTAACAGATGTTATAATAAAAAAACTTTTAATTATCGATTTTTTTTTTGCGCCTCCCCTGAAGAAAATCCTGGGTCCGCGCCTGGGTGATACTTGGTTTTAAAAGCGTAATTTAGAAATTTCAAATTTTTACTCGCAAATCTGGAATAAAAATTGTTTTAATATTTAAAACAACTTTTTATTTAACGTTTTGCATTAAAATTTTTAAAAAAGCAACATTACTCTTAACCAAATTTTACGTTTCTGTATTTTTTGCATACCCTGTACAAAAAACCAAATTTTTGGCAACGTGGATCTTATTTTTTAAACCAACGAGAAACTTTTATAAAGAATGATCTTTTTTCGTATCGGTCACTTTTTGGTCCATTTGTCCAATAAGGAATATGCCCATATTTTTTTGATTGCATAAATCGTTTAAGGAAGTCACTACAAACCCAAAAAAAAAAAATTCTCAAGAAAATTACTAGGATAATTTAGCTACAAAAAATGATTACTTTTCGGTATGATTTATTACAATTTAAAAATCAGCCATTTGTCCTCAGTGAAAAGTGATGTCAGGAGATCAGCAAAAATCTACATGTAAACGTAAAGCTTTTAATCTAAAGTCGAACAGGTTTGATTTTCTCGGAAACAGTCAGAGGGAGAGAAATTGAATTTTTTGGATTGATAGAGGAATAGTTCAGCTAGCTTCGGTAAAAAATTCAGTTATACAGGATGTTTCGTTTCGGAGCTATTCAACGTCAAAGTCGAAATTTCCGCGATTTCCGTTGAAATCGGGTACAGGTCGCAAATGTGAATTAAATCGATGTAAATTTTCGGAGGTTGTAGGGGACCCGGAGCTTCAGAACTCCACTGAAACTGGCGAGGATCAGAAAGTGGCAAGTAATTCTTTTGAATTTTTTTAGGTCGAAAAATGCCATTTCCAGACCCCTCTTTGATACTTAATAACTCGAAAACCAAACGTCAGATCGAAAAACGGATTCATAAATGAAACTTTAAAATCTCAAGTACTTTTTTTGCAGTGCACATACCTAAACCTAAAATCACTGTAAAATGGAAATATTTGGAAAAAACTGGAATATAGAATTGTGACCCAAATATTTCACGGTTTTTAATTTTTTCTGGGGTCAAAATTGTTCAAATTAAAATCCCATATACGTCATCGGAAAGAGCTCGTCAAAGTATGTGTTATCCATATTTTTTAGTTTCTTCATTCTCTATGGGAAGGGAGCAATCGCCGATTAAATTTCGATTTTTTTTACTTTTTTTGCCCTCGATATCGGCACATTCTCATCACACACACTCTGTATTTTTTCCTATCTATTTTTTCCCCAATGTTTCAACACTATCTTATAAAGGGATAATCACACTGTAAAATTAATACCGAATGGGTCATCCAGGAGCGTTTTTAAGGGGTAAAAACCGGATTTTCTTGATTTTTTCCGATAAATCCTATTTTTAACCGACATTACTCCACACTATTTATCCTATTTAGTGATTCTTTTTGGGTTTATTTTATCCATTAATTATCTAAGAATACCTCCCACTAATTTAAATTGCTTATTTTTTCGGTAAAGTTATAAATAAATAGGTTTATTTGTTTCGGGGACATCTAAAATTTGAAAATTTTTGAATTTTCGAAGATTGCCATGAAAAGAAATAATTGCAGTTTATTTACTACTTACTTACTGAGATGATATGCCAAAATTTCGTAGAAATGCCAATTCTTTTGCAAAATTCAAAGGTTCGTGGACCGATTTCGACTTGAAGTATACATAAATATGATTTTATACTCGATTTGAAATTGGTTGATAGTAATAAAGCATTAAAATCCGTCAAACACGTACACAGAGTGGTCCACCTAAATTGCCAAGTTTTAAATAGTATATACATTGAAAGTCTAGACCCTTTTGCATTTATTAAACTTTCCATTCCTATAGATCTGATAAGGGCGTCGAATACAAAGCTTAACCCGAGGCTCGAACAATAAGCGGTAGTATTCTACCTGTGATGTTTTGCACTCATGCACGTGCTTTCGGGTGGGTTTAAGTTTATATTAAACACAATAATTATATAATTTAGTGAACATTCGGATGTGTGGCATAATTTGTTACCCTTGTATTTGAATAAATATAATACTAATAACAATAAAGCAACTAATAAACAAGTAAATTTGGAAAAATGTTTCTATTTGAAATTCTATAAAATTTATAGTAAGTCATTACAGTTGTTCGCTTTAAATTAATCATCATCAGAAAATGAAATATCTGAGGGACTGTCTTCTTCCCCTAAATTGATAATAAGTGGTTCGACCGTTTTCTCCAGTAAACTATCCAATTGCCACATTTTTTCCTCCTCCTTTAGTACATGCTCTATACATCTTTGCCACTTCCCCGCGTTGACTTCTTGAAGCGCTTCTTCAAAGAGTTTTTGAACATCACTCATTTTATAAGTGGTATTTTTTCTAGCCACATAACCTTTCACATGAGCCCATACCAGTTCGATCGGATTTAATTCGCAATGGTAGGGGGGGAGCCGAAGCACTATTATATTTTGTTTTTTGGCCATTTCGTCAACAACATATTTTTGAAACCGATGTTTATGGGTGTTTACAATTGATAGCAACTCCTTTTTAACCATATTGTCCTCAAATTGTATTTGTTTCTCCACAAGCCACTCGATAATTTTTGCTTTTCGCCAAGCAGTTGTAGGCATCTTCTCCAATCTTCTGGAGTGATACGGAGCGTTATCTAACACAATGACGGAGCCAGGTGGAATCAGCTCTATCATTTGTTCGAAATACTCCTCAAAAACATCAGCATTCATATCCTCGTGGTAATCGCCTGTACGAACTGATTGGAATGATAATAGTCCACCTTCTAAAAATCCATTGGAGCTACCGATGTGAGTTATAATTAATCGTTTTCCTTTTCCAGAGGGCGGATTTATTCCTGTTGATAGACCGTCTAAAAATGCTTGCCGGTGAGAAGTCACATTTTTGTCTGTCCATATTTTTCCAACTGTGTAGCCTTCGTTCAGCCATGTTTCGTCCAAATAGAAAATTGTTTTGTTTTCATTGCGAAATTTTCTTATTTTTCTCAAATAATTACGTCTCCAACATACTATTTCATCTTTTTCGAGCAAATGAGACTTCCGACTATGTTTTTCCCATCTAAAATTCATTTCTCTTAGAACTTTCCATAGTTTATCTCTCTTGATTGCAGGAAAGTCTTCTTTTACTGCCCCTAAAACTCTATCCAAAGTAGGGATCTCCTTATTGAAATAGAATGAATGCACCTTTCGTCTTATGATGGCCTTTTCGTCCTCATCGATCGGTATTGTTCGCCTTCCTGGAGATGGTTTTGGTGGCGTCACGGTTCCTGTCTTTTCTTCCCGCATCAGCCTGTAGATGGTTGCTTTTCCAATACCTGTCATCTTTGAACAAAGTTCCACTGCAGAATCGATACTTATTGCACTTTTTTGATATCTAAGTGCATTAAATACATTAAGCACAATAATCTTTTCACTAATGCTTAGCGCTGATTTCGCAGCTCGCTTAACTGGAATAAATCCTGAAAGACTCTCCATTTTCAAAAATTACCCAAATGTGTGTCCTAGAATACTCGCATTAGGTTTGTTCGCTCTTAAAATGACTCACAGTTTTATACCAATAAGTAGAGGTACCTAATTTTTCGTAACTACCTGAAAAGTAACATTGTGTATTAATTGTTCCCGGAATTCTCGGCATAATTATTTTTACCTGTTATGACAATAATGATTACTAAATTATTCGGATAAGTAAATAGGGTTCAAACCGGCACGTCAGGTAGGTGCGCCTATGGAATCGGCTGCTAAAAATGATTTATTACTATCAACCAATTTCAAATCGAGTTATAGGAAAATGCCATTTTTATTGAGTTTTCGATGTCTCTACAACACTGGAATTCGCCATGTACTCATGATGAGGTATAAGTTCACTTTTGACGACATAGCCAATGGGCTCATATTTTACAAGTTTCGAAATTCGGGCGACAATTTGCAGTATAAAATCCTGTTTTTTGTTAATAAAGATCAAAACAAATTGATAACAACAACCGCCATAAACATTTAATTTATGTAGAGAAAAAAATTCAGATTTATTTGGGTTATATGCATATTCCCTATTTCCCAATCTGTCCTTTCACCCTTCCCCTCCCCCCGGTCATTTTTTTTTAACATCTGCTAGATCAAATTATATTTTATACCCTCATTAACCCCGAAAATTAGATATTAGTCAACATTTTCGGAAAAACTCCGGTTTTACCCCTCTCGCCCCCACCTTTTTATTATTTTTTTAAAGACAAATACCCACAGGTCCACCTGCCCGTCATGCTAAACACAACGGAGAAAAAATTATTGAAATCGGTGCTGCCATTCCGAAGTACACAGGCCAAAAATTGTCGATTTCAAGAGTTTTTTTTTAGTTTTTTAGGTTTCTAGTCACCTTTAACATGGGATCAAGAGAACTTATCTATAAAACAAAAAATTTCGAAATCGGTTAATACGTTCAAGAATTATGCGTGAACATACATAAAAAAAATAATGACGTATAATAATAAATAGTAAAGAACCTGATTACTGCTCGAGTAAGGTACTAAAAGTATGTATAATTAAAATAAATTTTACTGCAAAATTACTGTAGGGTGATGTTTATTTAATCATCTTTATATATAGAGTAATCGGTAATTATGTCAATACAAAACTTTCACAGAAACATCAATATTTTCGGGATAAATTCTGCAAATATCTTTACCTCGACGGGAATTCAGCAGAATCATTACTGGGATTACTGAAACTGATACAAATAATTTATCAGTAAGTAGGTGTATACTAAAGTATGCTTTGATGTAATCAATTTGTTTGCAATATTCGCAGCTGCAACAAGAAGAACAAGTCATTCACAAAAATAAGTATGATGCATAAAACGACCTATAAAAATAGATTAATGTCTTACTAGCGTCATATTAGAGGATTTACTTAATACGTAATAACAATCAATTATATATAGGGTGTTCGATAGGTAAAAGCTAGAAAAGGAAAATATGAATGCGGCCAAATTAGAAAAAAAAGTTGCGCATGTCCTAAAGTGCCCTCTAAACTAATTATTTTGTATGCCTTTCAAATAAATTTTAACTTTTTACCTGCATGTCTTCTTGGTGTGTTTGGGGCTCTATTCTGTCATCCTTTGTATTTTTAGTGTAATAATATTGTAGACTAGCTCCGCCCGCAACTTCGTCCGAGAGGTATAGGTGGTATACATACTTTCACGTAGTTTCAAGGTAATAGAACCGTATAACGATTTTACTTCATTACAAACTTTGAACTCCTGTTTCGCCCCTTTAGGGGTTGATTTATTAAAAACTGTAAAACATGTGGTTAAACATCTATTTTTAGGGTACTTCTCTGAAGATTCGACTAAATAGGACTACCTAATATTTTTTCTCCATACAAAGTTTGAATCCCTATTTCACCCCCTTAGGGGTTAAATTTTGAACACCCCTTGCTTAGTAGATGCCTACGTTATATAAGAAACCTCTGTACAAAATCCCAAGTTTCTAGTCCCAGCGGTGTGGGCTGTGCGTTGACATGTCAGTCAATCAGTCAATTTCATCATTTATATTATAGAGTTTAATTTTGATGACCCTTGACAAAAACCTAAGGTAATTATACAGGGTACTTCTTTAGTATGGCGAAAAACTTTAAGGAGCGATTCCTTGTCAAAAAATAAAGGGGTCTTCCTTATAAACTTATTTTCAAAAGGGTCTTCTATCGGAGTTACACCCCTTTAAAAAGGTTGGTTAAATTCAGTTTTTATTTTATTTCTTAAATTTGGAGAAATATAAAAGAACGGAATTAGGAAGATAATTATACGTTTTCAGAGGATTTCATACACCAATATTTTCAATCATCTGCTACCATCGGAAGGGGTTGAAAATTGCAACCCTCAATGGGTTTTTCATTGTATTTTTTTACGGGGTTAGAAATTTGCAATTCAAAACAAGCTATTGAAAAGCTTGGCCTATTTAGAAACTTTTTCGTCTCTTGCATTTTTTTCGTAAAATGTACCGTTTTTCTTTAAAAATATAAAATACATGTCGCGCAGTACGAAGTAAGAATTAAAAATAGACGCAGTAAGACTGTTTACTTTAGACTTTGACAGTTTTTGCAAATATATATAGAATTTTTTGAAAAAATTCTTAAAAAAATTCCAATTTTATTGCTTTACACTTTACTCGGTACATTTTACGAAAAAATGCAAGAAAGAGAAAAGTTTTTAAGCGGGTTAATCTCTTAAATGGCAAAATTGCAACCCCGTAAAAAGATACAATGAAAAAGACATTAAGGGTTGCAATTTTCACCCTCTTCCGAAGGTAGTAGATGATTAAAAATATTGGTGTAGGAAAGCCTTTGAAAACGTAAAACTATATCACAAATTTCATTTTCTATGTTTCTCCAAATTTAAGAAATACATTAAAAACTGAATTTTGACCTACCCCTTTAACTGGTGTAACTCCGATAGAAGACCCTTTTGAAAATAAGGTTATATGGAAGATCCCCTTTATTTTTTGACAAGTAATCGCTTCTTAAAGTTTTTCGCAAGATTAAAGAAACACCCTGTATAATTATAAAGTTGCTATGTCAATTACTTAATTTATTGCCAGTAAAGATAATTATTATTATTATGATTATTATTATTATTATTACAGATATTATTAATATTATTATTACTATTGTTACAATTATTATTATTATTATTATTATTATTATTATGATTTTGAGTATGATTATTATTATTTGTATTTTTTTGTAGGTTTTTACCTTTTGACTAGTAAGTTTAATATACTGACTTTATTATTAATTATAATTCATTATGATTTTCTGTATATCCCTATACACTTTATGGTAGGTAGGAGTTTTAAAGGGAGATGGGGACCTTATTTTTAAAATTTTCAGCCGATTAAATAATATATTACAAAATATCTAGTTTTTTTTTTATTTTAAGTAGATAAAATAAATAGATGTGCAGATGTAGGGAATAATCGAAGGAAAGATAGACATAAGAATGAATAAAAAAGAAATCTAGTTAGAAAGGATGGTAAAACACTCATGGAAACATCATTACATAATGACTCCGTAAAAGAGGTGACCTTTCTTACCCTTTTAAACGGCACGCCTATGTTCTGTTTCTACTAAAAAACCTATTTTATCAAGAATATAAAATAACAGTTTGACGTAATATTTTAAGCTCTCTAAATCTTACCAACAAGAATTATAATTTAACCGGCGTTCCTCTTGTCTCCCAGTAGCGTCTAGACTAAGATAACTGTTTTCTGTTTTTTCGAATAATTTTCCGTAAGATTCTATGTTTATTGTTTTAGGAAAATAGGTTACTTAAAATAAATCGTTGTTGAAATAATAATATTTTTATGAAACCAAAAACTATATACAAACTAAAACCTATAATAATAAAATAAAAACTAAAACAAATTTTTATGAAAACGGAGAGACACGTACGATTTGTAAAAGAGGAAATATTTTACCGTTGAGAGCTTTTTCACCCCAAAGCAATTTCTTTAAAAAGTTAACATTTTCCGCAGCCACAATGCTATTTATTCTAAAACGTTTTTTCTAAGACTAGCAGTATAGTACATTTTACAATAAGTAACAAAGTAGGACTTTCTGAAACATTTGATGTAAGAACTAGACGTGAAAACAATATTAATAAAATAATATCATAAGTCATAAGCTATTTAATCTATATAAAGTAGGAGATAAATCTGATTAAATATACATGAAATTTGGTGAAAAATAGAATCTAAAATAATAGTCAATTTCGGTGTACAGTATCCAGTTGATGAATGTTAATGTTCTTAATCACTTACAATGAGATAGTTATTATACTACAAATCCGGTAGGTCAGTACTACAAGAGTACTGTAAAAACATCTATTCTATTTTATACGAGTACTGTCTTTTCGTTTCTTTTAGAATTTAAAAGTAAATATTTTTATTTAAAATATTTTGCGTTATTTTGTTTTTCTGTTTCCACAAAAAATACTAATCCAAATTAAAAAGCAAGAAGGTCAAAAATTCTATGGTCTCAATAATGACGGTTAAACGCCGTGAAAAATAGGAAATGAAAAAACAGAAGAAAAAGATTAACTATAGGATCACAATTTGGCATAAATTCAGAAATAAAACAAATAATGATGCAAAAAAGTCGACAATTATGGATTTTTATCTTTTCACAGTTCAATATTTTTCCAACCCTCCACCCCCCCCCCCCCCCCCCCTGGAGAATTATTTAAGTATAAATTGCAAGTAAATAAATTTAATTTTCTGCATGTCATTGGTGTGCTTACATGTTGATTTGTAAAGATTTGTAAATAGTTACCTATTTAAGTTCAAAAATAAAATTATAAGTAGGTCGAAAACAGTCCATTTTATCGTTTTGAATTAAGTTTAAACTACTAAAAGCGGTGCATCCTTCCTGTTATCATTAACATTTAATTAACATAATATATAAAATACCTGTCTCTTGCCTATAACTATCTTGTACTGTTTTGGATTTTGAATATTTAATATGATGGTACTCCAAAGAATATGTATAAAATTGGAATAAACTATCTTTGAAAATCTGTAAAATAAATAAGAAAAGCCAGAATAGAATTATTATTTTATCACCCTGTATCTGGGAAACAAATCTTTTACCAACCTATGTGACAAGGACATTTTTTATTATTTTTGGCCAAAAAATATCTTGTAAAATTTTGTCGCTGAAGTTTCGCATTACACTGTATATGAAAGAGTAACCCTGGCACAGAATTTTAGAAGCAATAGATAATTCTTAAAATATTAAGAACTTTTAAGTTCTTGATAACCCAACCAACCGACAGACAACACTTCGATGAATACTCTCGCTCTTTTTAAAAATAAGACACATCCATTGAAACCGGGTAATAAAATAAGGGTAGGCGATGGCATTAAAGGAAGTGCCGAAATTTGACTTTATACCTACCTGTGCGTCCATTAAGATTCCGTAAAATAGTCAATGAATTAGCCAGACACTGTCTGGTGCCATATGACTAACTTGTCTAGAATTTGGAAAGAAACGTAAAATGGACCAAAAACGATTTATAAGGTGTTTAGAAAAGTATTTATGATTTTTATCACTTCAGAATACTCATCTTCTTTCTCAATAAAGCCATTTACTGGTAATTACTGGTAATTGTAAAAATCCATGATGTTATGTTTGATTTTGATATATATATATATATATATATATATATATATATATATATATATATATATATATATATATATATATATATATATATATATATATATATATATAAGTGCATAGTTTGAAAATTTGGAGTTAAGAATAGAAAATATACTTATCTTTTAAATTAGGACTCTATTGTCTACAATAGAGACATAATGATTTATTCCTAGTTCTAAATATCTAGTACGTCCCAACAAAAACTGCCCCGCTGGAATAACTGCAGAATTTTATTTTTGTAAAAAATACATACATACCAACATAAAAATATTTGCACAGGTATATTTCGCTGTATTTTCGTTAAGCCAAAGCATCCCCACAATTTTCAACGGTAAGACATTATTTAAAATGCTGTTTTAGAAGAAGTTTGGCTGTATGGTACTTTTTTAAAATTATGTTTAGCAATAAGCCAAAATTTATGTTGAGCTAGAATTTCAATAGTTGTCTCGTAAAATTTATCCCGACCTACAGTTGAACCAAAACAAATACAATACACTACATAATATAGCGCGTTCGGCAATTCAATCTTTTCCATCGTTTTGCTCCGAATTTTTGACGGTCACATGACCTATTATTGTAAACAGTACGACCGATCACGTGCCTGACAATAATTCCGAGCAAAACGATGAAAAAGATTGAATTACCGAACGCCGCTAGAATGATCTGCTTAAACAGCATTTGCGTAAAAAATCTAAAAAAGGACTTCTTTTTCTATGCGGCACGCTGGGCGCCAGAAATTACACTTGATCTAGTTTTTTGGCATCAAACATGGGGCAAAATCAAAAATCATTTTTGTAATTCCTTCCTAAATGGTTTTATATAGGGCCCAAAACAGAGGATACCCAGTGTCTTATCAAGATTTGCCCAACGTTCGGCGCCAACTTCTAATTTTTAAAGCGGCAACACAAAAAAAAATATTTTTTTAATTTATTTTTAAATCATTTTAAATCAGACTCGAAACATGAGGCATCTAGTATTGTTTAAAATGTTACGGAAGGAAAACTAATCAACGTAGTTCTTTCTCGGTGCTCCACGTTGGGTGCCAATAATAAAAATTATTCTAATTTTTCTCGTTCAACATGGGACAATAAAATCTTGAAACAGTCTTGGCTAGGACCCAAAACACAAGGCATCCGGTGTTATACATGTTATATTTAAAATACCTTAATTGCTCTTAGGGGTTTCCATAGGATTCTGCTCCTACTGCTGGACAAATAACAAAAAAACAGTTACAGTCATCAAGCGGACCGAAGTTGAAGCAAACCTAAACAAATTGCATGCTTAATTTACGATTCCAATTGAACACTAGTCTATCAAGTTATTGGCTCTCTCTCTTCTTGATTCACATAAATTTGCTCTTTTAATGTTAAATACGATGAATTATGCATATGTACAGGGTCTTCCAACGAGGACTGAACAGGGGCTCATTTTTGAGCTTCCTTGTATTTAAAGAAAAATCTAAAATAGCCAATCGATGTACTTTTTCCTGCAGAATTCAAAAATGAAACCAAAAATTTATTTGAACCAGAAACAAAAGAGTTACGCTATGGATAAAGTGTTTTTTAAATGGAACATAGCTTTTTTCATACGATTTTCGGAACGAGTGATTTTTTTATGTCCGTTCTGATTAAAATATTTAATATTGTGACAGCTATTTTTATTAAATTTTAATGTTTTATCCAGTATAATTTAACTTCAACCTGTTTTAAACATACACTAGGTAATAAAGGTAAAATCACCTTGAAATCCTTCAAAGTCAAAAAATTTGACAAATTTACTATAATATTGGTTCTTTATCCTTAGAATAGTATTGACGGATATGTTTCTGTGAAAATTTGCAATAAATCTTCTCCTTGCTTCTCTTGCATTTTCTTGGCATTTGTAGAATAAGATAACAATCTGCAATCTCTCATCTAATGAATATTTCATTTCGGCAATATTATAGTAAATTTGTCAAATTTTTTGACTTTGAAGGATTTCATGGTGATTTTACCTTTATTACCTAGTGTATGTTTCAAACAGGTTGAAGTTAAATTATACTGGATAAAACATTAAAATTTAATAAAAATAGCTGTCACAATATTAAATATTTTAATCAGAACGGACATAAAAAAATCACTCGTTCCGAAAATCGTATGAAAAAAGCTATGTTCCATTTAAAAAACACTTTATCCATAGCGTAACTCTTTTGTTTCTGGTTCAAATAAATTTTTGGTTTCATTTTTGAATTCTGCAGGAAAAAGTACATCGATTGGCTATTTTAGATTCTTCTTTAAATACAAGGATGCTCAAAAATGAGCCCCTGTTCAGTCCTCGTTGGAAGACCCTGTACACTGTTATTTGCACAAACAATAAACTAATTAAATAATTGTAGCTGTTGTTTTGACTTACAATCGACTTTTGTTTCACATATATATTGTGAGTTATATTGTGAGAAGCTTTTATTTGATCAGTATAGCATATCGATTCTGGTCCTGCTTTTTAGTGGCAAGCCGCTCAAAACATGCGAACGTCAAGCATTAGCTTTAAGCAGCTTATAGCAAAAACGTATTAACTGGCACAAGCTGTTGATTCTTGTCAAGGTTTGACACAATTATTTTATAAGCAACTATACGGTATCCATTTGGTTTTGAGAATGATGACAGAAAAAACAATTGAACAAGAATTAACCCTATTGGTCAGTTCCATGGACCGTTTACACCAGAACATATTTTAGTGATCACAATATTCATCTTTTCTTTCCTGATAATCACGGAGGAATCAGATTTCTTTCTATCCGTGTTGGCGAAAGTGCATTAGACAAAGACAAATAACAAAAGGGTTTGTTCAAATTTTTATCGTACATTCTTTGCTTGTGGAAGTATTGCTGGTTATATACTTCAAAAGATTACTCATCCCAAAATTATTTTTTTCCTGATAAAATCCCAGAGGAATCCGGTTTCTTTCTATCCTTGTTAGCAAAAGGGGCATTAGTAAAAGACAAATAAAAACGATGTTGTTGCCAATAAAAAAGAATAATCAAACAACTTTTCACCACAGGCGGCTTTGTTTGTGCGCAAGTATTTCTGGTTGCCTATACTTAGTGAAAGTTTAATCCGAGTTGTCATAAAAAATAAATTTCTAACCTGACAAAATACTTTTACGTAAGTTTTATGATTTTATAGCAAAAGACCTTTGTTTTTACTGAACACAAACAGCATTTGCAAAAATCTCGTTTTCATTAAACAAAAACAGTGTCAGCATAGCCACATTAACCTTATTATTTTATAGCATTTAAAATTATTTCCTATCCAAATAACAATACTACCTCTAACCAACAATTTGCACTAAAAGGATCGGAGGAAAAGTATTTAAATAAATGAAGGAGAAGTTTCAAAAATGAGTAAATATCTTTATTAGGATAAACAATATATAATAAGGTTAAAAAATATTCCCTATCCTCCGATATATAATGAAACTGGATCTATAATATAGCCTACCTGCGCTCAGTGATGTTTGTGTAAGTTAAAGACGCTATAAAAATTGTTTAATCGGATATACTAAGTAGTTTCACAATTTTTAACTGTACCTAAATGTTGAGTCTTAGTTCCAGAAGGATAGATACACTTTGTAATGGCACTGTGACTTCTGCTTTAAAGTGAAATCAAACGCTTCTAGGGCGCAATTTTCACTACTTTCTCAATAACTAAAGAAATCTTCTGTAATGCCCACTATTCTCAACTTTATATCGGGTCGGTGTTCCTGTTACTCATTCCTAGAACGCCCGGTCCAAGTAATGTAAAGGAGAACAAATATGTACCTTGCGTAATATTTCAATAGTTGTTAGTCAGTCCTAGATTCATAGAACACAGGAATTTAAGCTGCTAGTAATTTGTATAAACTTTTTAAGTATATTTTTACACTGCTAAAACAACTTATATCATGGGACAGGCTTCAAATAATATGTCATATTAATCTTTCACATAACCTAACTTTCTACCAGCTGTACAAATTTTACGAGTATGAGAGAGAAAGAAGACGAGAGAGAAAAAAATGAGAGAGAAAGAACATGAGAAAGAGACATAATTGATCTCTTCCTTGTAAAATGGGTTTCTGTCATCATTCTCAAAAGTAAATGGATACGGTATAGCTTTCGCCCGAGACTTTGTCCGCGGTATAACAATTTTACTCCACTACAAACTTGAACCCCCAATTTACCCTCTTAGGGATTGACCTATTAAAAACTGTAAAACACGTGTTTAAACATTTATTTTTTAGAGTACTTCTATCAAGTTTCGAGTTAATAGGATCATCTAATAGTTTTGCTCCATATAAAGTTTGAACCCCTGTTTCACCCCCTAAGGGGATGAATTTTGAAAATCCCTTTCTTAGTGCATGTCTACGTTATATAAGAAACTTCTGTTCAAAATTTCAAATTTTTAGATCCAGCGGAGTGGGCTTCCAAGTAGCATATTTAGACACAAATTCTTTGCTGCGAAACGTTTCGAAATATTTTCCCTTCAAATGATAACGTTGTGTCGAGACACGTGTTCACTTTTGCGACACAGTTTCGAATTAAGTTAGTAGAAACACTTAAGAACTGTTTGTGTCGAAATATTTTACAAATCACAGTGTCGATCCATTTTCGACACGCGGGAATAAATATTTTTCGCACATTTTTAGTTAAAATTATGTAGTTGTGGGAAGACACTCTCTCCCAAATTGTAGCGACGCATTTTCGAATTAAGTTAATCAAAACAAATTGGTATTTTTCTGTTTCGAAATATTTGCCAAACAATGGTACCAATTCATTTACGAAACTTGTGAAGAAAATAATTTTTGAAACTTCCATAAACATACACACACGACCTCTTCGGAATAAATTATCATAACCCATAATTTTTACATTTTGTTTACTTTGGTTTTTTGAATCACCTATTTAATCGATTTACGTTTGATTTTTTAAAATATGGGAAGATATCAACAGTATAAAAACATTCCTCAAGGTTTTACAAGACACTAAAAATAAAAAGTAAGAACTTGAAAAGGAAAAAGTAAGACCACGAAACAGTGTTTCTGTTTCGACACACTTTCTATTAATTATAGCTGTATGATGTATGAAACATTATAGAAACCAAATATTAGAATTTGTTTGTCGACTCCATTTTAGGCCAGAATAATTTCTCGCTTTCTGGCCATTTTGACAAATGAATGTTTATCTTGTTAAAATTGGTTTTAATTTAATTCCTGCATCGTTCGAAAAAAGCTGTTACTTTAGTTCCTTTTACTAGCTAATTCAGTTTAAAAAAGAAAAAAGTAAAATTATAAAAATATTTGAAATTTAATTTTTTTACAAAGCATTATTTTTTTTTGTAAAATGCAAATAAATGGAGAGCGCGTTAAATATATAAAGCCATATTACTAAATTGTACAATAAGTTTTTTTTTGACAATGATTTTTCGTTGTCTTTTACAATAACTATGAAATTACCATAGTTTATAGAAAATACACCTGTGACAAATTCCTGATGGCGAAATTATTTTGTCTTCATATTGTTTTTCTTTTATTTCACAACGTGCAGGTATTTTTAATCATTTGTTTCCTTATTTTGCCCATTTTGACATATTTAATTACAAATATCTGCCATACTCGGAACAATTTTACCAAAATGTTTGCGCTGGTTTTGCCCATACTCCAACAGTATAGCGCCCTCTATATAAGATGTTGAACTGTCACTTGTTACTCTTGAATAAACACATTTGATGTAACAGTTTAGAAACTGTTTCGAAACATTTCGGAATCATTTTCTATAAAATTTCGATTAATAATGACTAAAAACAAATTATAAACTTTAAATAGGTACTATTGAGTTAACAAATACCACCATAGATTCTGATGAATTTTTCATAAATTTTTTTAACTCTTAAACAAACTTTACGAATTTCTTGACGGGAAATTTCTGCACATGCTTGTTTTATGCGATCTGTCAAAGCTTTTAATGTCGCTGGACGAGTTTTAAACACTTTATTTTTTATAGTACCCCACAGATAAAATTCCAGCAGGGTTAAGTCTGGAGGCCTATGAGGCCATGCTATAAAAGAACTATTGCGACCAATCCATTTATTTTCAAAATTTACATTGAGCCGCCCTCTTACAGGTGGAAAAGTATGAATCGGAGCGCCATCTAATTGAATATAAATTCAAATTCTCCCTATTATATATTCTAACGGCAAACCGTGAATAGCATCTCAAAATTCATTTTGCACGAACTCCAGAAATCTCGCACCATTTAAAGTTGTATTAAAAAAGAAGGGTAAAATAATACGATCTTTTAAAATACCACAGCACACATTTACACGTTCAGAGAATTGAGTTTTACAATTAATTACCCAGTCACCAGTGTGCATTCTCCTCAGTCCATAACTTAATATTTTATTTATTATTATTTACTATTATTTACTATTTCCACTTTTTCTGCCGAACTCAAACGCATCTCTGCTATTTTATATACAGCACAAATTGTAACAATGTGACTTTGACATAACAATAATTTTCTCGCTAACGTGTAAAATAATATTTTGTTTACATGACCAACTGAGTTTTTAAATTTTTTGTCACGGGCGATTTAATGGAGTATTTCACTCATTCAATTTTTCTTATTAATGCCTGTTTGATCCTTTTCTAATTTTTCACATTATAAGGATAAATTCTCAAAACCCCCAAATACAAAATTTCATAAAGTTTCATAACCGTGGCGTGCGTATGACAATTTCTGTGTTTTTTCATACCGCGCGTATTTGAAGTGTAATTATTATTAACAAAAAAAATTGCCATACGCACGCCACTGGTTGTGTCAGTTTTAAAAAAATTTTGTATTTAGGGGTTTTCAGGGATGCTAAATCGATTGCTCTTATTAGTTTTTAAATAAAATTATCGCTAAAGGTTTAATTATTCTTTTAAAACCCCCATAAAACCGTACGCCAATGCGTTAACTGAAATTTTAAGCGTTGGGAAAGTGCACCATATGAAAACTCAAAAAAAAAAAAAAACAATTCAATTGTTGTAATATAACAATTTAGCTTTCTCAAGTGGGTCTTGTAAGAAACTTAGTCAAAAAGGCCTGAAAAATGTCACATGAAGCCAGTAGGTACTTAATGTTCCGTGATCCTCCTCCAGTGACGTAACACACACCCCACAGACGCTACATCGCGGTGGGCCCTGGCGGACCGGTAAATGACTTTTTTGGTACACACTTGCAGGAGCTTAACCGGGTCCGGAAGAGCAGGGATAACATGCCTGTGGGTCCAGGCTTGATTTAGGGGGTGGGGGCTTACAATTTTGCGCCACGTCATTACCCTTCGTTATGTTCGTCACGATCCTGACACCTGCTATTGCGGTTGAGCAACAAAAACTGTCAAGGAGTGTGGAGTTCTAGAATCCAAATATAGAAACTTGTTGTTGTGGAAAATATTTGCACAAAATAAGTTTATCTTTAACAACTTGAATAAACTTCTGGTGATTCTTTCGAAAATCACGGCAAAGCCCATATTTCTATTATTAGGATTATTTAGTAAGTGTCTCGGAATTCTTGGTGGGATTATTGATTTATTCCTTAAACTCGAGAATTTAATAAAAGTTGTTTGCCGATTTGCCGCTGACATAGACAAAGCAGAAGTAATATCAACTAAAAGTTTTTATGCTTCTCTTCTTATAGGAAACAACAAAGATTACGATGACAGATAACATTTTATTAATCAAACCAGCTTAGTAGCCCTTTCTACTAATTCCGTTCTGCTCTGCTTCCATCAAGTATATAACAGCGTTGGCCGAAAAAGCTTCGTCATCGCGTAGGCGGTTAACAGTCAATGGTGGGAGTAACTGTAAAAGAGTTATCCTGGCGTCGGCGTCGCGTCAGGCGAAGGATAAGCGAATAAACGCAGTGATTGCTACTGCTGAATCCTTGGCCAGATGGAGGGGCCGCCGCAGCACTAACAGAATTCTCGGCACCATAAGAGACACTCACCAGTGTCGGACGTACGACAACGCTGAACGCAGCAGCAGTTCAGAATCTATCGGCATATGACGGCTGCCAGTGCGGTTTTTGGCGCGAATATTTAAGTTTTGCGCTCGAATAGTTTTAAAGTGGGACTAGTTTTTTTAACTGATACTTTTTCTTTTAACATATTTTTTAGACTTGTATGTGAAATTAGGTTTTCTTTTACTTTTCTTCTTTGGACTTGTGACTTTGAGATTTGTCGTCAACAAACTTTTAGTAAGTTTCTTTATTTCTAAGATAGTAATAAGCGAACAATATTTGATACAGTTTACATACTATACGCACTCGTAAACTAAGATGACAATCATTTTTTTATTACGCTTTTACAACCGAAAATATGTAACTGAAGTAACTTTTGTTGTGAATGAAGATATCATTTTTTTACCAATAAAAGTAATTTAATTGTAACATTGATTTTAATTGTGTACTAAAAGCAGATCAGTTTTAATGCGATTTATCTCTTAAATTTAAACTTTTTAGACTGGTAATTAAAATTTGACTTTTTAAAATCATGGAATATAACATGTATGTAAGTAGAACATTTTGTTCTACAATAATTATCATTTAAATACAATCTTCAAATATGATTTCTGCGGTGGTGTATATCTATTACTATAGGGTGTAACCTAAATTTATAGTTTTGTTTTATCTGTCAATAAAATAAAACTAGATATTGCACTTTTTTGGCAACAACCTCATTTAAAAACCTTAGAGTACCTTTTTGGCATAGAGAAGGAGACCCCCTTTTTTTAAAATAAACCGTACATTTTTTTAAAAACAAAATCAAAACAGAGTTAGTTTTCACAACTGTGAGCGTAATAAGTCTATATATATTTTTTATTAAATATATAGTCGTAAAAAAAGTAGCATGAACGTACGGGAATAAGAAGATTTGTAGTGTTCCGTTCATTTCGGTGTCCGTCCGTTCCTCTGTCACATGCGATTTTTGAAATATAGCACAGAGATAGAGTGTGGTGGCTCAATTATAAACGTGACGTGCGAAAAGCTCAATTTTGATTCTGAGGGTTAATTTCAGGGATAATGTGGTACACGAAAAAAAATTTAAAGGGCATTGTGTTGGGTGCCAAATGAAAGCTTATTGAAGCACGAATTCAACAATATATATATATATATATATATATATATATATATATATATATATATATATATATATATATATATATATATATATATATATATATATATATATATATATATATATATATATATGATATATTTTTTATGAATTTTTTGAAACATTTTTCGGGAAAAAACGCTTAAAAATTGCTGTCCCCCACCCTTATCACCAAAAGGATCACTCAGAAAAATCTGAAAAATCTCATGAACATTGAAAATTAGGTGCAGATGAATCCAAAATTATCAGGATTAAAAAATTCTAGCGGGCTGAAATTGTATTAAACAATTTAATTGTTTATTTCCTTATAACTGAACCATTGGTTTTAGAGAAAAAGCTTTTTAACAAAACATTTTTCTTACGATGTAAGGAATAACTTTTGTCCCTACACATTTTCCAAAATTTTTGATTTGGTCAGACTCAGCTCCGCGCATACGCAATATGTGATACGGTGTTGGTGCCGCCGGCGGCGGGTAGCGCGGCAGATGAGCGAAAATCGGGCGGCCGAGGTTTGCTCAGCTTAAGTGGGGAGCTGATGGCACGGAACACTAATTGTACAAGTATACCGAAAGATTTTTTTTAAATTTTCGGAGTTTATAAAGGAATCTCAAAAATACTTCTAGGCCTATTTTAAAACTACAATTATTAGAAACTGGAGGAATAAGAAAAGTCTCTTTAGAATATATGAATACCAAAGTTTTAAAAGTTAATTTACGAATAAGTTCTCGGATATTTTTGTTTCTAATATTGATATAGAAGGTAGTTCTAAATTATTTGATAAATAATATTAAATCGTTAGTAATTACTCCGTATAATTATTAAAAAACACTATAATTAGACACAATAATAATAACTGTACATTTGATATTGTATAAAAACTGAAAAGTCTTAATTCTTTCTTAGAAAATCAGTCAAAATATTAAAAGGTAATAAAAACAAAGCTTCAAAATTGCAATTTAATGACTTCTTTTTATTGTAATTTGTAATAGAACTATAATACTATAATAGAACCTCTATAAAAGAAGTAATTCAGAAAATAATAATTAAACTACGTATTCATAATTTCGACAGTTGGTCGTACATGGTAGATGTATGAATTTTTTTGAATTAATTTTTTCCTACGTAATATTATGCATCTAATCTTTCCGAAAAAAAAACGAAAAAATGAATTAGGTACTAAGCAACTTTTTTTTAACAAATGACATAAGTGCTGGTGGCTATAAAAATGTAAATCAAATACGAGGATTTTTGTCCTCTGCACGAAGCGCATTTGTTAAAAACTTGCTTAGAAATGTATCTTTTAGTTTTTTTACAGGAAAAATTAGATGCAGAAGGGGTAAACAGGTATTTGATAAGACTAGTAAAACTGAGTAAAACATACTGAGTATACATAGGTACTGTGACTTCTCTGTAACTTTTGTTGACATCTGCTTGTCAAATTTTGCCCAGGTTTGCTAAAAAATCGAACTCCTAGGTCCTAGACCATTTCTCTACCATAAAATCATTTTTACGCATAACTTTTCTCTTGTGATTGGTCAGAACAAAAAGGAAGAAAATTGTTAAATAAATAATTTTTTGAATGCATAATTTTTTAAAAAGTTACTTTTAGGTTAATTTTACTAAAGTGAAAATGAAATTTTTTAACGAAAGGCATTAAAATTCAATTAAAAGGTAAATTGGCAATTCTGCATTATATCCTGTCGATTTTAATATAACAAATTAATATTTTTTCGAAAACTTCTGCGCTTGAAAAATTATTTTTTATAGACAAATTTTGCTTTCAAAAAATTATTTTTCGAAAACTAAACGTTATATTTTTCAAGAGCTTTTGACAATTTAATTAGTTTTAAAAATGCTTTGAATAATTATTTTTTGTTGACAAATTTTGCTTAATTTTTAAAATTAAACGTTATAATTTTCTATTTATTTTTGAAAAATCTTATACGTCCAAAAATTAGTAGGTACAACTCCCTGATTCTCAATTATGCTTGATTTGACAAATTTTGTGTTTTATATTCGTCGACGATCCCAAATAAAACTACAAAAAGTTGAGATATAATATCCCTAATAAAACGGCAGAATTTTGACAAGTGTCCATTTTCTGTGGTAGTAGTTAAAACAAAATAATAATGGCTTTAAAATTAAAAATAATTAACTAATTCTGTTGTTTTGTCGGAAAAGTACAAGGTGTCATAAATACATATAAGCAAATACATAATTTAAATTTCTTTCATCAGTTTTTTCCCAACATTTTTTTAAGAAAAGAGTAAGGTTATATAAAAATTTAATTTGGAGTAGATCTACGCTAAGCTGAACAAATTAGGTAAAATTGCTAAGGGGAAATTTATCTTCTTATAAAATGTAAATAAATTTTTTTTACGGAAAGACGCTTTTAACCAGTGGCGGTTCGTGAAAAATTGTTATAAGTGTTCTATATCACTAAATTACCAAAATAAATAGGGTGTCATTTTTTGGGACACATTTCATCAATAATAAACCCTTCTAAGGGCTCGAAATGGACCGGAATGCACCGAAGTGCCGTTCCGGTTCGTGGAAAATTGTATTAACCGGTTCCGGTTCGTGGAAAAACTAGTATTGATAAATTATTGTTTTTTAGTTAACTTTTTCCTTTTCTCAAGACGAACTGTCTGGTACCTGTGTTCCGGCTCGTGAATAAATCCATTTTGAGCCCTGCTTAATTTTAAAAAAATGCTGACGAGATTAAGGTACCTATGTGTCTATAAAATTATCTTTAATCTTACCTTATTTTTTTTAATATCAGATCGATCCTACGATCCTTCTTTGAAGCAAATTTGTCAATAACTCTTTCATTAAAGTCCGTAATTTTTAATATGAACTCTTTTTCGATGGGAAGCATTCCTAACGCAGTTGAACGATTTCAAGTCATTGAATTTCTGCGAAAGATCTTAGGGGAAGAAAAACACCTTTCGGCCTCTGGCGTTGACATTGGGGGTGTTATTAAAATTTCTAATATATTTTTGTCTCGTTTAATGTTTTGTAAATTATTTTGTATTATAAAAATTTCAGAAATGGCGAGCTACCCTTTAATCCTCTGCAGTCTTCTATTGAATAAATATCGGATAGCTTAATTTTTCAGCGGCTCTTTATTAATCGCCGGATAAGCTAAGCAAGTAACACTCAATTGTTCATCAGAAAATTGAGTGCAATTCTTGGAAACATGTTGTCTTTCCTGATGATATAAAATTCGCGCGAATTTACCAGTGAGGACTATCATGAATGCAGCTAAATGACTAGCATAATTTTCCTTCTCAAATTTTATAAACAGTCGAGTGGTGAAGCCGATTTCTGCCCTATATTCATTAGGTTGCAAAGTGATATGCTCGAATAAAAGCAGTTCAGCTCGACACTCGAGTAACGTCGCGAGAAAATTAAATCAACTTTACTTGGTCAATTGTACGTCAGTGCCGGGCCGCATTTCTCTAAACGCCACACGTGATCGCGAATCGGGTCATGCCGAGCGTCGGGTTCTAAACGCCACTTGCGATTGCAAAACACCCCGCGCTAAACAGCACACGTTGTCGCAAATAACCTCCAGCCTAGCTATACAATAAAAATCAAAAAATCCTGGGGTTTGCTCAGAATTCTTTTCTGTATTTTTGTTATATAATTAAAAACAAAAACTGATCAACTAATACTAAGCAAACCCGAGCGTTTATTTTATAACTAGGCTGGAGGTTATTAGCGACAGGATACCGTTTTTGTCTCGTTACTCTCGCATGCGCTCGGCGATACTTGGTTTATGATATTTACCCATGCTTTAGATCTTGAGTAGTATATGAGATTACCAATAATATAAAAAAAAATTGCACCGGAACAAGTGCTAAACTCGTTGCCGATACACCTTCTACAGCCGATCTAATTTTTTAGACAAAAATTTAAAAAAAACTCCGCCCGAGCATGGTCTCGAACTCACGACCTCTCGGTTCATAAGCGGATACTGTATCCTCTGGACAACGTTCCTTATGCTAGAAAACCGAGAGCAACGAGAACACAAATGCATCCTATTTGCGATAACGTGTGCTGTTTAGCCAGGGTGTTTTGCGATCACAAGTGGCGTTTGGAACGCGACGCTCGGCATCACGCAATTCGCGATGACGTGTGGCGTTTAGAAAAATGCTGCCGGGCCGCGCAGCTGTGTTGACTAGCACCTGCCTATTATACTAGTAGCATTCCCGGCCGGAAATTCGGTGTTTTCATTTAAATTTTTTATTTTAAGAAATCTATATTTACTGCAAAGTATGAAAAAATTAGTCCAGTGGCTTGAAAATGTCGGTGGTTCTGCAGCTCCGCAGTCCTTATGTACCAGTCGCCCCTGTTTTAACTAATTCATGCAGTAGGCATCTTCAAAATTAATAACATTTTGTCCTTAGGGAACACCTTTTTTAAAGTGACAAAATTTCTTGCATGTATTTACTGTTTTTAAAATGTGATAAGTAAGATAATAATCAAATGTATATTTAAGAAAATCAAATTAATAATTTTAAAGTGAGAAACAACCCTGAAACTTTAAATTCCTTTCAATAATTACTCACCGAACACTAAGTAATTAAAATTGTAATTACCTTCCTTATCTACCCTGATTGATATTTATCTTTTTTTATTATGATTAAGTAAATAATGCGGTAGAGGTACCCACTGTATATCTAAATACCCGGAAACAATAGTAACAGGTTATGTTTTGTCGCGTCTTCTTTGTGCGGTAAAAGTTTTAACTAATTATATATTTTTGTTTAAAATACCAAAAACTTGCGGTCTAATGTGTGACTTATTTTTGTTTGGTGATGAACACTATAGTTTAATAAGTGATATTCTGGTTATAAGAAAAGGTAAAGTGTAATATAGGCTTTTTAAAAATTGGACCTTTGCTTGCCTTGGAAATTGCTCCGGCTACTAAATCACAGTTCATCAGACCGTTTTTTTTTTGTACAAAATCCTTATTTATGTCTTGAAAAAGCTGCGTCAAATTTCACCATTCTTGGAGTTTTTGTTTCTTCATCAATACACTTTTGTATGGCATTAGGTTGCGATATACTATATAGGTATATAGTTTTATTGAAGCACATTATTGCATGTTATTTTATATATTTTTGCTTCATAACCTACACCCGGATTTACTAAAAATGTTTAAAATTTAGCACTGCATGGCTTAAATTAAGACCTTCTAGCTGATAGGTTTTGTCCTGTCCCTGTTAATAAATTGTTACTAAAAATTTTAGCGATTTGGTGGTTCCAAAATGATTTTTATCTTGGAACTTGTTGCTAAAATGAATTTAATCCTATTATTGCGGAAATTACATACTTAAGGGGTCATATTCTTAATAAGTTTGCTATAAGACTAAAATACAAAACGAAGTTGTCTTATTCTTATACTTGACTGTTTAAAACTTTTGATTGTCAAATTAGACCAGTCTATCCGTAGTGAATCTGGCCGCTAATACTTAGTAAACAATTATCTTATGTTAGCTTTACATTTGGTAATTTAAACTTATAAATTGTCACTTTAATGCAGTAACTGTCAAAATAAACCGGTTTTAAACGTGAATCTCCTAGCAGAGTTTATAAATTTATTTATTTTTAAAATTTATAAAATTTATTTGTTTCATAATTAAAGCGATAAAAATAATACCAATATTTGGGGCGGTACATGTTGATACTAAGTAATTATTCTTTTTGTAACCGGAGTGCGACCTTTTGAGTACTAGGTTAAAAGTTAATGAAGGAGATTAACAACTAGCAGTGAAAAAATCATAACAGTATATAACCAGCTTTAGCACCTATCAATAATATTAAAAGCTTGTTACTATTGATAGCACAAAGTTAAAAGTTAAGCAAAGTCGTTTATAATTCTTAGTTGTTTGTAAGATCTTAATGTGACACGATCATCATCAATATGATAAAGCGGACCAGAAGCTTTCATATTATTATGGTATGTAAATTTCAACCCCATGTTATGCCCTCTCCTATTGGAAGTATAAAGATAAAACTTGACAGAGGCAAATTTCAGACAAGACAAGATTAGGTTAATTTGCCAAATATGCCAAAAAGCTCTAAAAAACACTTAAAAATGAATTTAAACTTGCGACAATTAAAGAGGAGCTTACACATGCAAAGATTAAGTGGCGCCAGTCCTAGCGTTAGTTGAACTTTCACGCCAGTGAAAGTTAACGCGTATTTTCTATCTTGCGTGCCTGTCCTCATATTTTAAGGTTAAACAAGGTGATGGTATTGTTTATTTTGAGCTCCCTAAGTTTTGCGTTTGTTTTCAGTTGTGTAAATGGACATCCCATAAACAAGGAAATTGTTCATATGACTCCAAAAATTGTATAATTGTTTCTGCTTTTCACTTCTTGCTCATTGTAAAAACAAATTATAACTATTAACGCTATTCACAGGGAAAATTGTAACCTCAAAATCGCCAAAGAAACATTTCAACAAGTATTTACAGTGAAAACATAATATACAATTTGACATACATAAGGGTGTTTACATTTGCAAATTTTATTTAACTGGCGTTTGAAATATTAACTGGGGCATAAACATTAACTGGTGCTACCAACTTTTTTAATCCGTGCATGCATGGATAAAGCTTGCACTCCAGTAAGTGTTTACATATGCATTTTAGGTTTGCTGGTGCACCAGATGCCACTGGCGCCAATAAATCATTGCATGTGTAAACCCCGCTTTAATTTCTAAATGTAAGTAAATGTGTGTCAGCTTTACTACGTACCATGTTACATGTAAAACCCTATGATCCGCTTTAAAAATCCACTGTATGTATAAGAAATCAAATCTTGTAAAAAATATTTTTTAAAAACAAGCTTTTAGTATTTAGATGTACTACAACGAAAAAAATAAATATATTTTTTTCATTGTGTCATTGCTAAATGCTATTTATAAGTGGACATAGTTCGCGTGGGTGGATCCCAATAAAAGTAGTATCAAAGTTATCACTGAAACAGATGTACTATATTATGTTAAATTTATTGTCTTAAAAGCTTGTTGCGCGCGAAAAGTTCATACAGGCATTAATTTTATTTGGCAGAAACTGTAATTAGATACCTAAGTATGTATTTTTTTCTTTTCTATTCACGCGGCAAACTTTTAAGACAATACATTTAACATAATATATTATATCTGTTTCAGTGATAACTTTGATACTACTTTTATTAGGATCCACCCACGCGAACTACGCCAACCTATAAATAGCACTTAGCATTGCCACAATGGAAAAACTATACTTATTTTTTTCGTTTTAGTATATCTAAATAATAAAAGCTTGTTTTTAAAAAGTATTTTTTACAAGATTTTATTTTAAAATTTTTAGTTACGTCTTAACCTATGCCTTTCTGATAACGCATCACTATTAGGTACATGAAAGTTTACCTGTTTACTCGTCAATGTCATTAATGCCCATATCTAGGGGATTGTCACGAAAACGGTGATCCGTCGTCTTGTGGCGTCCGCCATATTGGGTGTAGAATGACGTCACACAGCTTATCGTATTCTACGCGTCAAACCCTTTCATTGGATACAAATGTCAAGGGGGTTGTGAAGAAAAAGGTAATCCGCCATCTTGTGGCGTACGCCATATTGGGTTTAGAATGACGTCAGATAGATCATCGTATTTTACTCGTCAAACCCTTTCATTTGATGCCCATATCAAGGGGATTTTGAAGAAAAAGGTAATCCGCCATCTTGTAGCGTCCGCCATAGTTAGTTTAGAATGACGTCACATAGCTTATCGTATTCTACTCGTTAAACCCTTTCATTTGATATCCATGTAAGGGGGCTGTGAAGAAAAGCTAATCCGCCATCTTGTAGCGTCCGCCATAGAGAGTTTAGAATGGTTACATAGCTTATCGTATTCTACTCATCAAATCCTTTCATTTAATACCCATGTCAAGGGGATTGTGAAAAAAAAAGTAATCCGCCATCTTGTGGCGGCCGCCATATTGGGTTAGAATGACGTCACATAGCTTATCGTATTCTGCTCCTCAAACCCTTTCATTTGATACCCATATCAAGGGGATTATAAACAAAAAGGTAATCCGCTATTTTGGGGCGTCCGCCATATTGGATTTAGAACAATATTAAAGATACTATATTGCATTGTCACCGGACTTATACACGTGTACAAAATTTTCAAGCTCTAGCTTAATTAGAACCAGTCGAAATTGTGATTGCAATATTTTACCTAAACATACTAACATACATACAAACATACATACAAACATACAGACCAACATACATACTAACAGGTGAAGTTAAATAAAAGCTTGTAAAAAAGAGTTGCACTGGCATCTGTTCTTAAGAAAGCTTATTAAATTTTTGGTGAAATAACAATGAAAAGTGATTAAAGCAATGTGTTCAGTACTTATGTAAATAAGCTTTTTCTATTTAATACATAGGTATATAACTTGATACTTCCTAAATTAATAAATCATGTTAGCTAGCAAGCGTTTTAAATTTGTAATATTGCACTGTCATTCTATTGTCACATAAAATCAAAGATGATTCAAATTTTTAAATGTAACAAACCTAGAAATTAGCGCTTTTGTTCTATTGTTACGAAATATTTTGAAATATGTTGCAATGTCGCGTATTCAAACCCAAATATCTGTTAACAAAGAACCTGTATCAACTTGAATTTATAATGTTCATTGCTAATCACAATCAGCTGATGGTAACATTACCCCGGCGCGGTTAAAAAATTGCGAAGCTGACGTATCAAATTGAGACTACTTATCAATGTAAGATTATTATCCTTATCACGTTTCGTTGTTACGTATACCGTGTAATTTACATGTGTTTATTGTTAATTTATTTGCAATGACATGCATGGAGATTGACTCATATTAAAATAATTTCAATGAGAAATTGGAGAGATTAAAATATGAACCCAAACGAATTTCTCTCATAATAAGTTAAAGTAAATGAACTTTTAATTACAGGGTGCGTCAGTAACTAGTTTACCATTCCAACATTAACGTTTAATACCGGGATTCACTAAAAATATTTAAGATTTAATATTTAAGGTTTAAATTAAGATCCTCTAGTTGATTAGTTTTGGCAAGTCTTTGTCCTGTTAGTAAGTCGTCATCAAAAACTTATGTGAATTAATCCAATATTTGCTTGGTTTTCCAATGATTTCCCTCTAAAAACTTGCTGCTAAAACTAAGCCTGTGTCAAAGAGTTTCTTGGGGGAGGCTCGCACTGTCTGGCTTCATTTCATGATCTGACAAGGGCCTTTGATTGTGTATTACATGACATTGTTAAAGAAACTTAGGTCTTATGATTTCATATTAAACACTATTGAGCTCGTTCGGTCCTATTTGTTAGGCAGGGAACAGTATGTTACATTCAATGCCCAAAGGTCTGAAAGCAGACTTGTCCGGCGTGGAGTCCCTCAAGGATCGGTCCTTGGACCTATTGTTTTCCTTATATTTATTAATGACCAACCGACGTGTTCAGTGGAAATCAATTTTATCTTATCGTTGGTTTTTGATGACGAGATGCTGAGGGTGACTGCTACGAATAATAATCTTTTCAATATCGAGAGCTGGTTCTTAAACAATAGGCTTTGTGTTAATGGCAGTATAACCCAGCATCTTCTCTCTTAGAAACATCAGCCAACCGCAAGACTCAGATCCGGTTCGTTTCTTGGGGGTTAGCGTGGACTTTAAGTTATCAGGGGAGGAGCACATAAACGTACTGTCTGGAAAATTGTCCAGAATACTTTTCCTCTTGCGTAACCTCAGTTATTCAATGTCCATCCAGGCTCAGGGTGGTGTACTTTGGTTACTTTCATTATGGCATGCCTTACTGTATTTTGAATTGGGGCCACTGCTCCCATACTTTAAAGACTTTTGCTTTGCAGCGTAGGTGTGTTAGGGTGGTTATGAGCTTGGGATACCGAGAAAGTTGTAAACAACATTTCATCTACTTGGGTATACTCATTATATTATGTACTCCCTAGTGTTTAAATTATGAACTGTCTACTATATTATGTTAAAAAAATGTACAACTTTATAAAATGCTCTCAGGTGTACATAATTACGAAACTCGCAATCGCAATTTACTGCTGCCTGAATTTCACAGACCTTCCAGAACAAGAGAGCATGTCATTCTACACAATACATTTTTTTAACCATCTTCCTACTTGGGTAAGAAACTTGCCCTTAAAGACATTTAAATCCAAAATAAAACACTTTCTAATTAGCAAAGCTTTCTATGGATATAAGGAATACCTTCGACATCCGATAAGTATCATCGATATAGCTTCATTTTATATTATTTTAAATTATGTCACTATAATTGTTTGTATTTTATTTGTGTTACGTGTATTATTGTTTGTATTTATAACTTTTATTTTGTCTTTATTTAATTTGTGACCTTCCGAAGGCTTTAATTTTAAATTTGGAATTTTCTTTTGACTTATGCAAGTGTGTTTATACATGTTGGCATCAATAAATAAATAAATATAATTTAGTCCTATTATTGTGGACAATAGTCGTTTGCAGAAAGAATCCAAAATAAATTCATGGTTCAAAGTTATTTTTTACAATTGTTTGAATTTTTGACTGTCTTAGCAGCGATAGTGTATACCGGAATTAATGATTCGCGAATGAATACAGCTGGAACAAAATAGATAATTGCTAAGTAAAAAGAATATGTTTTAATGAACTTAAACAGATAAAAATACTTTATTGAAAAAAAGTATCAGTGGCGACTCGGACGGTAAAACCTATTGACATAATATTTGAACAAATAAATTATGTAAATACGTAAAATTTGAGAATAAGTTCTCTAAACCACCTGAACATTCCTTATACTATAAGGATTTGAACAAATCATGGTAAAACAGCTATTCTCCGGGCTATATGCCCCTCCGAGCGCTGGATTACATACCAAAATTTGCCGTATTTTGACTAACACTGTTAGACAACAAAATACTTGGTTTGACTGCAAGAAACTACCAGGAAGGAGGTAGCGTTTTTCTTTAGTTAGGATGTCGTTACCTGCATACCGGTTTCGAACTCTTTAGTTCTCATCAGTACAGGATAAACGAACATACCTACCTTCAGAAACAGCATACTCTTTAAGCTAGCCATGTCACACTGTATAAGCAGTATAAAACAGGCAGCGCCATCCATTAGCAGTTTCAAGCAGTCGGAGTAGAATTTACCGTGAGGTAAAATATTACAACGTTGAAATAAATTATGGATGTCTTCCTTTAGCGAACCCGAGCAAGAAGCACCATAATCTGGAGACTCTAGATATAAAAGAGCCAGAAAATGGGATGCCCTGGGCTTCTGTGGTGGGCAATAAGTGGATGCAATAGAGACTGAGTGGGTGCTGGTAGTAAGCAAAACTGTAACAAAAGAGAGTTTACTCACAACGCATCGGTGGGCGAGAGGAGGGTGAAAAGGGTCTTATTGCAACAGTATAGTATAATAGTATGTAGATAATAAAAAAAAGAATAAGTAAGTTTATTTCGAACTCGACAAGGAAATTCGAGCTTTTTAGCAGTTGATGTAGCTACTGAAGTAGGCTAACAATACACACTGACTGCATGCAGTTGAGATGCGTATCATTCAACTTACCTTAAAATCAACTTAATTTATTTAGACACATTATGTTATTTTAAAATGCAGAACAAATATTTTATCGATATTGTTATCCTTTGCAAATCCATCTAAATTATTAAGCAGATGCTTATAAATTCCGATGCATTTCCTAGTTGGTACTTTGTTGTGTTATTGCCAATTTGAATTGCTAGAAAGTAATGTCTGTGTCATGATTCATAAATTTCTACTTGAAAGCAACGTAATGAAAAAAAAAAAAACAACAGTGAAGCTACATGTTTGTAAATAATTGACACAAACTACGAAGAAGCCGGAGCTTCTACAAATAAGGAAACTGAATCCGCTATTGTAAACGAGTGCGTAATATCAGTGATGTCATTTGATAAAGAATACGATTAATAGTTCAACAGCGGCATATATAGAAAAATTAAATCAACTGGTTGGCGCCGGTGATCGGCCTTATTCGAGGAAACTTTCTGTTTGTATTTTTTTTCAAGTCTCCAAGAATCACTGAACTTACTCATGATTGATTAAGTGGTGAATGGACAGCTGATAAAGCTTACTTGCTTATTTTATTGTTGACATTATGTCATTTGTAAATATCAACATAGAACAACTTGCTAGGGAAAGGTTTTAGGCCAAAAACAGACGAAACGTTTTATGCATTTCCTTAAGAGCATTAAGAAGTTTTTGGAACATTAGTTTAGCTCAAATATGCCAAGGAATATTATTTTTGGAAAAAGCCTTGAATAGTACTAGACTTTTGAAACATATTGGTGTTTGTCAATTTTACGTTTTGCAAATGAAAGCCCGTATTATCCATTTGCTTTTTTCAAATCTGCTCAAAATTCTTTATACGTATTTCACACAAATCAAAATTCAACTTTGTTGAAATATTAAATTTGAAAGTTAACCTTTTTGTGTAAACTTTTACTGTTGGTTCTAAGGTGTAGTATATTGTAAACAATATGTACATATTTTTTAGATTCTCAGATTTCTTAATATTTTTATGATTTGTTTTGGACAGGAAAGCTCTATACTTTTAAAGGTAAACGCACATAATAATATTATTATTGTATCTTAGTGTATGTACACTAAAACAAATATGAAGTGTTTAGGGCTTGCAATCCCGGGATCCCGAAATCCCGGGATCTCTTTAAAAATTAAGTTCCGAAAAATACCGGGATTGGGCACTTAAATCCCGGAATAAACAAATTATAAAATATGTTTACTGACTCCAGGTTGTCTCGGCGAGTTGACTTGGAGGGTTTTTGCACTGCACTTGCAGAGAGAGTTAGTTGCACCAAAGCATTGTATTTGTCTAAGTAATTATTCCTAATTACGGCAGATATGAACTCCAGTAACAGTACAATTACATAAATTAAATGGTTCTAAATATATATGAACTTTAACTCTATTTTTTGTTTATTAAACTAATGGAATATGAATAAAAAAATAGTAGTTTACATTTTTATTGGTGCAAGAAACGTGATCCTGGAATAAAAGCTATCCTAGAATAAAAATACTAAAAATAAATACGAAATGGCAATGAATTTCTTACTAATGCTTGTTATTTTTATTTTAGGTAGTTCACACAAATAAGTGAGTGGAAAAACCCAAATCCGCTTCTTATTTATTATTAAATTACACTAATAAATAATGTTATACATAACTTTACATTTTTCGTTTTTATCGAAAACGGCTAATCTGAGCTTATTATAAATAAAAATAATTTACCTTTATTAATGTTACAGCTTTTCGGGATAAATCCCGGTATCCCGAGATTTTGTTTCTTCTATCCAAAAAACCTCGGGATCCAAATATATGTACGCCCAGGATTGCAAGCCCTAGTTGGTCGTTATATAAATTACATTTCATTAATTTGTGTTATGTGTATAATAAAGTTTTAATCAATTTATAGAAAAATTAGCGTTTTGAGAAGGCTTTCAAATTATTTAAGCGTAAATACAAGAAAATTGGTTTACAACACCATTATTCTTTCACATTTTACTTTTTGTAGTACTATCCCAGATAAAACCAGACCAGATGCGTAAGACTGTCAAATATCGTGTTCAAGCTCAATGACCTTGGGGCGCGTCACTTAGGCTGCCTGCACCATCGCTTTGCGATAGTGCAGGCGTCTGTACTATACGGCAGTTACGTTACATTTGAAGAAGACACGGCAGTGGCTGTGATGCTGTGATTTAAATTTATAACCTCGGTCCCCGTACTAGATGCCAGACCGCCGGCGGATCGTCTCGTCAATCCTTGGCTCGCCGTCGCATGAAGTACAGGCGACATTGGAGCTTTCGCATCTGGTCTAGTTTTATCTGGGGTACTATTCTGTACATGGCATCACAAATAGATAAGAATAGATTACAAGTTTTACAAAACAGAGCAATGAGAATTATATTAGAATGTAATAAATATACAAAAATTATAGCTACGTTACAAAAACTGGAATGGATGAATATTAATAATTTTTTAAAATATCAAATATTAGTTGTAATTCATAAAATGGAACAAGGATATACTAGGTACTCCATATTTTAATAATTTATTTCAAACTTTTTCGAGCATACATAGTCAACATAATCATAATACAAGAGGAAAAAATGCTTTTGTTTTGAAAATACCAATTTAATGAGTAGTCATAATTCAGGATTTTTTAATGGTTTTATTGAATATAATATTTTAGATAATCTAACAACTAACAATCTTAAATCTAACAACAATACTAGAATATTTGAAATTTTATTAAAGACTAATATTTTGGAGGGATTTATAATTTAAAATAATTAAGTTAAAATTTTGTAATGTGTGCGTTTATCAAACTATTGATGATATAAAGAACGAAGAAAAATTATTTCTTTTAAAACTAAAAATATGTAATTATTTAAAGCATTATTATTATGCTAATAAAATTTGTTTTATTTTTAAGTACTAAAAAATTACAGTGAAGATTGCACTGCAATTTGTATTCATACAATAAAAATGCATATTTATTTTTACTAACAAGGCTTTCTATCTATAAATCCAATTGTGCATGAATTGTTTTGTCTGCACATCAAACTTCATTTTTATTGCCATATTTTAGTTTTCAGTTATCTATAACATAATATATAACTAAATTATATATCGCGCCGAGCTTAGGCGCCATTGATTTTTTAATCGCATACTGATGTTTTATATTAAATTAAAAAGCAAAACTATGGCCAGTTTCTGTACATCATTTAAAACCTGATTCAACTAAAATAGATCTTTGATAGCATTCCCTTATTCAACGCTATTTTATGATGTGTGGATGAAGGTTACTTAATTTGGAAATAATTTTAATCAATTATTATTATTTTAATCGCCGAATCCACTTTAATACACATTATTTAAATTTGTTGTTTCCTAAATTCTTTTAAATTATTTAAATATGAGTCAAAGTTAGTGATTATCTATGCATATAGCACACAATATATACATATCAGACGATTAAAATAAAACGTGATAAAGATTTTAATCGCATTTTATTAAAGGCTCCATTTAACCTTAGATTTTAAAGGCACAAAAACTACTTTAACCTATAATTTACTGAAAAGCTACCAATAAATTAATAGTTAGGAATTTTTCTGATATTTCATTCTTATTAGAATTCTTTATTAGAGGAATTTTTGTTGTCAAACGATATTAACAAGATTTCACCCATCAATATATTTTTTTACCTAAAATATTTTTCAACAAAAACCGATTTGTAACAAACTTATTTTTTCTAACAGTATGGAGTTAAGGTGATCAGTGGGATTGTTTTTTTAATTAATTTTTTCGGCTTCTAAGATTTTATTATAGGACAAGATATTATTTGTGCCCATATTCTCCGTACTGTTTTAAGATCACTTATAAGAAACGTAGTGGCTATATGTCCGCCGGCGGTAGGTTACAGTTAGGCTTAGAATTCCGCCGCAAGGCGGACTCATGCAAATAATAAGAACTTATCCGCCGTAAAAATTATAGTGAGGCGGAACGCAATAGTTGATAATTCATTTTCCGCCTTTCGAAGGATTTTATTGCATAACAACTAAGATCCGCCGACAAAATTTTGGCAAGCTTTATAATTTATATATCTATAAATAACACTCAAAATTTACAAGTTGTTTTTTCCCATAAATGTTTAGATCAGCGTTAAAAGGTGAGGTGAGGAGTTGTGAAATACGTTCTCGGGCAGGTTTGCTCAGTTTTAGGTTAGAGCAGTATTTTTTCGAAATTTTTTATCTATCTTTGTTGAGTTTTTTACTGCAACTGCACGATTCGTGTTGGTATAAAATTTTATAAACACAGCATCCAACTGACATGTTATGAAGTAAGATACTGATGAAACCGAAAACTGAGCAAACCTGTCCGAGAACGTTATTATTACCTGACAAGGAAGTAGACCTTCTGTGATATTACTACCTGACAGTAAAAAACTCAACAAAGATAGATACAAAATTTTGAAAAAATACTGCTGAACCTAAAACTGAGCAAACCTGTCCGAGAATGTATTTCACAACTCCTCACCTCACCTTTTAAAGTTGATCTAAAAATTTGTGGGAAAAACAACTTGTAAATTAGAAGTGTTATTTATATAGATATATAAATTATAAAGCTTGCCAAAATTTTGTCGGCGGATTTTAGCTACCACGCAGTAAAATTCGTCGAAAGGCGGAAAATGAATTATCAACCATTGCGTTCCGCCGCACTATAATTTTTACGGCGGATAAGTTCTTATTATTTGCATGAGTACGCCTTGCGGCGGAATTCTAACCCGGCGGACATTATAGCCACTAGGTTCGTATAAGAAAACTCGGCTTAAAAATATCTTCTCTTTTAGGCTTCTTTCACACGGACGGTTTTCTGTCGTGGCCGTGCAGCGATCGTGTCGTGGAAAAAAAAACTGTGCTTGTATTTACACGTGTACGGTTCCGATTAAAATCGTGTGGTGTGAAAGCTTGCATTTAAAACAATGCTATACGATATCGTTGCCGTACACGACCACGACAGAAAACCGTCCGTGTGAAAGTAGCCTCAGAATAGAAATATAAGTCGGATTTACTTTATAGGTCAACTTAAATCACCACAGCGTAAGTGATCATAAATATAATTTGGCTTCCCTGAGCAACCCGTTAATAAGTAACTGGCTGTATCTACTTTACATTTATAAATTCAGTATCGAATTTGGTGCAATTATAAAATAGATGTTGGTGTTAGTGTCGGTTTGCGTTTCATATTTTAAAATGTGGTCCAGAACTTGCATTTTTTTCTAGATAGTTAATGCCCGGCACAGATCCAAAATATCTTTCTTTTAAATCTGGCTCTCTCTTTGATAATTTCCTTTCTAATCGGTTGGGTAGACAGTCACCCATCTTCCATCCAGCCTAGCGTATCCTCAAGTACCAACATTAATCTTCTTCACAATGTCTCTCTTTCTGCTACCAATCCCACGGTTATGTAGGTCGTAGATGATAGTATATGCCATATATAATTCCCCAAAGCGGTCCCAAAGCTTAAGCCTTATCAAAAGCACAAGTTTATGCCCATATTCTTTTCAATCATGTTGTAGGCGGATGAGAAGTATTCTAGTAAAGTGGCGTTGCTGCAAAATACATATTACTCTGTTCCCTATGTTTATTACTATTAAACAGCCATGTACCAGGCACTGCACAGTGGTTCCGACTATAAGGAGAGTGCGATCATAATTATTGCAAATAATATTTTTGGGAAATTACTGAAAATGCTTAAAAAAGGGTTGTTGTAAACAAACCATACAAAAAGTGCGAGTCCAGCTAACGTGATAAGTGTATCATAATACAACTTTATATTATTATATTTTTTTCTACTATATGCATCATTATGCAAACCCTTGATTTATGTCAGATTTGCTATACCTACTGTGATTTTACAAAGTGTAGGAAAGAGGTAACAGTTTTTATAACTTTGTTTCAAATTTTACTTAACAAGGGTTATATTAAATAAGCAAATTATATAATTATATATGTTTTTATTCTCCATTTTGTGCACTTTTATTTGATATCCGAGACACTGAACTTGAAAATAAAACAAAGTTGTCACTCGTTTAACCCCAAAAAAACAACCCCAAGAATTTTTAATTCATTTTGTATTTTAAACCTTTTATGCTGGTTTTTTCGACTGATTTTTCCAGCAATCTGTAAATAGTAAATTTTATTATAACGAAATAACCACCTCAAGTTACCTAGGTAGCAAAGCTTCTCTCTGACCCTGTAAGCTCTGCGGAAAGGGTCTGTTTTCCTCACCTTCACTTCACTGGAACTACCAAGGGCCAACACCCGCCCCGGCCGTACCCCGGTCGTAATGCCGTACTGGACTGATTAGGGGTCGTAGTGAGAGTCATGTGAATGTGTACATATTAGTGTATGTACATATTAACTAAGTAGATAGGTGAAGTTGTATCATTATTATTAAGAAATAGAGATTTTTCAAAGTACTTAAGTATTTTAAACCTGCTTTTATTCAATTACTATGCTAAATTTCAGGTCTTAACATTTAACGGTCTTGGAGAAAGGGTACTGTAACTGGCAAACACCGAGTTAATTTTATTGGTTCAAGTAAATTTGTTTCTTTTTGAACCTAAAGCAATGCCTACCTGATAATAAATATTTTTAATTAAGTATGACTTATTACCGGAACCACTGTTCACTGTGAGAATTATCCATTATTATTAAAGTTCTTAATATTAATATGTCATGAAATGACAAAATTTTAAGTAGAAAGTAGTTAAAAAGTCAGTCATATTATTAGTAACCCCCAAATTCACTTAACAGGGTTGCCAATATCTTTCTTAGTAAGTAAATATATTCCCCATGGCCAGTGACTTATATGTAAGCTAATTTTAAAGTATATTCTTATGGAAAATCGATAATACTTGGTTATAGAGAGCTGTGGAATCACATCGTACATTCGCAAAATAAATGTTGATAGCCATTTACAACATCAAAAGAGTTCATTACCAGTACATAAAGGTTAAAAAGAAAACAAGGTTTATAGTCTTATTTTTAAGTTAAAATTTTACGAGCTGTTTATGTAATGGTTACAAATAAAATAACAACAATGTAATGTCAAATATTTCCATTACGGTTAAATTATGTAGGTCAAAATTAAGTAATAGGAAGGGGCTACTTATTTAGTCTATGGATCGTGTTATCATCATGACTAACAAGATCATTTCAGAAAAGAGAATGATGTGGAAACTCCCAACATTTATAATTTAATTATATTGTTTACCAAGTTCTGCAAACCTAAACATGGAATGCTTTATTAGGTACGTTCTTATATTATTTTTGTAAAAGCAAAAAAAAACGATAGCAATAATTAATAACAATTCCATAATTTTAATAAAGTGTTCTTTAAGATTGTAAAAATAAATTCAAACAGAAATTTAAATACGAGTACATCAACTGCTTTTCGTCAATAAAGAATTTCGTAAAAATTTTCATGAACTTCATTTATTATTTTAAAATGTGATTTCGAAATGACACTTGGAACGCGATGTATAAAACATCATAGCACTTAATAATTAGGGTTCGTAAATGAGAGTCCGGATCATAGGCGCCGGAACTCTCGGAACTGGGAATAGAAATTTTAATGAACAATACACGACATACAAGCAGTGACGTATTTAGGATTTTGTTTCGGGGGGGGGGGGGGGGTCTCAGTCACCGAATGGAAAGCGGGATGGTGGACAAGGGCCACAGGCGAAAATTTTTTGAGGCCACGCCCAAAGATCGTCAAGAATTCACCCAATCACTATCCAGTTTCGTAAATTAAATTAGATTAAATTTGGTTGTTTGAATATTTTTCTAAGGACAAACGGCGAATGTGGAGACGCAAAATAAGTGTAAAATGGCCACTGCTCTCACCTTACGTCTATTTGCCGCGCAGCACAATCGCAACCACTAGTCGCTTTCGGCATTGGGTCAGATTTTAGGCTGTTATTTTAAATAGTGGAAAATTATAACAGTTTTTATTGGAACCTATTTACTATTTTACTATTTTAATTTTTTTTGTAGATTATTTTAATTTTAAGATTAATCATGTTTAATATGAAAAAAAGTTTTTATTGCATTTGGGGGGTCCAGACCTCCTGGACCCCCTTAAATACGCCACTTCATGCAAATATCTGTGTTATGTAGATATATTTTTCTGAGGAACAAATTTTCTTTAATAGGTGATGATATTTGTGTAAATTTTTTTGTACGTTTTATCAATATTTAGCTTAGTGATCAACATCGCTTTAAGTACTAAAACTTGCAGCTAAGATTTATCAGTCATCCACAATTTGTTCATGAGAGAGAGAGCACTCCTTCTACTGGTGCATTGGTCCCAGCAGAGATAAAATGTATTTCGCATGATGTAGTGATTGAGATTATTGTGATGAAAGTGTTTGAATAGTCGCACCCAACGATTTTCCGTTGTAATACTTTAAGTATTCCATTCTGTTACTTTTTACGGTGTAATGTAGTTATAAATCATCAAAATGCCTCTAAGACTTCAGTATCTTCGTTACTATCAATAAATATTCTTTCAATAAGAAAATCCATAACTTTTTGTATTTCTTCCAACGCGGTTACTTCCGTCAAATTCGGCCAATGGAATATCTTTAATTCCTTATTAAATTCAGTCCGAAAATATTCTCAATTAATCATTATTTCACAAGTTTTGCTTTCAAATTGATGTGGCGTTTGCAAACTTTCTGAAAACGGGACATTTTGGCGTTCACATCCGATTCTTACAGGATGGAGTACATGGTTGGTTATAGGGACAAAATACTTCCTTATCCTTTGGTAGGTAACTCGTTACGAATAGTAGATGACGTGCAAAAAGTGCTACAGACTTTAAATGACGACACAGATATTTGTGTTACAGAACAATTTTACAGTGTAATAAGAAAAAATCCAGATTTTGCCAGGCTAAGATATATTTATGGTAACAGTGGCCGAGTTGGTACGGCACCAGCTTTGCAACCGAGAGGCGCGGGTTCGAATCCCGCTTTGACCATGGATATTTTGTGATTGTTGTTGGAAGGTGGTAGAGGAATTCTTCCTCGACCGAGGTGGTACCACCCCACACATCCTCTTAAATTGCTGGTGAAGTCCCTACGGATGTTTCCAGCTTTGGATGTGTCGTGTCGATACCCCAGTACACCCACGGTACATAGTAGTTAGACTTTGGTCTTCGTGGGCTGTCAGAAGATAAAAAAAAAAACAGTGCTGATACGGTCTCTTAAATAAGTTCAGATACCATTTCAACTACGCAAATATAACATCTGTAGAAGTCGTACGGTCTTTTTATTTATAAAAAATCATTTTTCGCAGCATCGGACATCGCTTACGAAAGCGCCATGCTGCAAATATTTAGCCAAGTCAGTCCGGATTCTTAATGCTAACTGGGTAAGTATTACATATTATATAAAGTATTATCACTTATACGCAGTTGCTTATATACGGCGCCACCACTGGTGTGACACTCTAGTGGGCAGCTTTTCGTCACGTTTTGCATATCACTGTTAAATTTTGTAAACCTTCAGTTGCACGAGACTTGTTTTACATCTCGATTTACACGTACCATACAGAAATAAAGCTTTAGAACTTTGCATACAAATTGATACCATGATGAATTATACTAATTAAAAAATAATTTATTTATTTTTATTGCTAGTATTAAAGCCAAACAATATATCCAATGAATACAATCTTAATTGATGGGAACCAACTCGGTTTACCTTTATTACACAATTTCTAAAACAGTACGTTATTTCCAAAAAATTTTATGTGACTTCGGATGATTAACGACTTTTGATAACAAAGCAAAACAAACATTAAAAATCAAGTAAAAAAATTCTCCAGTTGAAAAACCCAATAACATATAATTTTAGACAAATAATAATTAATAGTCGTATCTATAACTAATAAATGCAAAAGCTTAGAACCAGTTTTTATTTAACATTTAAATGTAGTGTCAGGCACGTGAATACCAAGTATTAACCAAGTATTTAAATTTTTCCGAGTAAAAACTGACACTTTGAAAATAAATTTTGTATATTTGTTGATTTCTAATTAATATTTTATATCTTGTACAAGGTGTTGTTGATTATAGGCCGATATCTCATCCGGGACACTCTAATATGTATATATTTTTTATACACAGACATATGTGTTTATAAGTTGTGTTAAATATATTTGTAATTTTCTATTAATTTCCCATTTTAAATATGTAAAAGAAATCTGAAAGAAGTGAAAGATGTTACATTGCTTTAAATGAATTAATTACACTTAAAGTTAAACAAAACAAGGGTAGAGAAATTTTAAATGATCGATGTCGTTTTGAGCTATTCTTATTGCTTAATTTTTATCGTTTAGTAAAATTTGCTGGACAAAAAAATGTTCTAATACACCAACTCTAAGATTAAAAAATGCTACAAGTTACACAAAATATAAACATTCTCTGTTAGTACTAAAATGGCCGAGGGCGCGTGGCGATGTTGCCGCATCCTTAATTTGATTCACCACAGTACCCGCTACGTTCAGTTGTTATTCGTACGATGACGTCAAACGGGAAATGGAATTTGCTCGAATTTTAAACCTTAATATTTTTGGTATTATCCGTCCAACCGACATAATTTTTTGTGTGCGTGTTTCAATTGACTTATTATGCAATAATATTGACATATTTTTTTTCTAAAATTGCGAAATGGCTAAACAAGGCAATTGTCCTTTTCTTTATAAATAGGCAAAAACACTAAAACATAGATGCAACTCTTTAAAAAATATATTTATTCTTGAAAATTGCTTAAAAAATGCTCCGCCACTGATACATTCCTGAACCACCGTAAAGTCCATGGAAGAAGAAAGAGTACCATTATATTGGAAAACATCAATTGTTATACCTGTCTTTTAAGAAAGAGTCAAATTCAATCTCAAAAATTACCGCCAAATAAGCCTGACATCAATTCTTTGTAAGATTTTGGAAATCCTAATTGCCCAAGATCTCACAAATTTCTTCCTGGAAAACCAAGTTTTTCCACCAAATCAACAACAAATCAATGGGGTCTTCCAACAGTGTCAAACCTACTCCAATGTGTGAACTCGTAGCCTTCTCTTCAGACAGTAAAAAACCTGTAGATATCATATATCTAGATTTTAACAGGGTCTTCGACTTAGTGCCTCACAAAAACTGGAATTTTATGGTGTGAGGGGAAAGTCATTGAACTGGATTGGTAATTTTTTTGACAGAACGAACATGCATAGTCAGAATTGATGGCATGGACTCTCGGACATTTAAAGTAGTCAGGAGTAGGGATGGGCGATAATGGGTTTTACCTATCGATAACCATCGGCAAGGTACCTATCGATAAGTTTTAGTTATCGATATGCCGATACTTATCGATTTATCGATAACTATCGATATATCGATAACTATCGATATATCGATAACTATCGATATATCGATAACTATTGATTTATCGATAACTATCGATATATCGATAACTATCGATTCATCGATAACTATCGATATATCGATAACTATCGATAACTATCGATATATCGATAACTATCGATATGTCGATAACTATCGATGTATCGATAACTATCGATATATCGATAAATATAACTATCGATATATCGATAAATATAAATATCGATATATCGATAAATATCGATAACTCCGATATATCAATAACTATCGATTTATCGATAACTATAAATTATATATATTAATACTTATAGATACATTAATATACATTTAAAAGGTAGTTCGTAATCGTAAGTGTTCGCTCGAGCCGATATTTACCAAATTTCTGCTTTCTGGAGGTTTACGAGAAGTGCTTTAGCAGTATATTGTAATAATTAAAAAATTAATTACTGATAATGCACTAGGTGTTCCGAAATTAACTATCGATATATCGATAACTATCGATATATCGATAGTTATCGATATATCGGCAGTTATCGATAATTATCGATATATCGATAGTTATCGATATATCGATAGTTATCGATATATCGATAGTTATCGATATATCGATAGTTATCGATATATCGATAGTTATCGATATATCGATAGTTATTGATATATCGATAGTTATCGATATATCGATATATCGATATTTTTTAAAACATTTATCGATTGTCGATATATCGATAGTTATCGATAACTATCGATATATCGAAAAAAATTCCCATCCCTAGTCAGGAGTTCCGCAATAGTGGCGGATAGTATGGGGACCCAGGGGGGCACATGCCTTCCCTCCCCCTTTCCCTACTAAATTTGGCGCCCCTTACTATGACACTCTTGTTCATTTTCTGATGAAATATTTTTAAGCTTTTAAGCAAAATATTTAACTTTGCGCCTCCCTCCGCCCCTAAACCAAATATCCTCCACTGTTCCACAAGGGTCTGTTCTAGGCCCATTGTCATCAACCTGCACGTATGTGACTTATCAACGTATCTTAAATTCTATGTGTCAATGTTGGCCGCAGGCTTTATCAATAAAAAAAATGTTGGCTGAAGACACAAAGATTTACAACAATCCAGTCACTATGATTATGAAATTTTGAGGAGAGACTTGAGTAACATAGCGGTGTTGCGACAAATAGCTGCTACATTTGAATGACGAGAAATGTACAGTCCTCCATATTGGTGCAAATAGCCCCAAAAGACAGTATACTCTGAGAAATATGGCAATTAAATCTGTAACTAATCAAAAGGGACTCGGGATTATAATAAGCAACGGCCTAAAATGGACCGTCCGTGTTGGGAAAATCATCAAAAAAACTAATGCAGTTTAATACATGGCATCTAGGGCATTAACAAATCCATGTGTGTCGCTCCTGGAAAAAATATATAAAAGCTATATTAGACCAATCCTGGAATATGCAGCTTCAGTTTGGAACGCTTACTTTACCAAAGATATTCACATCTTGGAACAGACTCAGAGAATGGTCACAAAACTACCACCAGCAATATGTCATCTCGACTATAAAGGCATACTTAAAATGCTCCACTTAACGACATTGCATGAAAGAAGACTACGGGGCGATTTGATAGAGACATACAATATCTTGCACGACTTAAACTTCTACATTTTAAACCTAAATCCAAGATTAAGAGGGCACAACTATAAATTTACACGTGAACGTTTTAAAAAGCTCTGTCGACAATATTTTCTTTCGTACAGAATAAACCGTGAGTGGAACTCTCTCCCAAGTAAATGTTTTATGGCTGGCTCCACCATTTTTAAAAATACATACGACAGTTATGTTATGTATAATAAAATAATAATAATAATAAAATGCCAAACGCCCTGTATAAACTAATCACCCTGTAACATTTAAGCCTGTGCGATAGCCTCTACTAATTAACTGAAATTTTATTTGCAAATAGATAATAAACTTTCAACAGATGGTAAAGTAGTTAATTCCAACAATTAATTTTGAATTCTTGTATTTTTTATTTATTTGCTGCCTCATTTGCTATGTAACAGAAACTGGCAACTCTTAAGAAGCCTATTAATGCCGTTTTTTCTACTAAAACAAATGTTGAAGCTATAATATATTTTAACAAATCAAAGCTGTCAAGCGCGGCTAAATAAGATCCTACCAAACAAAAAATATTTTTTAAAAAATTACTATTTATAGAAAAGCTTGTTTAACGGACCCCCTTAAATACGCCACTTCATGCAAATATCTGTGTTAGTTATGTAGATATATTTTTCTGAGGAACAAATTTTCTTTAATAGGTGATGATATTTGTGTAATTTTTTTTGTACGTTTTATCAATATTTAGCTTAGTGATCAACATCGCTTTAAGTACTAAAACTTGCAGCTAAGATTTATCAGTCATCCACAATTTGTTCATGAGAGAGAGCACTCCTTCAACTGGTGCATTGGTCCCAGCAGAGATAAAATGTATTTCGCATGATGTAGTGATTGAGATTATTTTGATGAAAGTGTTTGAATAGTCCCACCCAACGATTTTCCGTTGTAATACTTTAAGTATTCCATTCTGTTACTTTTTACGGTGTAATGTAGTTATAAATCATCAAAATGCCTCTAAGACTTCAGTATCTTCGTTACTATCAATAAATATTCTTTCAATAAGAAAATCCATAACTTTTTGTATTTCTTCCAACGCGGTTACTTCCGTCAAATTCGGCCAATGGAATATCTTTAATTCCTTATTAAATTCAGTCCGAAAATATTCTCAATTAATCATTATTTCACAAGTTTTGCTTTCAAATTGATGTGGCGTTTGCAAACTTTCTGAAAACGGGACATTTTGGCGTTCACATCCGATTCTTACAGGATGGAGTACATGGTTGGTTATAGGGACAAAATACTTCCTTATCCTTTGGTAGGTAACTCGTTACGAATAGTAGATGACGTGCAAAAAGTGCTACAGACTTTAAATGACGACACAGATATTTGTGTTACAGAACAATTTTACAGTGTAATAAGAAAAAATCCAGATTTTGCCAGGCTAAGATATATTTATGGTAACAGTGGCCGAGTTGGTACGGCACCAGCTTTGCAACCGAGAGGCGCGGGTTCGAATCCCGCTTTGACCATGGATATTTTGTGATTGTTGTTGGAAGGTGGTAGAGGAATTCTTCCTCGACCGAGGTGGTACCACCCCACACATCCTCTTAAATTGCTGGTGAAGTCCCTACGGATGTTTCCAGCTTTGGATGTGTCGTGTCGATACCCCAGTACACCCACGGTACATAGTAGTTAGACTTTGGTCTTCGTGGGCTGTCAGAAGATAAAAAAAAAACAGTGCTGATACGGTCTCTTAAATAAGTTCAGATACCATTTCAACTACGCAAATATAACATCTGTAGAAGTCGTACGGTCTTTTTATTTATAAAAAATCATTTTTCGCAGCATCGGACATCGCTTACGAAAGCGCCATGCTGCAAATATTTAGCCAAGTCAGTCCGGATTCTTAATGCTAACTGGGTAAGTATTACATATTATATAAAGTATTATCACTTATACGCAGTTGCTTATATACGGCGCCACCACTGGTGTGACACTCTAGTGGGCAGCTTTTCGTCACGTTTTGCATATCACTGTTAAATTTTGTAAACCTTCAGTTGCACGAGACTTGTTTTACATCTCGATTTACACGTACCATACAGAAATAAAGCTTTAGAACTTTGCATACAAATTGATACCATGATGAATTATACTAATTAAAAAATAATTTATTTATTTTTATTGCTAGTATTAAAGCCAAACAATATATCCAATGAATACAATCGTAATTGATGGGAACCAACTCGGTTTACCTTTATTACACAATTTCTAAAACAGTACGCTATTTCCAAAAAATTTTATGTGACTTCGGATGATTAACGACTTTTGATAACAAAGCAAAACAAATATTAAAAATCAAGTAAAAAAAATTCTCCAGTTGAAAAACCCAATAACATATAATTTTAGACAAATAATAATTAATAGTCGTATCTATAACTAATAAATGCAAAAGCTTAGAACCAGTTTTTATTTAACATTTAAATGTAGTGTCAGGCACGTGAATACCAAGTATTAACCAAGTATTTAAATTTTTCCGAGTAAAAACTGACACTTTGAAAATAAATTTTGTATATTTGTTGATTTCTAATTAATATTTTATATCTTGTACAAGGTGTTGTTGATTATAGGCCGATATCTCATCCGGGACACTCTAATATGTATATATTTTTTATACACAGACATATGTGTTTATAAGTTGTGTTAAATATATTTGTAATTTTCTATTAATTTCCCATTTTAAATATGTAAAAGAAATCTGAAAGAAGTGAAGATGTTACATTGCTTTAAATGAATTAATTACGCTTAAAGTTAAACAAAACAAGGGTAGAGAAATTTTAAATGATCGATGTCGTTTTGAGCTATTCTTATTGCTGAATTTTTATCGTTTAGTAAAATTTGCTGGACAAAAAAATGTTCTAATACACCAACCCTAAGATTAAAAAATGCTACAAGTTACACAAAATATAAACATTCTCTCTTAGTACTAAAATGGCCGAGGGCGCGTGGCGATGTTGCCGCATCCTTAATTTGATTCACCACAGTACCCGCTACGTTCAGTTGTTATTCGTACTATGACGTCAAACGGGAAATGGAATTTGCTCGAATTTTAAACCTTAATATTTTTGGTATTATCCGTCCAACCGACGTAATTTTTTGTGTGCGTGTTTCAATTGACTTATTATGCAATAATATTGACATATTTTTTTTCTAAAATTGCGAAATGGCTAAACAAGGCAATTGTCCTTTTCTTTATAAATAGGCAAAAAAACTAAAACATAGATGCAACTCTTTAAAAAATATATTTATTCTTGAAAATTGCTTAAAAAATGCTCCGCCACTGATACATTCCTGAACCACCGTAAAGTCCATGGAAGAAGAAAGAGTACCATTATATTGGAAAACATCAATTGTTATACCTGTCTTTTAAGAAAGAGTCAAATTCAATCTCAAAAATTACCGCCAAATAAGCCTGACATCAATTCCTTGTAAGATTTTGGAAAACCTAATTGCCCAAGATCTCACAAATTTCTTCCTGGAAAACCAAGTTTTTCCACCAAATCAACAACAAATCAATGGGGTCTTCCAACAGTGTCAAACCTACTCCAATGTGTGAACTCGTAGCCTTCTCTTCAGACAGTAAAAAACCTGTAGATATCATATATCTAGATTTTAACAGGGTCTTCGACTTAGTGCCTCTCAAAAACTGGAATTTTATGGTGTGAGGGGAAAGTCATTGAACTGGATTGGTAATTTTTTTGACAGAACGAACATGCGTAGTCAGAATTGATGGCGTGGACTTTCGGACATTTAAAGTAGTCAGGAGTTCCGCAATAGTGGCGGATAGTATGGGGACCCAGGGGGGCACATGCCTTCCCTCCCCCTTTCCCTACTAAATTTGGCGCCCCTTACTATGACACTCTTGTTCATTTTCTAATGAAATATTTTTAAGCTTTTAAGCAAAATATTTAATAACTTTGCGCCTCCCTCCGCCCCTAAACCAAATATCCTCCACTGTTCCACAAGGGTCTGTTCTAGGCCCATTGTCCTCAACCTGCACGTATGTGACTTATCAACGTATCTTAAATTCTATGTGTCAATGTTGGCCGCAGGCTTTATCAATAAAAAAAATGTTGGCTGAAGACACAAAGATTTACAACAATCCAGTCACTATGATTATGAAGTTTTGAGGAGAGACTTGAATAACATATAGCGGTCTTGCGACAAATAGCTGCTACATTTGAATGACGAGATATGTGCAGTCCTCCATATTGGTGCAAATAGCCCCAAAAGACAGTATACTCTGAGAAATATGGCAATTAAATCTGTAACTAATCAAAAGGGACTCGGGATTATAATAAGCAACGGCCTAAAATGGACCGTCCGTGTTGGGAAAATCATCAAAAAAACTAATGCAGTTTAATACATGTCATCTAGGGCATTTACAAATCCATCTGTGTCGCTCCTGGAAAAAATATATAAAAGCTATATTAGACCAATCCTGGAATATGCAGCTTCAGTTTGGAACGCTTACCGAGACGCTTACTTTACCAAAGATATTCACATCTTGGAACAAACTCAGAGAATGGTCACAAAACTACCACCAGCAATATGTCATCTCGACTATAAAGACATACTTAAAATGCTCCACTTAACGACATTGCATGAAAGAAGACTACGGGGCGATTTGATAGAGACATACAATATCTTGCACGACTTAAACTTCTACATTTTAAACCTAAATCCAAGATTAAGAGGGCACAACTATAAATTTACACGTGAACGTTTTAAAAAGCTCTGTCGACAATATTTTCTTTCGTACAGAATAAACCGTGAGTGGAACTCTCTCCCAAGTAAATGTTTTATGGGTGGCTCCACCATTTTTAAAAATACATACGACAGTTATGTTATGTATAATAAAATAATAATAATAATAAAATGCCAAACGCCCTGTATAAACTAATCACCCTGTAACATTTAAGCCTGTGCGATAGCCTCTACTAATTAACTGAAATTTTATTTGCAAATAGATAATAAACTTTCAACAGATGGTAAAGTAGTTAATTCCAACAATTAATTTTGAATTCTTGTATTTTTTATTTATTTGCTGCCTCATTTGCTATGTAACAGAAACTGGCAACTCTTAAGAAGCCTATTAATGCCGTTTTTTCTACTAAAACAAATGTTGAAGCTATAATATATTTTAACAAATCAAAGCTGTCAAGCGCGGCTAAATAAGATCCTACCAAACAAAAAATATTTCTTAAAAAATTACTATTTATAGAAAAGCTTGTTTAACGGACACTCAAGACAACCACCACAAAATGGGCAACGTAATATGTTTTTTTAAATTTTATTGCTGGATCTAGAGGGTAGAAGATGTCTTGACCTACGAAAAAGTATTACCCTCCAGATTCTTTAGATGATAATAAGATTATTCCACAGGTACTTTAAAGTCTATGAGATTTAAGTAAATTATGTTATATAACAATGTGCACAAAAGATGAAATACTAAAGCAGAAAAATATTAAAATTTTAACACCTTTCATCTTGGAAACAAAGAATTTGTCGACCACAGTAAATAGAAATATTGTATTTTGGAGGAGAATAATTCCGGAATTTAATTTTTTGAAAAAATATTTTTTCGATAAAATATTTTGAAAATTTTTCTTTCTTTTGCTAGACTGTCAATTTTATAGCCATGGTGGAGTCAAATATACCGATTTAGATCAACTAGCCTTAGTACAATTTTGTTTCCTTAATAAGCTATATGCCTTTGTATTTTATTGTACATATTATTTTAGGTTAAATTGTTCATTGTTGAAGCTTTTGTATTTCAAATTGATCTACGGGAGTTTTTGAAGTAACCAAATGAGAATATGTGGTTATTTTTTGTGTGAAAAGTAGAGGGCGCTGACAACACCCTACATAAACTTTTGTTTTTCATGGTATATCCTTGTTTGATTGGGTTTGATTGGGTTTGATTGGGTGTGATTGGGTTTGATTGGGTTTGATTGTTGAGTTTTACAAAGGTTGTTTGTTACAAAAAACATTTAATTTCTTTTAAAAAAGTTATTTTTATTTAATGACTCTAAAGTACACCATTTAAGAGAACAACGCGAATAAACTGGCAGAAACATTTAACAGTCGGTATCAAATCGAAGTCACATCACACTGAAATAAATAATAGGGTACCTACGGCTATTGATAAACTGCTCTGCTTTGGAGAATGTGAAACCTCCAGAAAGAGCACATCCCCATTACCTACAAAAAAGATCTTATAGAGTATATTGAGCAAGCTAAACAAGAAAACCCAAAAAATAAGCAATCTAGCCTGTATTACATCTTGATGTAAAGTTTAATTTTCAAATTGGTTTTTCTCAACAGTGTACTTTAGCTTTATTAAACAAAAATTCATTTTTAAAGAAATTAAATGTTTTTTTTTAAAAGAGACACCTTTTTAGCGTTCCGTGCTAAAATTAGCAAACCGGAACAGTTATGGAATCACATCGGTGTCCGTCCGTCCACAAAAATTTGAAATTTAGCACAGAGTGTGGTAGCCGAATTACAGACATGAAGTATAAAATGTTAAATTTTGATTCTGGGGGTAAATTGGGTAATGAAAACAAAATTCAAAGGCATCGTGTGTCAAATCGCCGTTGAAAATACGTAAAAGCGTATATCGAAATGTGGATAGATACGCTAATATACTTATTTTAACGTTCTTCAAGTTGTGACGACAAGACGTATCTCAAATACGCACTGTTAACTAGATATGAAGTGATAAATAACAGGCGATTCTCAAATTTTAAATAAATAAATTGAGACGTTTCTCGAGATACGCCTTTCATATAAATATGGCAAAGGCGGATCTGGGAGATACGCCTCAGCGCCACATTATAAATTGGTATATAGTGCAATTATGTATGAAAGCGTATCTCAATTTTTGCCAGGCGAAACCTGTCTGGAAGCCTGTCGTCGTAGCAGAAAATCAACAGCTGAATAAGGAAACCCTTCCAATATCTTTCGAAAAATATAATAATCTAATGGCACTACGTGCTGGAGCTAACCCGGTAATAAACCTGACAGAGCTCGTGCAATTTTGTAGAAATTTATTCCCTACTATGTAAATATATTTGGTTTCAGATAAAAAAAAACAAGTAGCTGTTGTTTTGCAGCCTCGTTTTTGATTATTTTTATAGTCGTTTTGATTATTTTTTTTTGCTATATAATATATAATATATAATATATAATATATAATATATAATATATAATATATAATATATAATATATAATATATAATATATAATATATAATATATAATATATAATATATAATATATAATATATAATATATAATATATAATATATAATATATAATATATAATATATAATATATAATATATAATATATAATATATAATATATAATATTGTATAAGTTTTAAAAGAGCACAGATTTTCTCCCCAACTAAATTGTCAACAGTTGCAGACCTAATAACATAAAGCTTTATTCTTCAAAAGAAAGTTTGCAGACATTTCCTAAATTATTTTTACGCAATATTTGCCAAAGTTTCTCGATTACAATAAATACTGAACCACTAAATTTAACTCATTTTCGTGCCATAACACTAACGGAAACTTTTAATATGATAATATATTTGATGGAAAGAAACTAAACGTCTTGAATATTTTCTTAGTTTGGCTTTTGGAATGTATATCAAGATTTTCTAAAATTTAATAGGTTTTGTGCCAAGATAGTAATTTATATTATGAGAAAAGTTTTAGATAAATTGGAGTAAATAAATCAGTTTGATTAAAACCTAAATGTTATGTTTGGTATTGAATGCACTGGTTATAGATCCTAATTAAATCTTATTTATAGAGAAAACAACATTTTTTCGAACTGAATGAAATACTAAGTTAATTTTTAAAAATCCCCTTTAGAAAATGGGAAAATAATGTTTATTGGTGCCTAAGGCTGTCTTTAACACGTCAGAATTAGGAATCTTTGTTTTGCTGTTTTTGATGATGATTTGTTGAGGTGCAACAAATAATGAAATTAAAATAAAAATAAATTATAATTTATTATATAAAATAACAATTATCATTTTAAAAAAGTAAATTATAAAAAGATGCAGTAACATTTTGCCATCGCACAAATGAGCAAGTCTGATTAAATTAGCCATTCTTCCAGATTCACTGTGTAAATATATTTTTTTGTTATACTTTTAGAATTTACAAATAAATTATTTTCAATTATTTTATTACAAATATTTGTGCTCAAGTTCATAAAACAGATCTTGCATTTTTTGAAAATATGAAGTAGAACTTTTTTTCACATTTAGGTACTTAAATTTTTTTGTACATTATCTTTGTTCTTGGAGCTTTTCTTTTCAGCATATTTACTAGATATTTTTTCAAGTTTATTTACATATTTACCTTCAATCTTAATTTTCTCATTTCTTCACTACTCAAATACATTTTATGAGCTTTCTCCTTAGAAATATTTCACTAAAATCTTATTCTCAGTTCATTTAAATGTTTTAATCTATTATTTTTGTTATTTCCACACTTTTCAAACGTAGGCCCGGTGTCACAAGGTACGGTGAACTTTTTGGTCACCTAATCTTTACCTTATGGTTAACCTGTGGTCAAGGATGAGAAATATTTCACATTGAAAAGTACACCTTTGGATTACTAACCGCGAACTGTGAAACACTTTTAATTAACTTAACCAAAAGTTGCATTCTAACCTCTTCGCGACCAGACATTGTGAAACCGGGTCTTAGTCGGATTGAAAGATTAACTAAATACTTCAGTAACAGGAAAGTCATAGTTCAAAACTGTTTTGATCTCACTTGTTAATTTAAACACTTCAACTGTTAAATTGAACCGGTTTCAATGATAAACCTCAATAATGATCCCCTTCAACTTTCGATATTTTAAAATTGCTACAAAAATAATTTTTGAAGAGTTATTCTACTTCTTTGTTTAAAACCAGCCCTGTTCCTTTAGTGCAACTGTCCTTTTTCTTAATTTCTTGCTTATCAAATAATTATTGTCTGTAAATATTTCAATAGATTTAAAAAAAAGTCACGTTCGTTGACAAAATGAATATTGGTGATGCTAAAAGATTTTTCCTGTGTTTTTTTTTTAAATTTAAATACTGGCCAGTTTTATGTTTTATACACACAGAACAAATTCTAGAGTCAAGAATAAAATACTCTACTTAAGTATATCGCGTACATGGCAATAATTAAATTTTCTTGTGAGAATCTGTTTACACAGAGAGAAAGAATTAATTTACACAAGTAAAATTTTTTTCTTTCAATTAAATTATTTAATTGGTATCGAGCAATTAAATATATAATTCAGCGAATTTAATTATTTCATTGGCAGGTTTAATTAACTGAAGTAAATCATAATTTCTGTAAGTAAATTTACACGATAAAGTAAAATATGACTTAATTGTATCAATTATCATTTAATTCATTTAATGTGAAGGTATGATACCTACAACTAATATTGGTTAATAAAAATATCTTAATTTAATTAAGTGAAGTAAACCTTAGTTTTACTAAGAAAGATAGGTATATACTATTTGGAATCCCGATATAGTTCCCAAAAAAAATTTATTCAGTTTTTTTAGGTTCATTTGCTTTACTTTAGCATTTGAAAAAAGTTAGGTATAAAATGCTATTCGTTAAGCAAATCATTATATACTAGTTTAGTATGAACGCATATCTCAATCTATTTTTTAAATGTTTGGCCCTCAAAAAATTTAGTGCCATTTTTTCTGACACCACGATCGTAAATTTTTTGCGGGTCAAACAGTTAAGAAATAGATTGAAATATGCGTTCATACTAGCCTAGTAATGATTTCCTTAACGAATATCATATTATACATAACTTTTTTCAAATGCTAAAGTAAAGCAGATAAACGTAAAAAATCTGAATTAGGTTGACAATACCAAACATAGCGGAGCAAAGAGGACCTTAAGCAGTAAGAAAATATTTCTTGAGGTTAAAATATAGAGCTTTTATAAAACAAAAGATGAAAATGTCTACTTTCGTTTCACATATTTATTGCATTTAATGTGATACAATCATTTTTAAAATGACACAATAAAACCCTGCAATAAAGTCGCCATACAGAAAAGTATATTTTTATTTTTTGTTCTATTAAAGATCTATAGTATAACGCCAACAAATATTTACCAAATACAAAGAAACTTTAAATTTTACTTATCACTGAATACATGCATATCTTGGTACATTTATAGGTATATCCCTACAAAATAAAACAACAAAAGGCTACTATATTATCCATAAATATATACACTAACAAAAATAGACCAACTGGCCGTCACCTTCACTGTTACTACCGGAGTAGCCGCTTAGTCTGCCTTCTCATCAAGGGACGATGGGTAAATGCGGGATGGCATGGCGGTTAGGGCTAGCGTAAAGAAAAATTTTATTCTCATATGCCGCGATTTAGTTGTCAGGAATAAACTTTAATTTTTGGAATTACATATTTAGTTCTGTTTTTCCCTTATTAGGAAAACTAAGTTATAATTGTCAGTAGATTTTCTTCGTTATTGCGACAATACAATTTAATTTGTACAATGAAACGTTTAATACAATGTTTAATTATGCGAATTTTTCTATTAATTATTAAAGCTTTTGTTGGCGGAAAAATAATTTAATTTTTTAAAGAATATATTTCTCAACTAAATATTTTAATTACAGTAATTATGCAAAATATAAAAGAAATTTTGTTGCAAGTATCGCTTTTTTATTTGAAATATGGTTTTATCCAGGGAATTATTTTTTAATTTAAAAAATTATAGAATGTGTTAATACCCACCAACTTTTTTTTACTCTCTGTGTAGCCAAGAATACAAATTTCTTGCAATAAGAAACTAATTTCTTGACAGAAGCAAAATATTTCCCAGAAGAATAAAATAATACTAACCCCTTTTCTCCATGTCATCCCATCTTTCTTCAGGTTTGAGACCATCATTTTTTTAGTTCGATTGCTTAACCCTCTATTTATTATTTCATCTAATTCCACAACACTAGTCACTTTACACTTATCTGTTACTTAAAGAACTATGTACTTTACCTATCTTTTTATAATAGTACAAGATGGATCTAATATTTGAAGTTATATGGCATCGGCAAATGGTCGTTAGAAATTTTAATGTATTATAAGCCTATTTCACGTTATAGTTTTATATAAGAGAAGTTAGTTTTTTTCAATTATATTAGAAATTTAAGTATCCGAAAATTACTACAACGGTCTAAAAATATGTATGTTTCAAGGAGTAGGAAGGAGTTTGCTTACAGTAATTATAAAAATTATTTATAGTCAGTAGTATTCTTATGTTAAGGTAACCTTATCAATTTGCTTTTTTGAAGAAATTTATTTTTTCAGTACATATTTGTATAGCTTAAGAATAGAAAATATTGCAGTAAGCTTTATAAAATATCTTGGTTTAGGATTCTATTCTAGAACGTCATCGATAATTCTTGAGAAAAATAGATTCAGCACAAAATTAGTACCATGTTTAAAAGAAGTATTTTTACTTACACAAAGTAAGTGGATTCTTATACCAAATTAATATTACCTAAGAAAAATAAATTCTTGATAAGGGCAAGTTTTTTTGATCTGTCTAAACTGTAACTATAGTGAAAAAGGAGTTTAATTTTTCGTGAAATAATTGTTGTCGGATTTGGTATTTGAAATAGCATTTTAAAAGTATTTTTTGTACAACTGTCAAAAAAAGTTGACATTTTTTCATCGCTATCGATACGTAAACCTTTTGTTTTTTTAACAGTGAAAAAAAGACTTTTTTTCACGGTGAAAAAAAGACTTTTTTTAACTGGAAAAATGATTTACAAAAAAAACGATAAAACATTACTTTTTAAAAAATGTATTGAATTTTTTTGTACAAATTTACTAATTAATTACCAACTACCAAAAAATCTCATTTGTTACAATAATAATTGATGGTGAAGTTCGAACAATTGCTTCCAATATTAATTCCCGAAGCTAGTCCACCTTGCTGCTGATCAGAAACGCTAGATATTCCTTGAAAAGTTGAGTCCACAATTGTATCAGTTATATTGATTTGTTTGGAAGTAGAGGAACAATTTAATTTATTAGAAATATCAATTTTATTACTCAAACTATCTTCTATATATCCTTCTGCTATGGCGGCAGATTTCCAACCACCGTGGCGTTTTATAGATGTCATGTTACCCCCTGCATTGGCTAAGAGAGTTGCAGAACTCCTCCTAAAACAGTGACCTGTGTAGCTCTTATGCAATTCTTTTCCCAGCCATTTTGCAATCAAACTAGGAATTTCCCCTATTTTATTTATTCCCACATGTTGGTCAACACATTTTCCTCTTGAATATTTTAAAAATAATCTCTTTTTGTGTGTATGGGACGGCCTTAGTACTCTATACTTGCGATATATCTCAATATAATCAGAATTTGAAACGGTAAACATTCTTGGGCAATAGGTCTTTGTATCCGGTATTTTAACAATCAATATAGACCCGGTATCTTCAATGTCATCAATAGTTACCTTCAATAATTCTTCACGGCGACAAGCACCGCTGATTCCCAAAATTAACGCAACCTACAATTAAAAAAATATTGAAATTACTGAAATAATACAAAATTTTGATCATCTGTACCTTATAAAGTAAATTTGTCTCATCATCAGCTTCTTGAATGAATTTATTAATATCGTCTCTCGATAAAACTTTAGATTTCTTCCCTCGGTATCCGACGTTTTTGTTCTTAATAAAAGGCACCAATTTTGAAAACTTCTTTATATCAATATTTTCTTTAACATTCAACATACTCTTCAACATTGAGTAGACACTCCATAAAGTAGAAGGTTTTACAGTTTTTGATTTCTCCTCAAAATAGCATATAAGTACCTTTTCAGACACTTTTTGTATATTTTTCTTGCCGCACCATTCACGGAATTGGTTATAATTTTTCTCGTATATAAATTTTGATTTCGCCGGTAACATGTTAGCTATAGCCGAATTTGCTATATCGGCTATATCTGAAGGAATCTCGCTATCACTATCGTAATCTACATCCATTTTAAGTACTTATACTATTTATTTAAAAAATTGCAATAAATATGAACAGCTATCAACGTATGACAACAAAACAAGCAACGTGCCAACAAACCATTTCTATAGTAACGACAGGGCTGTTAACTTGATTATGTGAAATTATATGGTAAAATTTTTATTATAATATACAATTTTACCGATTAATTCAAACTTTCAGTTGTACAAAAAATGTTGTTTGTATTTCGTTTGTGAAATTCGTGTTTTAATGGCACATTCGAGAGAATTTTTCGCCTCGACCTGCGGTCTCGGCAAAAAATTGACACTCTCATATGCCATTAAAAAAACACTCACTTCACGCACTTAATACAAAAATAACTATATTGTACAACTTTTTGCTTGTCATGCCTTTTGTACAACGACGGCTATTCCGGCTGTCTGCCGTACTGCAAAGAAACTGGAGCGTTTTCCTAAGATGTGGCACACGGAGTCAGAACGACCGAACCATGATGCTTATGTGCCAATGTCATTAAAATATCCCCGGCTTGTCCGCCTGCCGGTAAATCACCCCTCGTATGCAAGCAGTCTTAAGTTTTTGATTATCTTGCTTCTAGGATATTGTCCATTTAGATGGACATAGTTGGGATGTTCTATGTCACTCTAATCTAAATAAATTCCTTCGTTACAGAAATGGAAAGCAAAAATTACACAATATTATTTTCAGCCAAAACCCTAGAGCAATAATCGGGTCCAAAGATGCTTATTGCCTTTAGTATTGCGAAAATGAAAGTTATACCAGAATGGCTAATTTCCTTCAACTCTTAAATATGCCACGATAATGTTTCTACACTAGATAGACAGTGTTTTTTTAGAGACTAGACGCTAGACGCAGACGCTCATATCCGGCTATGCATTAAATAGAGCACAACAAAATAGTATATTTCTACGAGATAGGATGGCTCAATAAATTTAGAAATATATAAATCAATGTAAAAGAAAAATAGAATAGGCGAATAAAATAAATTGAGTTTCAGTTTACAAAAAATAAACTGGTTTGATAAAAAAATATTGTAAGAATATCGAACTGACATTAATCATCATATAGGATTTAGCATAAAAAGATAGTTTTGGAAAAACATATTAATACGAAAAATAATCGGATTTACGTTTAGAAAGCTATTAGTTTTTTTGAGCTTTTTGATATACAATTTAAAAGCATGCGTTTGAGGCAACGCATTCTGTCCCATTGACAAAAATTAAATTTGCAAAGTTTTACTTCTAGCAAATGCCAGGTACGTATAAAAACCACTATGACTAAAACTGAGAAACAAAGTGTAAATCACTTATAACGCGCTCATAATATGCATTCAAAAGTGGTAAACATACACAACATTCAATTCTCGCGCAGTACAGAACTCTCGCAGTTTACCATACGTAATTGTAAAAGTTTGTGAGTTATGGAGTGTATTACTAAAGGTGCACGCTCACTTAGGCGAAGCGTCGCGAAGAGAAGAGAAGAGAATTTTATCCATCCAAGAACTTTACATGCAATCAAATGGGAGCCCGCACACTGAAGCGTCGAGAAGCGTTGTGCGGGCTTCCATTTGATTGCACGTAAGTTTCTTGGACGGATAAAATTCTCTTCTCTTCGCTTCGCGACGCTTCCCCTAAGTGGGCGCGCACCTTAAGGGTAAGTACTTTGTTATGGTACTAGTGTTTTATTTCTTGTTAGAAAAGTTTTATACAATTACATCCTAAAAGTTCTTTATTTGTTTATTACTAAAAAACCTGTTACCTAATTTTATTAAAGGTTTAAAAAAAAACGTATTAAAACATATCTAAGATATTTTGGAAGTGTACGCCTATGATAGTGTACTACAACATTATTTTATGCATTACTGCGACTACCTGCGATTAACGTTTTTATGTATTTTTTTTTGTAGTGGCACCATCAACAGCAACAAATGAATATCTATTTGAAGCTTGGCTTGAAGGGCCAAAAACAAAAAAAGACGTAAATGTTATTGAAAAAATTAAGAACTTACAAAAAAATATGCAACCTTAGCGTGTACAATACCTGTTATTTCGGCAAAAACGTAACTATTTCATTTCACTTGATTTTACCTTTTTGGATGGAAGCATAGCAAATATTTTATCTGGAACAAATGCCACAGCAAAGTGTTTTATATGTGGAGCCAGCCCAAAGGACATGAACACACCTGAAATTACCAACAAACTCCTAATGCTGAAAATTATTGATTTGATATGTCGTCGCTGCATTGCTGGATCCGGTTTTTGGAATGCTTGCACCACACAGCTTATCGTCTGCCACTTAATACCTGGCAAGTCAGAGGAGCAGAGAGCAAGAAAGTATACGAAAGCACCAAAAAACAAATCAGTTCGACTTTAAAACCAAAATGGGACTTATAGTGGATAAGCAGAAGCCAGGGTACGGTTCTAGTAATGACGGCAATACCGCCCACGATTTTTCAGCAACCCCGAGCTAAGTGCCGAAATAACAGGTATTGATAAACAATTGATACTCAATTTTTCAATAAGTTTAAGAGTAATAGCGTGGGGCCACGGTATAAATTTAAGCAAATTTAATGTTTTGTTGAATAACACAAGACAGCTTTATTTACATTTATATAGCTGGTTTTACATGCCCAGCAGTGTACATAAAGTATTAGTTAGTAACGTTAGTATAGGCCAACTTTCCGAGGAGGATCTGGAAGCTCGCCATAAGGAAATACGAAAAATTCGATTGTGTCACACCCGTAAATTATCCCGAACTTGCACAAATATGGATATAATAAAAACTCTTGTACCAACGTCTGATCCAGAATTGTCTACCCATAGAATAACACGCAAAAAAGCTACTACTCTAGATCCTCAAATTCAAGAATACTTAGTATACGATTCATCAGAAGATCAAGCATTTAATTTGCCCTTGACAGAGTTAAATCTTGACATTAATTCTAGTGATGAAGACAATTCAGAGTAGATCATCATTTTATACTGGTATTTTTAAAAACCTCAAGGAGTTTTATTTAAATTCTTTTTAGGTATATGATATTCTTGATTTGTAAACAAGCTTTTACATTAACACTCCTGCAATACTAGCTGTTTTTTTAAAAGATAATTGTTTGGTAAATTTCTTCTCTAATATTTTTGTATTAACAGAAATTCGACTTGATTAATCTTACCCTTAGTAAACTATAAAATCAATGGAAACAAAAGATTCTTTTATAAAGTCTTTTTTTTACTGCTTTTCATATATTGTGTACCTATTAATTGAATATTGTTACACTTTTTGCGTATACTTTTTAACAGTAACATTGACGTTAAACCAAATTTGTGTATATTTTTACCACGTATGTAAAAGTAATTTACACAATTATAAATACAGGGTGTGTCACGAAAGTGGGACTTGGAGTATTAATCGGAAACAACAATAAACAAAATTAAAAAATTATTTCATTAGGAGGAATTCACATTGTGCCAACTTCTTCTAAACACGATTTTATGCGACTTTAACGACATGTACGCGACAGAGAAGCAAGAATAAAAACTAGTTTCTGATAAACTTGTCATGTTCGAGTCCATACAGTCTATATTGAATGGATTTTAAATTAAAATGTTTTTTAAATTCTGGTTTTTGAATGCCATAACTGAATTTAATACAATAAATATTTCTGGCAAAGCTTCTGCCTACAAATTTTAAATGTCCGTGATATTTTCGACAATCCCAGAATAATAATTGGAAAAAGACCGATAAAATTATAATTTCAGTGTTCCACTTTGCTACCTCTAGATTTTTAATAGTTGTATAAAGTTGAGATAGCCATAGTTCATAAATTTTTAATATAATTTAAGTTTTAAACTTAAAACCAATGAACTAGCCAAGAAAACTAAAATTGATATATGTAAGTGTAATTATAAATCAATAAGAGGAACCAAATTTTTGTTCTAGAACGATGTAATTTTTGTAATTCGCGATGGCATTGTCCAGAAAAATTTGTCTCTCTTGCGAAAAGTAGGTCTCCGTTTTTAATTCTTTTAAATTCCAACTTGAAGGAAAAAATTTTCGACTTTTTTTGAGTGCCTTCTTGCAGTGTATCAAAAATTTCGAATTACCTGAGCTTCCAAAAGAACAATAAATTATTGCGCATTGCATTGTGTCTCATTGTATTGTATGGTTGTTGTTTATATAATATATTCTTTTAACATTACTTTAGATGCTCTGAACCGAATTTTAGTTATTTTTCCGCCCCCGTTTCTATGGCTTTTCATAAAACTTTTACATATATTTTCTTATCTCGATATTATCACATAGGAAAGTCAAAACTACATAATATTAAAATAAAACACTATTTTAACTTCAATAAAATTTACGTGACTTCAAACATATTGCTGATATAAAGAATTCCTTTCACAACGTCACAATAAGAAGGTTCTAACCAAAAGAAGGCGCCTATAAATAAAGTTTTATTGGATATTCAAATTTTCGGAAATTTCAAATTTAAAAATTCTTTCCATTTATGGTTTAGTTTAGTATGCAATATATTTTATATTTCACGCATTAAAATTATTTTTAAATTTATATGTAATATTTTCCAGTTTTATGGTACACCAAATTATATAATGTGACAGTTTGTTAATTTAGATACATGTTAATATTTTTATGTTTATTTTTTTAAATCTAAATGTCCTTTAAATAAGAAATAAAAAATATGACGTACGGCCTGTAGCTTTCATAACTAATTTAATGATCATTTATTATGTCTTTATAAAATTAATAAAATATTTAAATAGTAATTTTGGTCAAAATTTACAAATTATAGCGTATTTTTGAAATTAGTGCCACTGATTAAAATTTTTACCGTTAAAATAGTACGATTTTGTTTTCGATCCGTCACATTTAATAACTGGTCAAATAAAATTTACATTTTACACCATAGATTCGCTTATTTTGATAATAATCAACATCTATAATTAGCTGCTCTATGTCAAGATATCCTCCGGTAAAAATAATTTTCGTTTTTAATTATTTCATTATTTCTATTTATTTATTATCTCTTGGAGTGCATATATATTTTAAATTATACTTAGTTGCCATTAATTACTGCTAAATATTAAGAAAAAAAAATCTGCCATATTAAAAAAAATTAAATATAATAAAATGGATAATTAATAGGCATATTTTAAATTCGGCATTTCAGCACCTTACCTTATGCCATGATAAAAGATTAAATCTGAAAAATATATAATAAACTGCTTTTACGTTTGCTTTTTGAAAAATTATTGTTGTTGTTTTTAAAATGGAGTTCAGTCAAAATACCACTAGCCTCAGATCACAAAAAAGAAATAGATCGACCGTTTGAAAGAAGAAGAGTGGTAAAAGTCCCCCCTTACCACAGTGGGCGCTGGAGTCTTCCATGAGGGCGGTAGCGGGCCTAGAGGTAAATGGGCGGCGTTAAGGCAGTCAGGGGGGGGGGGGGCGGCCGTGGATAAAATACTTTAAAAATACTGTTTTTATTAAAAAAAATATTTTACAGATCTCTAAAATTTTTCATTATATTGTTATCGCGTAAATAAGCATTAAAAAAAATTAAATTAGCATTAGGTGTACAATACGTATACCTAAGTCGGTTTTAGTATTGTCGGTGACAAGTCTTTGCATGTTGGTAAGCAACGACGCGATTCACACAATCAAGCATGTTTCGACAAAAATATGGGAGCTTGTTATGACTTGTTTACAGAGCAAGTGCACCGGCATCGCAAACAAACGAATAAGTGCACGACATCAAATCTTTAAAAGGCGTGGATAGCTAGGAATGTCTCCTTATTTTTGCGTGCTTCGCCAATAATCCTTATTTGGGAGTGATAATTGATAGAAGCCATTAGCCATTATATTATTATATCTATAAATCTGCTGAAAAGATAATTTATTGAAACCGTGGCAAATTTTGTCTTTTACATGACTGGATTTACTAAGAACAAACGCCAGCAGTACAGTATTGAGTATTTGAAATATGGATTTACGGACTCTCCTACGAACCAATCATCACCTAAGTACTTAATTTGCCAAAAAGTTTTTTCAAATGAAGCCAGGAGCTTTTGAATAAAATGCTTGCTGATAAAAAGAACAAAGAGTTACCCTATTTTCAAGGACTGGAAAAAAATAGCCAACTATATCAAACCTTTTTGCGTCGCCTTCTAAGCAAGAAGATGATGGACTATGAGCTTCATATAATATTTCATTGTTAATCGTAAAAGCGGGAAAACCACACACAATTGGCGGCATTAATCTTGCGGGCAGTCAAAGAAGTAATACAAACTGTTTTCTATCATAAGACACTATCAGATATCATCAGGAAAATACCTCTGAGTAATAATTCAGTGCAAAGAAGAATAGATGAAATGGCTAAAGACGTTGAAATATCATGATGCGATTACTTAAAGACTTGCAGATTTTTCATTCAACTCGATGAATCAACTCTACCAAATAACGAAGCACTACTCTTATCATACGTACGATGTATATGAGAAGAAAAAATTGTGAACAGTTATTTGCCAAAAAATTGGAAACCGATACAAAGGGAGAATCAATATTTAATACCATGAAGATTTTTCAAGAGAAAGAAATTCCTTTCCGTACTATTTTATCAGCTGCTACTGATGGTGCTCCAGCAATGACGGGACGTCATCAGGATTTCATAGCATTTATTCATCGGCAGCATTTGGCTGCAAAAAATCTGAATGAACGCCTGCATACGTCGCTTGATTACGATATTAGAGCAGTCAATAAGATTAGAAGAAATTCATTGTGTGTGACAGCCTATTTGATCAGCTTTGTAGTGAAAATGATGAAGATTATTATCGCTTATTGCTGCACAGTGAAGTCGTCAAAAATACTTGTCTGATCGTTTTTACAACCTATTTAACTCAGTACTAGAATTCCTTGAAAACAGAGATGAAAAGCTGCGAGCCAACCTCATTACATTAAAAACGACATCGCTTATTTGACAGACCTATTTAAAATATTTAACGAAGTAAATTTACAATTGCAAGGTGCTGAGTTGTTTTAATTAAAACAAAAAACATCGCTGTTTTTGTGGGGAAACTTCTTCTGTTTAAATGAAATTCAGGAAGAGGTGTTATCAGCAGTCTCAGCAAAACAGAAAGATTTAGTTACAGCCAACACTTGGACGTTCTTCATGCTGATTTTAAGGAGCGATTCCAGGATATTTTAGACATAAATATATCGAGTTGGATTTTAGACCCTTTCGAAAATGCAGATACAGCAGAATCATAAAATTTATAAGCGGAATTCGTAGAACTCACAACTAATGAAGAACTAAAAGTTAAATTCAGAAATGGACACCAAGAGTTCTGGCTTCGAAAATTAATACCAGCACTCTACCCTGGATTGTGGGAAATAGTACGGAAATTGTTAATTGTATTTCCTTCATCGTATTTGGCTGAGCGTGTGTTCAGTGCAGTAGCAAATTTACTTTCTAAGAAAAGGAACAGACTGCAAATCACTGAGCGTGGCGATTTGCGACTGACAAAATTGGAACCCGGCATTAACAAGTTGATACAACCATCCAGCCTCAACCATCTCATCATTTTTTTGTTACTATTTTTGTGTTAATATTTAAATTTTTAATAAACAATTTTCTACTTTTGATGGTCTTTTTAATTTCTACTTTGTGATTCTTAATAGATACACAGATAGATAAAATATAGATAATGTGTAACAATATTTTAACATCTGGTATATCTATTATGGGAGAGGGGGGCGTTGGATTTTTTTTCTTCTAAAGCGGGTGGTGATCCAGAAAATGCTGGGAACCTCTCTTTTATATTATAAAATATCAACTTCGTGTTTTATCCCTTTGTTTTTAAAGTTACCGCGTATCAACTTCCACTAAGTTAGCGACTGCTGCCAACACAATTTCTTAGTAACAAACCTAATAAAACGAAATTCTCCATGTAGCCGTCCAGGCATACGTGTGGCATTTTTAAAACCTAGTGGGTATTCTACGTTTTTTAAGAGGGCTGTGCGGATGCCTCGTATTTGTTATCTTAAGGCATGTGGCAACTTGTATTCTTACCTCCGCTGCAGTGGGGCAATTTCGCATAAGCGGTATATCTTCTGAAGGTATCCTTTACTCAGTGCCGGTTTACCCATTAGGCACTCTAGGCACGTGCCTAGGGGGTGGAATGACTATTTTTTCTTTATTTTTAGAGGTTGCCATGAATGGTAGATATGCATGGGAGGCGCCAAAAAACATAGTGCCTAGGGGCGCACAAATTCATAAACCGGTACTGCCTGTACTGTGCTATAGTGAAGTATTAACTTGTTTTGCGTAAGATGAATTGCTCCACACAGGTGCCGCATATTCTCCAGTCAAGGGCGAGAGCAGAGAAGAGGACTGTGGTGCTGACAGATTACTGATATAAGAATTCATGAACGCGGTGATCCATTTGACGGCTTGTGAACCAAACTATTTTATTTGTTCTGTTCTCATGTCTGTTGATGTAATAAACCTAGCATTTTCTGCTTGGTAAAGGACACAATGGTTCCTTGAACCACGCGAAGTAAATGACTGGTACTCTTTGGACGGTGCGGGCTTGTCGTGTGACCAAGGACCGTAGCTTAGAGCCTATATTAAGCTTAGGAATTCAATGAAAATTTTACACCCCACTATAGTATGGTTACTATATAACAATCCCCAATCTTGCAACTTTTAGTAAAAATGTATCACCATTGAAACAAACATAATATATGGTTATGAAAATAAAATGATGTGCAGTTAATGTAAAAATTGTTGAGTGAATCCATATTCGTTTTGCTAATTCAAACAAAACGATTTATATAATTTTCCATATTATGATAACAAAACCGTTATATCTTAACGTATTATAACTACTTAGCATGTTATTAAACTATACAAATTGAGTTGCTGTACATTTATAGATATCTTTTTCAATATAAATTAGAAAAAAGATTTATAATTGATTGTTTTTTTAACCTTTGAAACCGTGGACATTAACAAATTATATTTACTGATTTTTATTACTTTAAGAACTTTCTGAATGACTGAGGGTTAAAGGTGACAGGCAATATCGCGAAAGTAACTGATGGAATTGTAACAAAAACAATTTAATATTTTATTATCAGGATATGAAACACAGGGATTTTGGATTGTTTTCAAAAAATTAGTTTTGAAGGTTTGTTTGTTTTAAATGTTTAAGTCAGTTTCTAACAATGCTGAACGTTAAAATCAAATTGATGTGAAACAGAAAAAGGTAAATCATGTCGGTCTACATTGCGTTATTATAACATTGCACTGCAAAATGATGTTTACCATATTTCTAACTATTGGCAATTTAATAAAAGTTTTAAATTTTTAATAGGTATAAAAATAAGTAGGTGTTGTGTAGCGGTTACTAGTGTCGATGTCCTAAATCAAGAAAATCAAAATAGAGATGGGCAAAACATCGATACCACATCGACAGCTAAAAAACAAACATTCGCGCATACGCCACTGGCCCAACTGACAGATGACAATGACAGCAGAGAAAACGAAAATATACCTGAACCTGAAAGTGAGAAAAATGGAAAAGTAGAGCAGGAAAGGACAGGGTTATCCGAAGAAGAAAGGAAAAATGAAGACAACAGAAACTGGAAGGAAGTTTCATATAGGAAAAGAAGGTGGCCAACAAAATCTGATCGCCCAGAGCCACTTTTAGGTTCAAACAATGAAGAAAACTTAAAAACAGCACAAAGAATGGCTTTTCTTCTTGTATCGGGACTCGCCCCAGAGGTGAAAGAACAGGAAGTAGTAGAATATTTGATAAATCAAGGCTTGAAAACAGTTGAATGCCAAAAAATGAAAACAAAAAAAGAAAAGTATCGCAGCTCTTTCAAGCTGTCTGTATACTATGAAGATAGAGAAAAGTACCTAAATCCAACAGTATGGCCTAGAAATGTCATGGTGAACCATTTTCTGAACATACAGCGCCTAACGGTGACATCACAAATGAGAAAACCGACCCGCCTAGACCGGATAGGCGGTCCATCGCAAGGACTGTAGAGATTTTCAATTTAAATGTATGCTCCTTGAGGAATAAGGTACCTCTGCTTGAAGCTTTTCTAATAGACAAAGACATTGACATACTGTGCATTACCGAACATTCGTTATCATCGACGGAAATGGCTGCTACTCAGCTTCAAGGTTACAAATTAGCAGGATACTATGCCAGGGAAATGTTTATAGGGGGCGGCACAGCAATATTTGTCAGAGACAATGTGAATGTGGACATAAAACATTTTGTAAATCATTATAATATTGAAAAATGTATTGAATGTTCTGTAATTTGTATCAAGGATTTCAATATTTTTGTTTTAGCCTGCTATAGGTCCCCCTCTGGCAATTTTGACACCTTTTTAACACCACTAGGGGGTATACTTGCTGCACTTGGTCCCAGTGGAACGATTGTTTTGGCTGGGGATTTCAACGTCCATTTTAACACCCCGGAGGTAAATACTTTAAAACTCTGTGATGTTTTAATAAGTTTTAATTTGAAACAAACAATCTTTGATGCAACCAGACAAAATGCATGTTTAGATAATATATTTGTGAGTTCTGAGGTTGATGTTCTCTCCACACGGGTGATAGATCTTGACATGTCTGATCATATGGGTCAGATAGTGGGGATTTCAGTGGAGATGCCATTTTCTAACACTCTGCATAGCCAGAAGGTTTGTAGACCAATAACGCAACAGGGTTTGTGTAAGTTTTTCAATAGGGTTTCTGAATACTCGTGGGAATTTATAACTTTAGACGATCTTACAGGTGATGAAAAATTTGATAGGTTTGTAAAAGTTCTAGAGCAGGCTTTTCTGGAATCTTTTCCAGAAAAAAAATATATAGTACGATCGGATTATAATAACAATATTAGTTGGTTTACTAGGGAATTAAAGGAAATGAGGGAGCAACTGCGGTTTCTGGGTCAGCTTAGTAAACAGTATAATCTGAAAGAACAATATAAACAATACAAAAAATTATACAAAAATGCAATCCGTACTGCTAAAATTCAAGCAAACGATAATCTCATTAGAGCATCGGGCAACTCCAGCCGGTCAATGTGGCAAATTATAATTAAACATAGGGGTAGCACTAAAAATGAAACGCAGAATAACAATATAGGGCCAGAAGACTTTAACAATTATTTCTTGAATGTTGCACGTGATCTGGTCAGAGATATTCCTAAGACAGGTGAAGATCCTTTAGGTACCTACCTTAAAAACATCAACAACTTCTAACAACTTTTCTTTTTCGGAAGTTACCTATAATGAGGTTAGGGAATGTATTAATAACCTAAAAAACAAAAATAGCCGAGATTTTCTGGGATTTAATGTTAAAATTATAAAGAGTGTGAAAAATTTAATTTTGATACCTTTGACTAAGCTCATAAACTTATGCTTTCAGGAAGGTGTCTTCCCATCTATATTGAAGGAGGCACTTGTCATTCCTATATTTAAGAAAGGCGATCCCGGGGGAATTGAGATTTACCGCCCAATATCCCTGTTACCAATATTATCAAAAATAGTAGAAAAATGCATGGCAAAACAAATCCAAAATTTTTTTGAAAACAATAATTTATTTAGTAACTGTCAGTTCGGGTTCAGAAAGGGTAAAAATACAGTCCAGGGTGTTCTGAACTTAATTACAGATATCTTAGAGGCATTTAATAAGTTCCAATATAGTACAGTGTTGTTTTGTGATTTGAGCAAGGCCTTCGACTGCGTCAATCATGAGATCCTTTTAAAAAAATTACAAGCATATAAATTTACTCCAAAAAGCCTTCAGCTCATGAATTCTTACCTGAAGGGTAGATATCAGTCTGTTCGTTGCTCTGGGGTGACATCGGCAAAGGGTGAGATTACTATTGGGGTGCCGCAAGGTTCAATCCTGGGCCCGATATTATTTCTAATATATATATATATATATATATATATATATATATATATATATATATATATATATATATATATATATATATATATATAAATGATCTCCCAGTAACTGATCCAGTGTCCAACTATACACTCTTTGCCGATGACACAACAGTGTGTGTCAGTGCGGATACCCTAGAAGAATTACTGGAGAGATCTATGATTGCGCAAGAATTGGCCTTAAAATGGTTCTGTAACAATGAGCTACTGTTAAATAGGGAAAAAACTATTAGAATGGTGCTCTCTATGAGGGGCCTGGGTGGGGTGGACTCTGATGTCCACAGCACTAAATTCCTGGGGGTACATGTGGACCAGCGATTGCTATGGGATAGCCATATCCACTCGGTTGGACTGAAACTTGCACGTAGCTTATATCTTTTACGTGGGCTGGCTGGCAATGTTTCCCTGCAGGTGCTGAAAACAGCGTATTTCGGCATGTTCCATTCGCATATTTCATATGCCATAATTGTCTGGGGCCACTCTTCCGATGCTGCCCGTCTCTTTGGTCGACAGAGGAAAGCTATCCGAATCTTGGCAGGTTTAGGGTACAGAGAGGACTGTAGGAATGCCTTTGCAGGTCTGGGTATACTTACTCTTCCTTCCATCTTCATTATGAAAAATCTGTTATACCTAAAGTCCAACCAACGTCTTTACAGAACTCATGGGGATGTTCATCATTATAGAACACGAAATAGAGATCATATTGTGCCAGACCTTTGGCGTTTGAGGAGATGTCAGAGTGGACCGGGGTACTGGTCAGTGAAGTTCTTTAATAAGTTGCCAGAGGGGGTGAGGGCTCTCCCCCTTTACAATTTGAGAAAGGAGGTTCATGGTATCCTTGAATGCTTTTTATAGCTTTAATGAATTCTTAAACTTTGATTTTAATGTGTAATATTGGTGTATATGTCTGTTTTAATAGTGAAAAGGGTCCTTCTCTTTTAATTTATATTTTATTGTATTTAATGTTTTATATTTTAGATTTTTCAAATCATTATCTGACGTGTGTAAATTACTGCATTGTAATATTTAACATGAATAAATTATCATTATCATTATCATTATCATCATTATCATCAAAAATTCTTGTTCACTTTTATTTTTTAACATATAATTTTTGGGTTTCCTCGAAATAAATACACATTTTTTCGTAAAATAAGGTATATGTAGAGGTTGGAGTATAGTAATATGGGAAATTCTGTATAAAAAATACAAATCTTAGTAGAAAAAAACCTAATAAATATTATTTTACAAGATTAATCAGAAAAGGTTTAATTTGCTGTATCTCAGATTGTTTCGGCTTTTTTGTCGACATTTCCTTAACTATTAGAGTTTGGCCTCTAAATATATCTATAAAGAATAGTACCATCTACAAAAATAATTTCTGGAAAACATTCCATATACTTTATCATTCTGTCATTTTGGAAAAATAAACCCTTGAAAATCCCATTTTGATCAACTAAAATCTCAATATCACTACAGTGGTATGAATTTCTCAAAAAATATGGATGCATATTTCAAAGTTCTTTGCCCCAGTCTTGCTACGGTTTCCGAGATTAGTGAGGTCCTTTAATGTTATTTTACAACCTTTTTCTCTAATTACGTTATCTAAAATGATTTTTTTATTGGCCCCAGCCTTCCGGGCTTCTTAGGTAGCAAGTTTGACATTTTCTGGCAAATTTAGTGTCCGTTTTGCTAGATAATTGAAATAAGCTTTGGATGAAGTATGACTGTGATTTTGTTCAAGCTCCAGGATGCATAAAAATTGCTTACACTCACTTACTTTTAAGAAAATGCTAGCCTGGCAGCCTTACTTATACGTGGAACACTTCCTTGTCGACTTTTCATTTTTTTTTCTTGATTTGAAGAAAATTTATCACCTACTTTCATGTTTTATAGTTTTTACGCAAAATTAAAACAACACAATGTTTACATATCATTTAAAAGACGTAACTATTATTATTTTAGGTTAGAACTGCCGGCATTCCGTTTGGGCCGTATCTGAACTATGGAGAAGGGAACCGAGAAATTTTATACTCAGGTGCCGGCGCCGGCGCCGGTCACTTCCTTTTATTTAATATAATTTAAAATGCAATTTTCAAATGTTTACAGCATTATGCTAACTCACCAATTTTGTTTCTCTATCGCTGTCTTCGTCATCAACACTAATTATTATGAGCGTTCGAACATTATATATGTGAAAATAACCTTCAATTGCACTTACATGTCTAATGGAATTTTTCCAACTTTCTGCAAAATAGGGAAATTTTTTTTTAAATATTAGACAAATTGATATAGATTTTGTATGAGTGTTTTTCTTCCGATTTGAATAATTTTTTTAGCAAATTGTAAATGCAATAATATTCACATTCTCGATAAAACCATTAATTATCATGTTATACAAGGATAGTTGGAATGTTGTTTTTGTTACCGAACTTTAGAACACCCTGTGCAGGGGTGGACATATAGGGGGGAGCGTTCTCCCCATAGATGCTCGAGTTGGATAATTAGAGTAAAAATGTCGACAGTTTCTCTCGGAGGGAATTGGCAAAAAAAGGTCGACAATTTTGACTTTTTGGTATATTATGTTGGATATTTTTCTTTCCCTCCCCCTCTCAAGATAGTGCTTTTGATACGCCCCTAACCCTGTGTGGTAATTGAGCAGGGTAGAGACTTCATAATGTCACTTGGGATAAAGTTTCGTCTATCCTCTATAATTTGTTTTTGGGTTTATGTCAATAACAGCCTTTTTTAACAATCAGGTGCAAAATACACAGGCCACTTTTCGTCACGTTGCTTTAATACGAATGAAACTTTTAACGTTTCACGATAAAAATACTGTCAGGGGATGAAAAAGATAACATATGAAAGTAGCCAGTTTCTATACCCTAGTTGATAATGTTTTTTTAGTTGAAAATTAAAAATCTCATTCGTATTACAACAACGTGATAAAATTTTTGAAAAGAAATTGATAACTAGTATATTTTGCACGTGGAGGTTGAAACGCACAAATGCAGATATTGACATCATTCCAAAAATGAAATTTAGAGAATAGATGCAACTTTATCCCAAATGACATTTTGAAATATTTACGATGAACAATAATTCTCCAGGGTGTTTTAAAGTTAGGCGAAAAAAACAGTGTTCCGATTATCCTTGTATAAAATGTCTGTCAAAGGTTTTATGGAAAATTTGAAGAAGCATAATAAAGTCAAAATTTAGTGCAAAAAATTATTTAAATCGGACTAGAAATAAAAAAATTATTAAACCTAAAACTTAGACAAAATTTTAGGGTGTCCGTTTTTCGTGCACCTGAGTATATTTGTCATACACGATTACTTTATCATAAAATCATTAAAATAGTAACACATGGAAGAAAAAACACTGTAATATTTAAAACAAAATTATTTACGTTTACATCATCAAGAAAATGAATATACCGGTTTTTCATTGTTTACAACGAGCTAAAAAAACGGCTACGTAAAAATTTTTAATTTTTGTCAGAAAATGTTCCTGGGTACCTCTATCATATCCAGCAAAAAAATAGCGAGTGGTTTTTAGGCTCATTTAAAGTTGGTTACGGGCTGGTTTCGAAGTGATAACGCATCCAAAAAATTCACCTGACCTAGCTCCTAGTGATTTTTATTTATGTCCAAAGCATAAAGTCTTCGAGGACCCACATTTGACACAGACGATGACGTTATGACAGCAGTTCAAGAATTCGTCTGTAATCAAAACCTCGAGTTTTTAAAAAAAGTGTTTCTATGTTAGAACATAGGTGTGGAATAAGTGTCTTCAACTGCACGGTGATTACGTAGAAAAATAATTTTGTATTATATGCTAAAGACAGTAAATACTGTACATCCCTCTTACTTTGAATTTAGAAATTTTTATGACCTTAAGTAGCAAAAACGTTTTATTGCAGTCAATAGGTCAGCGGTATAATTTGAAACGAACTATACTAATTTTATCGGCAATGTTGTATCAGCTGTATCCGAAATATTGGACCTGCAATGCAAATTATTTGCCTTAAATATGTTTCAAAGTATTTCGTTGGAAGACACCTCTATCAGTTAAAGGAAAATAAAAACTTACTACATAGAAATTCTAAGCCTTAAATGGAAAATGTATTAAAATTATTATTTAGTATTAAACAAATACTACATCTAAATAGCAATGCCGCCTTAAGTGTTATTGGTTTAACCACACACATGCTTGCGTATCTCACTGTGTACAAAATAAAATTAAAAGGATTGTGATAATTCGGAAGAAAATAATCAATAACTCAAGAGTAAACATCCTAAATTTAAGATAAAGCAATACATTTTCTGATGGTGAACATAATAATTTTTCATCTGCTTTCATTAATCAGTACTTTTAATTTAAATGATGTATATGTTTGGTAAATGGGTGTAACGTTGGTAAATAATGTATATATTTATTTGCTTTTGTATCGAGATATTTTATTAATTTACGTAAAAAATTATATTAATAATTCTTTTTAATATATTAATTAATACTTCCAATATAGCCATTGTAGAAATTACCTGTCATGTGTTCCCATTTCTCTCTACAAATAAATTATTACGCAAGATCGAAACTGTTCACTTGCTTTGATCTGGTATTTATTGCCTTAACACTAAACCTTTGAATTCACCAGATCGTTCGGTTTGGCCACAACATTGTAAAATTTACCTTTAGTTTTATCATTTTTACGTTTTTCGCTTTACAAATGAATTGTTATACTGACAAAAAGTAACTCATTAACAAGAGACGAAAGCTGGCGTTCCCGCCTGTACTAATTTTTTGTGTGCGCATGTGCAAGATCGACATCTTTGAGGTGGTGCTCGGGTTAGAACTCGGGCGGTCTCGTGTTTCGTGTCGTGACCAGGGTTGCTAGTACCTAGTATCTAACATTCTTTTTAAATATTGTTTTCCTAAAATAAATTATAAAATATCTTGAAACTTTTATTAATACGCTAAAAAATACTTACAGAATATGAATCTATGGTTAATATTGTCACAATATGCATACAAGAGAAAAATAAAGCAAAAAATTGTACTAAAATGAAATTAAGTTTGCCAACGTGGACGCCACGTGGAGAATGCCGCCGCTTTCAGTAAGTTTTACTTCAAATTGTCAATTGCTTTTCTTTTTGCTGTAATTGTTTTCAAATGTAAAAATCATTACTGCAATCTGCTAAAACGAATAAAATTCCCGTAAGGAATAAACCCCAGGATGCCTACAACACCAATCCTGAACACTCATTACACTGTGCGACAAAATTTAGAAAAATAATTGTTTAAGTGAACTTTTTTTTCCCTTTTGATAAAATTTGATATTACAAAAATACCGATATTTTCGTTTAAATGGTAAGTGCAGTGTTTTACATTTTCTATTTTTTGCAGTTATTTAGCACTTTTCTTTCTCTTAAAAACAGATCAAAAATCATTTTAAAATTCTTCAAAATAGGCTAAAAATCGCTTTGTGATTTTTGGTAAAATGTTGTCTCAAGAATTTACACAAATAGCCCAACTTACCATGTATACAGAGCTTTTTAAACTATTAGAAGCCGATATCTCGAAAACGGTTTAACATATTTTCATGAAATTTTGGTGGGTTAATAGGGAGATAGTGACATATTTTTGAAATTTACTTCTCTCTATTTTAAATGGTTTGGAATTTTAAATAGGATGAGGTACTTTTGTTTATAAAATTCGAATATATGTAAGAAACTACATATGTGTACAAAATTTGCTCTTTCGGTTACGGAATTATACTTAACTAAATTTTGATTGAATTTAAAAAATAAATAAATTCTACCAATAAATCAAATTTACTTATTTCAGAATGATTATTCGTTTTCATGGAAATTCGTTATTTCTACTAAACTCAGTTGAGAATTTTGAATTTTTAGCTAGTCTGGTCAACTGGCCTGCTGGGTCCCGAGATTTGACCCCCCTTGATTTTTTCTTGTGGGGTTTTATAAAGGACAAAGTGATGACGACTGCACCTATAGCTTTAGATGATATGAAAGACGGAATCCGCTTTGCCTGCTTATTAGTAACATCTGAAATGTTCGGATACGAATTAATTTTAAAAAAAGTAAGAAAGTGTTTGGAAGTTGAAGGAGGACATTTCGAACAACTTCTCAAGCATAATCGGCGATAAATAAGTTGAAATTAAATGTTACATAATTTTTTTATTTTATAACTCAATAAGTCATAATTCCGTAACCAAAAGAGCAAATCAAAAACCAAAAAAATTGTACACAATACATAGTTGTTTACGTAGATTCGAATTTTATAAACAAAAATACATTGCCCCACTTAAAATTCCAAAGTTACCCCTCACCCCTCAAAATAGCGAGAGGGGGTAAATGTCAAAAATATGCTTAAATATGTCTCCCATCTATTTACTAGAATTTTATTACCATATCTTTAAAACCGTTTTCGAGATTTCGCCTTGTAGCACTTTAAAAATCTCACCCTGAATAAAACATTGGTTCTGAAAGAAAAGGATTAACACCTCCTCCAGCAGGGGATCCCTGAAACTAGTTTATAAAATCGAATTTATTGATCGTAAAATTGGCGAAAACATTAAACAAATAAGATTGTTTTAATATACATAATAAATTTATATAATTTATAAAACTGTAAATTAGGCTAAAATACGGATTTTCTAGACATTAAAAACGAAAAATTATATTATTAGCCAACAATTTCAGAAAACCCCTCTACTTATAATATACATACATCGATATTAATCGATACTGACATGGAGTTCTACGGTTATGAATTTATGAGATTTCCGTTGTTTTGGAAACCTGAGGACATTAGTATACTATACTATATATCCCGCATCTGTAGCTTTGAAAAAATATGTAAAAAAATCAATAAAATTCCATATCCCGTATCAATATGTTTGAAATTAATTAATATCCTTTTAACACACATCCGCTAAAAACCTAAATTTTAGTTTAAAATGATACAGGAACAATAACAGGTCATTTTATGTCATTCCTGTAAAATAACTTAGTTTTAGATATTGGTATTGAAACTAGGCCATCGGCAGATTTCAACTAAAAAAATCTAAAGTTACAAAACAATCAATTATCATTTTTTCTCGTACAGTGATATCTGCCGTGTACAGTAAAAATCAAAGAATGTATTCCTTCTTAAATCACTCTGTATGTGTTAAGTTCGTGTAGTAAAACCCACTGATTTGAAGATAACTCATTACCATTATCATTAAGCTTGATTAATTGTTATTGCAAAAGATTTTTTAACAAATATTGTATTGCATAGTTCTACAGATTGATTAATTAGCGTTTTAAATTTCAATAATTATTAAGCATAAATAAAAATAACCTGAGATTTTAAAAACGAGTTGTGACGTTTTTACTAATTTTACCTCACGAATATTTGCGAAATAAAAGTTATCTAATGAGATTGGTATGCCAATAATTTTTAACGAAAATTGTAGTACAAACTTGCTATTATTATTATTGATGTTAACACTTCGGTTAGATTGGAAATATAATAATTATATCAGATAAACCATGAATGTCTGCTCCTAACGAAACAAATTATTTTAATAATCGGTTAGAAAATTGTCGCACTAAATGCAGTCTGACGTAATAATAAATATTCTTTAATGACATGTGCCTGTCAGTGTACCAAAACAAAGTAAAGAAAAGTATTCGATTTTAGGAAACAACCAATAAATTGTCTATATTAATAACATACACATAAATATATCCCGAGTTCGCTGAAATCATGCCGGAACGCACGATCTGGCATACAATTCTGCCGACTGGGATGGTCTTCGAAACTTCTTCTCTGCTTTTCCTTGGAACCCTGCTTCTTTTTCCACTCCTGATACCTCCGAAATTTGCTCTCATATCACAGATATCATACAAGTAGATATTGAAAGTTTCATTCCATATACCCTCAAGAAACCTAAACTCCTCCAAAAGCCCTGGTTCTCCAAGGCTTGTTATAAAGCCAGGCTCAAGAAAGTCCAAGCTCATAAAAGGTTTCTCCAAAATCCTACACCCGAAAATTGTCAAATTTTCGAGGCAAGAAATCAGTACAATCAAACTTTCTTAGAGTCCAAAAATGCTGTTAAAAACCGCATAAAAGATAAAGTGCTTTCCTGTTTCAATGGCAGCAAACCTTTCTGGTCACTTGCTAACTTGCCACCCACTTGCCAAAAACATTAGTCAAAACTTCTGTAGAAGCACTTTTCCTCCCCTGACCACAGTCAACGAAATTATTTCCACCTCTATAGGGAAAGCTGAACTATTTGCCAAACAATCCGCTGCCAATTCCACCCTCATTCCTCCTGCCAATTTCTCTCCTCCAACCGCTGCGTCTGTACCCCACAAAATGTTCGACATAATACCTAAGATCAAACAAGTTCAAAATATTCTTCTATCCCTTAACACCAAAAAGTCCTCCGGTCTGGATGGCATACCAGCAATTGTTTTAAAAAATTCGCATTATCACAGTTGAAATCAAATATACAAACTGTCAAAAAATAAAAATAGCGTAATTCGTCGAAACCAAATATATAAAAATTTCTGGAGCAACCCAAATCAAAACCTATAGAAAATGAGCATGATGTATTAAATTATAGTTTATGACAAAATTAGGTTTAAATTTTGCAAAAACCTATCAGATCCGGGTTTTTTTTATTGTACTACTTTAATTTTATCCAAACTATGCATCTTACAAAAAGGTTTTGTTTCAAAAATATTCGTTTTAATATTTTTGAAACAAAACCTTTTTGTAAGATGCATAGTTTGGATAAAATGAAAGTAGTAGAATAAAAAAAAACCGGATCTGATAGGTTTTTGCAAAATTTATACCTAATTTTATCATAAACTATAATTTAATACATCATGCTCATTTTCTATAGGTTTTGATTTGGGTTGCTCCAGAAATTTTTATTTTGAATGTTGTTACTATAACTAGCTTTAAATTTTGATAACGCTAGAGAAGTATTTTATACATGCCGAAATTTTGATCACAAATAGAATTTTCTGAGAAATCAGAAATAAAAAGTTTTACTATATTATAGTGCCAACTTTATGTATGGCCCTGTATAAACTGTACTATTTTATCATAATACATTACATATATTCGAATACTTAACAGGCCAGTTAAAAGTTTAGTGAAGTTGAAAAATATGTATGTATGTACAAATTTTGTTTAAATATCACCATGACTTTATAAATATAAGCATCTTATAATTCAAAATAAAAAAATTACTATTAGCTAAATAAAACAATTACTATTAGCTATCTAAATCAAGTTTCGAACATCCCAGTTCGTCCTCTGATGCACTGTCATCATACTACAGTCTGACCATATTCTACATTCCGCAACATCGGAGAGGCACTCGCAATGCAACTCTTAGCATGCTGATGGGACGGATTTTATTTCCATTCTGATTTGGCCAAAGCGAAAAAGGTGCAGCGTTGCCAGTTCACTCAGCACCATTATTTTTATCATAAGAATAAGCAATAATCCATAACACGCCTCTGATGCCCACTTGGCAAAAGATGAGAGAGCAGGAAATAATTGCGATCTCTGTCAGTTATGACGCGCGTGGCTTTTTCTTAGCTTAATTCTTACTATATCTATGAGTAAATTGAAAATAGGTCTACTTAGCAATATTATTATAATTAGTAGATATATTTAAATACTTATTCCATTGGGGATTTTAATTTTTACCGTTTTTGGGTCAATCCCTTTTCGAAGTAATTTTTATTTCCCGTTGCTTTTACCTTAGCGCCACAGCAAATGACGTAAATGACAACCCAACTCACCCACCGCTGTAACTGGTCACAAGACCAGTTACAGCGGTGAAAGTATTGGCATATAATTTTCAAGAAGCGTATCTTACTGTTTTTTCATGATACCTGTATAAACAGGACACCAAACCGTAACTAAGGTTGAAAACCGAACACGCTTTTGGTATTCTACCATCTACTTCTTCCGGTAGTCCTTGCTGACTACGGTTTAAATTTGTTGAGTGGTTTCATCGTCCAAGGTACTATCATCTGATCTCTGTTGAACTTGATGGGTTACCAGGTGAATAATAGTAATTGAAAAACTATTCAAATTTCAATAAGCGACGTATTCTATATTTTCCCAATTCCCATTAGCTCAAAGCAGTTCTAATTTCTACTGTAATAGGGTTGCTGTACTTGTATTGATACTTTTTTACAATGCTTACTAAAAAATCACAAACACATAATTGAAAGTTAAAATGCTAAATAAAATATATTTTAAACATTTCTTTCATATAAAATTTAACCAATTAGTATTAAATAATTATCGATAATTAGCACCAAAACTGTTAGTTCATTCATTGATATTGGAAAAAAACATTTCATCATAGTACGAAATACATACTTATCTAGTTGAAAATACCACAACCGATATGTCATGATGACAATTATACATCAGTTTTAAAATGATTTTTTCTTTCAAAGCACTTAATCTCCTCGTATTAGGAAAGAAACTCAACCAAATAAATAAACCACAATAACATGTAGAACGTGTCGTTGGGAACATGTGATTAAAAATCGTGGCTGTTTATTGGTCCTATTATGTATAAGGCAACTTTTCACTGGTACATTTCAAAGGATAAGGCAGGTTTTGGCATTTTGGCGTTATGATATTTTAAATGCCATTTTAAAGGTAATATAAGCAATTTTGACACAATATTGTTTAGTTAGCCGTTAAGGATCAAAAATAAGATTTAACTGACAATAACATCTCAATTTTTACTAAAAGTCGAGTAAGCGAGTTTTGGAATGGACCGCCTCAATATTATTATTATTATTATTATTGCCTAGGTACAGCAAATAATTATTGGTGATTATTAATATTTATGATCTACCAATGTCTATATTGTTTTTAACCTGAAGCATCGCTTTGACCACTGAATACTGGGACCTTAAGGTCGAGCTTCGATTTTTGAAGAAAATATGCTAGGAGTAGGTACGTTTTCTGAATATTCAGTTATTTTCTTGGAATGGCACCAGGTTTGCAAAATCTTTGTTTTTCATATATTTTTCTTGATTTGGGCCGCAATAAGCTAGACGTAGCTTCTGCAGCATCCCTCTTAATTGCTTCAATGGAAAATTCGTTCATAGTTTCGAACTTTCGGATAAAAACTTAAAAATTGTTTCACAGTTTTAAATAAAATTTTAGTTTCCATAGTGGAACAGTCATTATAATTTTATAATAAATGATTATTACAGGTATGCATGTGTCTTATTATTGTGAAAAATGATTTTAAAAATAATACTAAAAACTATTTGTTAATTTTTATCCTATAATTTTTGGAGTATTTTAATCCCTCGTACAATTGTACAATCAAACCCAATCAAACCAAATTTTGCCCTTAGGCATAAAAGAATTACTTCAGTCCCTTGATATATAATATTCTATTATCCTAACCAGATCCGGCAACCTCCTTCCATTATTACCTATACGCATTTTTTTCATTCATTCTTCTATTTACTAATTTTAACCATCTACGTTTTTGTTAAAGCTATTAGTATAATAATCTTAGTACATACTAAAATTTGGTACCTATAATATGTAAATAAATTCTTTGGTGGAACAGAATCATATTAAACAGCATAAAATAGTAGATCACTTTGTTTTAGACCTCTTATCAATTTAAATTGTTTGTTTATAACTGCTTGTTGAATCTGTTTGACAGTGAAAATTTAGTCGATGTTCTACCCTGCGAAATCCTGTAAGATATTTCTCTATTTTTTCCGTATATATTAAAGTTCATTCCCTATGATCAAGGCAAGTATTTCACGGGCCACCGTATCCAAGAGCAGATGGTTCTGTAATTACTACCACAGTCAGTCTTGTATATTGGGTAATTTCTAGGATTTTTCTTTCTTTCTTCAATACCTTAACCACGGTAGAATTATTAGACGGTAGCGACACTCGCCACTTATTCCTGTTTTTGCCGACTCTTCGCTAAACTAGTTTTATCCGGTTGCTGGCAACTCGTGGCGTCTTTACGGAGACAGTCAGAAAATTAGTCTGATTGAATACAGTCGAGATCGCGATGGTGTGATATTGCCACGTAGAAAATTGTATGAATAAAGAAGGCGAGGGAGTGTCCTTTTTTAGATGTCCCAAAGACCCTGTCAGGTAAGATTGATTTTATATTTGTTCAGTGTTCTGTATATTACATAAGAGTTTTCATTTTCATTTACTTATTACTTTATTAGACAGGCGAATACGCTTGTATGCTAATGCTTTGGAATTTTAGGACGGGGTTTTATTTTTTTTAATATTTCAAAAAATAACTAAAAAAATGTTGTTTTCACCAGGTATTGGGTTTTCGCCAGGTATTGGGTTGATATAAATAAATAGCATTCCATTTTTTTCAGTAACTCAGTTTCTGAAAAAAGCTGCATTTTTTTCACAAACTGAGTTCGGGGTTCTAACGTAGGCCGGCAGAATTGTCGCTTATAAATCACAAAAGTGAAATCATCAAAATGTTACTTAAGGACTCTTTGTACATGCTCACATATTTTATGTATTTGTTCTTTCTCTTTTATATATTAGTTATTATCATATATTTTTTTGTATTATCTTTATTAAGGATGATGGACCGCTGCATTGCCGATGCATTGCTGTTAGTAGCTCACTCGGGTCCATTTAAAGAAGTATAGCGTCTATATTTGAAAAATAGACCCAGGAGTAATGCAGATGAAATGAAGCCTGATAGCTCTGGAAACTTCCTGTGAAAAAAAAAAAATACCATGATTCGTAAGCAAGTTATGACAAGGTTGGTTAGAAAAATACGGTTAAAAAATCATGCGTTTGCGCGATATTTGCTGGAAGAAATCCCGACTTCCAAAGTGAATATTTTTAAAATTTCTGTTAAAAATGTATGAATTTCTGTTAAAAATGTATGAAGGGAAGAATAACCTAAATTTTATTTGAAACTAAAATTTACTACGAACCATGAAAATCCGTTAAAATTCGGATAAAAATTTTAACGGCTTTTTTGTGGCTGTAGTAAATTTTAGTTTTAAATAAAATTTAGATCTTTTACTGCAATTCACACATTTTTAAAACAAATTTTAAAAATGTTCCCTTTTGAAGTCAAGATATCTTCCAGCAAATTAGCCCAAAACGCGTGATTTTACAACCAGGGAAATTCTTGTTAACCCTGTCTTAACTCGCTCACGAAACAAGATATCATATTTTTTCTTTCACAGAAAATTGCCGAATTTATTATGCTACATTTTCTGTGGACTACTGTTAGACTAATCTTTTAAAATAAAGAAGCTAGAGCCCTTTAAAGGCACTGCGACGCGCCGGAGCATGCTAAAAAGGTGGTGTAGCGTACGATTGCCCTTAAACCCAAAATTTAAACAACTGTCAAAAATATGTTTTTAGCTCAGACTCTTGTGCTCAAACCACTTAAACAGATGCGAAGTAAATATGTTTCATTCAGACTGTTATGTGCTTTATTTAGCATGTTTAGGAAACAACGCAAGGCTTCGTTAACTGCCTAGAAAAATATCTCTTATTATTTATTATAACTTTATAAGGCAGTTTCATGCCGAGGGAGCAAACCACTGATCCTTCAAGAATACAGAGGTCTCCAAGATATCGTCAAGACTTCCTACTAATATCCTGAAGTATCCATTAGACGTCCTTGGGAAGTGTATGAAAGAGAATATCCATGGATATCTCGCAGTGGTTTAGTCCTCGTTTCATGCCCTCGGAATAAGTGTCTAATAAAGCCATTAATACTAATGAATCGAAATACTAAAGAGTTACGTACCGCCTTTTAAATTTGTATGTATCAAATAACCGACCAAATATTTTTTCGACTAATACTTATCGAACGTCCCCGTAATACGCTGCCCGGAGAACGCAGTGTGCATCGGCGTTTTGCTTTGATGCAGAAACTTCAAACGATTTTTGCTGAGTGTCGCTACTCCCCCATTTCTCTACTCTGCCTTAACCTATTCTTCAGGCATTGTTTTAAATTGCAGCTATAGTACAAGAAAACAACGTATTATCTTCCACAGAACTTATCTTGACAACACAGAATGGTAAAGAAATCGGTACCGAGCGACAGTGTAGAATTTAGTCGCATTTGGCAACAATGCCACATATACTCAATATTAAACTTAAAAAAATAAAAACAGTAGTATTAAATGACACAGTGTTGCCACGTGAGACCAATTTTATTTAAGATATATTCTTGAGTATCCCCACGTGACTCCCAGGAGCGGTGCACAATATCATACTTTTTTCTACCATGATTTTAGCCTAGATCTCATTTTCGATGGGTTTTGGTTGCTCTTTATTTTTTGCTTCTGCTGATTTCAATAGTGGCTTCTTCTGCTGATATTTTACATGATATTTTATTATTTTCTACGTCTTTCGCGCTTTGTTTATCAAAATATTTGTGCTCTTCTACAGTCTTAAACCTAGAAAATGCTTGACCCATGTGTTTAGCGTGATGGGGAGTCTCTCTAATTAGTTTTTGTCTTTGTTACTTCTGTTGAAAAGTGTGCTTTTAATCTGTGTAGTCGTGTTTTCCTTTAACTCTTGATAAAAATAAATTTATGTTTATACTCGTATTAATAAGTTGATTTTTTATACTAACAATTCCAAAATCAATAGTAAATACAGTCTGGTTAACAAAAAAAGTATTATTGCCAGGCAATTCTTGTCTTACAGCAACCCGCAGAGATTGTCTATTATAATTTCTTGCTGTACATTTTACTTTTTTATTATTATTAATCCTCTTCTTACTTCCTATAAAGTAAAGATATATCTACCCATTACCCACACATTTGTTGCATCCATCATATCAAAATCAATTTCACACAAAGCAGACATGATAATACTTAAAGACAAATTGAGGAAGTTCAAGTTCGCTTTAGCGATCATAATCAATTTAAGAAAATCTTATTACGATTAAGTAGCTATCGAGAGTACCAAATTACGATTAATAAAAACCGGTTTATAGTAAGTGCAATTTAACTGTACTTTTAAAACATTTTAGTATAAGTAAAGTTCTGGTGAAAATTATACCAAACTTTAGGAGATATTTAATATCTAAAATTCAGTTAAAAAATCAAAGGCAAGGTGATTTTTTATGGTCAATTATTTATTTTTTGAATCTGAAATATGTATACGATATCAGTGCACTCCTAATGTTGCTTTAAAGTAAAAAAGAAGTTGTAAGAGCTAGGTGTTTTAAAACGTAATCAATTTATCCATCAAATCAAAAATGTATATACTACCTTGTCATTACTTGAAAAGAAGTATACAGTTAGTTCAGTGATATAAATTTAATTTAAAATAATCTAAAAAATCCTAGACAAAATTATTTAACTAACCATGTGTCGAAATATGTGATTTTGTATAACTTGTATCAAATTGAGAAGTGAAGGTATAAATATGTAATTAAACCATTAAGTATAATAAAGTTTCAGTTAATCATGATAGTTTGGTATATTTCAAAAATACGTAATATAATACTATAATAAATATGTAAATTTTCAAAGTGAAACCAAAAGTAGTTAAAGTTTTTTATTAGAGTTATGCAGAATATATGTTAACGTGTACTTATATATTTAGATCAGTATTATTTAGGTAACTGAAAAATAAAATTAATTAAGCTTCCCTTGCCACATCTGCAAATAAGTGTATAAGTATGGCCATGCTTATGACCGTTTACAGACAAAGAATTTCACATATGTATTTGTATACAGCAAGTAGAGCTATCGACAGTTTAACACTTGTTTAACAAAACTACAACTGGTAAAAAGTTGTTGCTACAGCAAAGTAAGTTTTATATTAATTTCATATGTGAACTAAAGTCCTTATCAGAAAACATGACATTAATCTTTGAAAGTTTCAATGTGAAATAAGGGTAAGGTTTTACAACTCGTAATGAAACAAGAAAACTGTTCCCGAAAAACTGATAAGAAACGGTATATCACATTTTATTTAGTAATGACTACAGATAGTTATTCGTTGTGAAACATAAGTCTGAAATAAGATACAATAATGTATTTCTATTTTGTATAAAAAGGTGTATATGGGTCGTTGCTTATACGTTTACACTTTGTAATAAAAGTAATTTAAATAAAATAATGTTACTCTATTAAAGGCTCGTTTAAAAAAATGTAAACATTTAACTACTTTCATTAAAGTGATCAAATTAAGGAAAGTATAATTTAATTACAATCAATCGAAGTACCGTAAGGAAGTACTACTAGTTTCTACTGATGAACAAATAATTAATTTAAAAACCTCGTTTATTAAGAGAGGTATTTTAACTAGGTACAAGTTTACTCTTTAGGAAGTACAGTTTAATTGATAAAACTGCATTTTGTTCTTTGGCAAGGTGTGTATTGAATATTCCACGTGCGTTTCAGCGTATTAATTAAATTCTTTTCACACGAACTTGACTTGCCCCAACAATTTCTATCTTGTAAATATTTGCCACATCATGATTATCTAATTAGGAAATAAAGTTAGGTAACTATTACTGTAAGACTGTGTGGGTACTAACAACTATAAAGATTAAAAAGATTCAAAAAATGTAATTTGTAAAATTGTCAACTATTAGCCAGATTTAAAGATCCTTTTAGGCAACAGACTATAAATCAGTGTTGAAAATCAAGATTTAATTTTACACTCAAAGAGAATAATAACAAATTTTGGTTAGTTTGGTTGTTCTTATCGCAAATCTATGATTGAAACTTAAGTTTTTCAAATAATAAGTATTTAGCTATCATTGTAAACATTATAAAGATATAGCAAAGTACAGAATTTTTCTATGCAAACTTCGAGTTCTTTTATGTTAGAACACAGTATAACATGTGTAAGACAAGTGTAAGGATTATATAGCTAAGTTTAGTACTATAAACTTATTTCCGAGCCTTTCTGCTTTTATAAGAAAAATACACTATAAGTTGGTATTTACTTAATATTAGGACTTAATTCATTTTAGTTTTTTATTTCCAAGATAAAAATCATTTAAAAACCCAATAAATCGCTAAGATATTAGAATAACACATGAGTTTTTAATGGCGACTATTGACAATGACACGACAAAAACTTAACTATACCAAGTAGTTTAACATCCAATTGCACAAATAATTTAATCACGAATTAAACTAACTGGACACTTGTAATGTAACAGCACTCATGTTAGTATCATTGCCAAAGATGGCTCTAAACATCAATTAAATTTACTACTTGATAAAAAGTTTTGTGCAACCGGCTGTAAGGGTTCTAAAGTCCAGCTTGTTCAAAAATAAAATTAAATCTTTTTTAGTGAGTCGGGCATACTATCCGTTGGTGATTTTCTTAATGATAAGATCGAATTGTAACACACACATTGTAGCAAAGAAAATGCCGCCATATTGTTTAAGTTTGTTATTCCTACTTGTTGTGTAGTAATTTTTATATGGTCAATATGTTTGTTATCTTATTGTTTATTATTATTTATGACGTGCACATCTACATATTTGCAGCAAAGTACTAAATAAATACTTTACTATCAAACCCTATTTGATTAACTGGAAGATCTTAATTTAAACCAGTACTAATTTTATAACCATTTTAATGAATCCCGCTAGTATCTGTGCTGGTTACAGCACATAATTTTTCCGAGCGTTTAGATGATATTGATGGCAGGTGGTCAGGTGTCTACTCACAAATTTTTAATACTTGGTCACATGACCAACTGTCACCAATGCCATCTAAACGCTCGCTAGTGAATTACCGAGACGAGAGAGAATATACGAGATGTTTTTTATACAGTATGACCACGGATCGGATAGACAAGAGGATACATTTCCAGGGTTAGGTAAGAGGTAAGAGTAAGAGACATTTGATAACTGTGACGTCTTTGTCAAAATAATAAAGATGTTGTCTTTAGAGCAAAAAATATTTATAATCCAGAATTACAGAAATGGGGAGAACTGTTACCGCTACGTTATTGAGAGGTTTCAAAAAAAGTTTCCTAACGTACAATTATGCAGAAGTTCGGTACATAAGTTAGTAATATAATTAAAAAAAAACTGGATCCGTAGTGATTTAAAGAAGACCACGAAAAGATACGACGAAAACGATGCTTCTACTACAGTAGTAATTTTGCAATCTGTGGGAAAATACTTTTATGTCTTTAAGAAAACGAGCACGAAGTTTACAATAATTGTGCAAAAAAGCGATATTCAAAATGTGTTTTAAGGAAAAAAAAATCGTCCTTTTAAACCAATTTTTAACCAAACTTTGGAAGATCGGGACTGGTACAAACGCGTGGATTTTTGTTTGTAGGTCGGTAATACAATTCTAAGTAACAACGTGAATTTTCATAGGCTGATAATGTTCTCAGATGCGTCAGCCTTCAATACTAAAGGCACTGTAGCTTCTCAGCATATGAGATACTGGGGTAGGGAAAATCCAGAGGTTCGAATTGCGAACAGCGCGCTGCGCCGTCAGTATTTAAAAAAAGTAAATATTTGGTGCGCCATTTCCTATTATGGGATTATAACATATATTTTGGATATTACATGTAACAGACATTCTTATTTACACATTCTGTAGTAATTTTTGTCAGACAAGTTAGAATAATTGCCTCTTCAATATCGCCGAAATATGTATTATCAACACGATGGGTGGCCTGCACATTATGCTGCAGAAGTAAGGGATGGGCTTAATCGTAAATTTGGAAATCGATGGTTGGACCGAAATGGTCCAATTTTGTGGCCCCCTAGGAGTCCCGATTTGACATTTTGTGATATGTTTCTCTGGGGGCGCATTAAACAACTAACATATGAAAGACCTATTGAAAATAATGAAGAAGTGTTATGTCTGTGATTTTGGATCATAAATATTCTTTGCTCTAAAGACAACATCATTATTTTGATAAACAAACAGTTGTCAAAGGTGTAATCAAATAAAAAATGTGACAATGTAACTTTTTTTTATCATAAGAGCGTAATTTAGAATTTTCAAATTTTTACTTGAAAATCTGGAATACGAAAATTTAAAGCAACTTTTTCATTTAACGTTTTGCATTACAATGTAAAAAAGGAAACTTTACTCGACCAGATTTTACATTTTTGTATTTTTTGCACACCCTGTACAAAAAAACAAATTTTTGGCATCGTAAATCTTATTTCTATAGCAAGCAAAAACTTTTATACATAATGCCCTTTTTCGCATCTTTCACTTTTTTATGCATTTGTCCTCTTGTCTACCCATTCGTGGACATACTGTATAATACGAATACAGTGGTGAACCAGCAGTAGCTGTTTAAACCTTTTTTAATTTTGTTTGCCAATAATATTACACCACTTTGTATAAATTTGGCAGACTAATGATTAAAAATTCTAACTATTACGTTTCTTGTGATTTATTTCTATAAAACAGATTAATCTTTATATTAAACACGAAACATATGTTACTGTGTAGGTTAGTTTATAAAAAAAAATGTTTTGTTTTCCAGCAACTCCAGGTCCTTGTCAATCGGCGGTTCCGTGTATATAAAACTAAAAATAGTATAGTCGTTTGATATTGTTAGATCTTAACCTTGCAAAAACACGGATATTTCTGGATGTAGGAAAGGAGGAATCAGATTTAATCGATGTAGATTTAGGCTATTTTAAACATAACAAACCCCTTTTACATATTATGTAAAATGCCTATAATTCCTACACATTGCTTCGCACTAACCTAAACATTTTAAAACGTTTTAAATTTATACGTTTAAATCGAATTTACTTTCTAAAAAAAAGTACAACTTGGACCAAGCTGTATATGACCAAATTAATAAATTCTTTGTTAAATTAAATCTTTTTTTACTTTCACATTAAATTTAAAGCTATTCTGGAGTAAAATATATTTAGTAAAACATTATACACATGCTTAGGTAAAACGCTTTTAGACTAAATCTGCAATAAAGTGGATTTTTGATCATTCCTGGCGAGACCTAAAAAATCCAAGGTCTTCGTGCACTTCTAGCAATAGTAAATATTTCGAAATATCTTTTGTCAACGTTAAAAAGGCTCTTTGAGTAGAACATATTACTTACTTTCCGTATTTGTGTTCTCACGTAAGCGCTTTTTTATGCTCAATTTTCAACGCTGGGCGCTGAGCGGCAAGAATAGTACGGAAACCCTCTGGTATATTTTCCACTGTCAAGTGGATTATTGTTTCTCTCTTCTTTTTTCAAGTACGCATACAGTTAATGATAATTAATATTTCTGTTAAACTCATTGAACATAACCCTGACAGCTAAAATTTGTGATTTTTTAACGTCTGTATGAAGACAAGTAATGCCAAATGTAAGCTTTTTAACGTCGCGTTTTTTACCTACCGTGCGAACAAGGCCTAATAGTTTAAAAAAATATATATAATTTAGACAGAATATATAATTATGTTATTTCAAAATAATAAAGGTTTTTTCTTTGGTCCATGGGCAGTGAGGGCGCTAAAATATTTGTTCGCCTCACTAAAAATAAATGCTAGCGCCGGCCCTGTGAAAATTGGTACCCCTTAGGATCAAATAAACTGCACAAGATCTTAGAAAAGTGTGACGTCATATTATTATTGAGGTTCCTAGACAGAAAGTAATTTTTTGTTTCCTAAAAAATTTGAAACAGTTTTACATTAAGTATTGCATAAAAATTCGGTTTGAAATTTACCAAAATCATGTCGCTGTAACGTCTCTTTTATATTAATAACAACAAAAGAAACAGTGTATTCAAGTGTGACACATTCCATGCATGTGATAACAAGTTTTTACCTGTTGGCTGCCCGTATGGTTTATTTCGCCTTTGATATCAATAGTAGTTTATTCGTGGTAGCAGTTATTAGTTAGGCAATAATTCTGCGAGTTAGTGTTAAGATTTTAAATATGCCGCAAACTCTCAAAATAAATTAACATATTTGGAACCCCTAGTAAACTATGTAGTAATAACGATCCTCCCAAGATTATTGATAAAAGCAAAATAAGATGAGAGCGAAGAAAATGCCGAACATAACTGGATCCGAAGAAAGAAAATAAAAATCTTCTAATTCATGGAATTTATTTTAATATAAGAAACTCTTACTACCAGGCGCGGCTCGTGAAATTTTAAAGTTGTGTATATCTCTGTTGCTACTTATAGGACCCATGTCAAGCTCAGGTTTTTTAATAGTGAGCCTACTAGGAATGTTTTGGTAAAGAAAAAAATATTTTGTAATTTGCGAAAAATAGTTGTATTTTTGAATTGACCTACCTGCGAAAAAAATTAACACGCTTAGGTATTTTATTTATTATTTTTCCTAAACAAATTTTACATGATTTTGTCGATAATTCTCAAATTTCAAGAGAAAAAAATGTGTTAGCAGAAAGTTATAGTCATCTGAATTTTTTAAACCTAAAATATAATTTAAAAAAAATACTATCAACTATATCATCTAGGAACCTGAAGATATAGTTTTTCTGTTCCCAGCTTTGGCAATTTATTTAGGTCAATAAAAGGCACTAATCCAGCACCCAGACTTAAGGTTAAATTCGAAATTTTAAATAATCCCCTATTTAATGTTCCGCCCTGCTACACATATTCGTTTTTATTGGGATTGATCAGGTTTACTTAGGTCTCCTCAGATTTTGTCCATGTGTGGGAAATCATTGGAAAATACATAGCATTAAAAAATTGTAGCCGAGTTCCTGTTAACGCATGAGGGTATCCCATTTTCGGCACTTTTGCGGGGTATCTCCCTTATTTTTAAAGATAGAGGGTTGCGGTCTTCGCGACAGTCTGCTACTTTTTTGTGATATTAAAGATAGCTCCAGCAGAATTTTCATAGCCCTTTTGATTTTTGAGATACAGGGTAGAATCGAAAAGTGTAACGTTTGAGGCACCCCCCGTATCTGAGTTACTTTAAACTTATCGAAGAAGTTAAAACGTATTCTTATAGAATTTTTCTGTAGAATCCAGTGGCGTAGTGGGGTTTTTTTGTAATACTTTCCGTTTTTTAGGTATGAAGCAAACATAATTATGTTCTTTTAATTGGAACACCCTGTATATTATTTTTTATATTTATTAGGCATAAGGTGGGCTTTCCAAAAATATATAATTGTATACAATTAGTTTTAAAAACAAGCTCAGAATTTAAGATTTTCTAAAATTTTCTTTTGGGTCCATTCAGTAGGTAGTAGGCTATGGCTAAAATTTACTAAAAACAAAATCAATGCCATATATAAGTACTGATTATAAGTAATTATTATACTTTCAAACTTAATTCAAAATATCTTTTTTAATTCTCAAGTCTTAATTATTTATTACAGCATTTTAACTTAATTATGCTAAAATTATTGAATTTTACTCAAAACAAAACAATAACCTATCTTACTTAAAACTTAAGTTAGGAAAAACAAAAGAGAAACAGAATTTTGAAAAAGCAAAGAGTTTTTAAAAGCGGTTTTCAAAATGATGGCCATTTCTCGTACGCAAAATTGGCACATTTTCGTTATTCTTCTAATAGCGTTCAAAAGAATCATATATAGGCTTTCTTTCCAAATTTCGGAAAGTTAAATCGATTGCCGCACGAAGATCCGCTACAGACTGATATTGTGTTTTATAGATGTTATTTTGCATGAAACCCCATAAGAAAAAATTGAAAACTGAAAGATCCGGAGATCGAGGGGGCGATCTTACAGGTCCGTAGGTACCAATCCATCTTTGAAATGTTAAATCTTGAAAGTTATCGTCTAAAAATGCCTTTAAAAGCGCAGCGTTGCGGCTTGGGGTACCGTCTTGTTGAAGATAAACGGCCTTATAAAGGGCCAATGGAGGATTTTCTATCAATTCCGGAATAACTTCCTCCAGGATTTCTCGGTACCGAGGCGCTGTGAGACCTCCTTCAAAAATTCTGTAGACTATGCGTCTTCCAAAAATGAAACACGATACCCCAACCTCAAAGCGTCCTTGTTATGCCCTCTCAAAAATCAAATGGTGATTTTCTATTGACCAATTCCTTGTATTACGGCGATTGAAAATTCCCGCACTTGAAAAATAAGATTCATCGGACCAGATAACGAGTCTGCCAAAAGATTCATCAGCATTGATTTGTTGTAAATACCATTGGCAAAACAACATTCGGCGCTCGGCATCACCGGGGTGCAAATGTTGAACTATGTGGAATTTATAGGGGTGATACTTATATTTTTGCAAAATTCTTTGAGCATTAGACTTGGATACACCAGTTGCTTCCTCTATTCGCTTGCAATAAGATGAAGGCGTCGCTTCTACATAACCCGATACGTTTATTTCTTTATCTCTATCTTGTTTGGTGTATGCCTTAGGACGGGGCTGGATAAATTATCCATGTTCTACTAAATTTGAGTTAAGGCGGGCAAATATATCTGGAAAAGGTTGCCTTCTCTCTGGATATCTAATGTGAACAAAAAAAAAACACCAAGATATTATTCTACCATAGCGCTGAAAATACGTTACCTTTGTAAATATAATTCTGAAGCTTCTTGAGGATTTTCATTAGATTGTATAAAACAAACCAACATATACTTTTTATTATTTTCGTAAACCGCCATTATTTTAAAAAAATAACACCAAAACAACAAAAATATTTTACTATTAATTAAAAACCTGCAAAACCGCAAAGTTTTTGACATTTTGTCTTTTGTTCCAAACAAATTAGCCATAGCCTACTACCTATTGGTTGGACACAAAAGAAAATTTTAGAAAATCTTAAATTCTGAGCTTGTTTTTAAAAACAATTGTATACAATTATATATTTTTGGAAAGCCCACATTATGCCTAATAAAAATAAAAAATAATATACAGGGTGTTCCATTTAAAAGAACATATTTTTGCTTCATACCTAAAAAACGGAAAGTGTTAGAAAAAAACCGACTACGCCACTGGATTCTACGGAAAAAATTCTATAAGAATTTCTTTTAACTTCTTCGATAAGGTTAAAAGTAACTCAGATACGGGGGGTGCCTCAAACGTTACACTTTTCGATTCTACCCTGTATCTCAAAAATCAAAAGGGCTATGAAAATTCTGCTGGCGTTATCTTTAATTTCACAAAAAAGTAGCACATTGTCGCGAAAACCGCAACCCTCTATCTTTAAAAATAGGGGAGATACCCCGCAAAAGGGCCGAAAATAGGATACTCCGTACATAGATAGGAGGATATGACTGATGTTCCAGCAGCGGTATGGCCATAGTTCAAAAAATGCTATTAGCTATACTCTTTTTATTTAAAGCATAAAAACTTTCTATTTTTTTAAGGTGAAATAATATACGTACGTGCTATAAGGTAAACACAGCTCACCGACTAATAACCAAAATCTAAGCTCTCGTCAAATTCGACCGGCTGTGTTTATGCAAGAGATCTGAAACCGTTCAAGGTTTATGACTAGGAAAATCTGTCTATGTTTGTACGAGGATCAGTTAGATTTAATCGACATTGTGTCAATTTAAATTGACTGAAAATAAAGGTACGACAATAGATGAGAATTGTGAACATAGCAACTTGTTTTATAACAACAACAACTGGTATAAATTTGTTAATCGTTGTTAAATATTGTTCTTATAACGCTCCATTAACTTGCTTATTACCGATATACTAAAAGCCTTTAAAACCTACATAAATTTTTAAAGAAAATTTCGATCCCTTTTGTCTTATCCGTGCGTAAATTCAGCCTCAGTAACTAATATCAGAGTCTGGCTGACGAGCCCTGTTTGTGCATCTACAGTGTGGTCCGAAACGCTTCCCAAAAAATTAAATTATTTCCATAATAAGTTTGTGCAACCCAAATTACGAAATATATTAAAAAGAACATTTGGAAAGGGATATTACTAAAAGTTGGCTGCGGTATATACCTAAAAACCAAATCAACCGGTTTCAGAATTGTGAAAAGTGAAGTTCATACAAGGAGAAACAAAAATATGAAAATCAGTAAATATGTTGACTGACCTGAAATCAGCACACGTGCATGAAGTCCTAACTAGCCTTTTCTCCTAAAACGGCTTTTGGATATCGGACTGTATCGAAGGGCCTATTGGATCCTATAGTGTGATTTGTTCCAGGAATAAACATGGCGCCATGATATAGCGCATGATATAACTCTTATGGAAAAGGTGGAAAGTGGACTACTTCCAACCGAGCACTGAAGGTTCTAGCGAACCTTCTCATTTTAAATAAAAAGTATGTATGGCAGTAAGAACAAATGCGCTAAGAAAATGTCCATCATCCATCATGCTATGTCCATTTTTATTATGATTACAGTTCTGAAAATCTCCAGCGCTCTTAAGGAGTTTTCGGTAAGGAAACTGGTTTTCTTGGACAGCATATGCAGTAGAAGATATTATGCTATTCTGCAGTGTGGTTATCTCGGTTGGCTAGGAACATTAACGAACAGTGCTGAAGTAGGATGTTGTCAAAGTTTGAAATGGGCGAGGTACAAAGATGTCCATAAGGACATACTACTGCAGGAATCGTATGGACTCCAAGACACTCAAGGTATCCTAGAGTTGGATCGTAATGCCAGAACCAGAACCCTAAAAGTCCGTATTCAGCAGATGAAAAGTTTTTACTTACTTATTTGTAAATATTTATGTAAGTAAATGATAGAGAGATATTTTAAATGTGAGGCAAGGTAAATACTAGTTTGTTAAATCTAAATGAATGTCTCACAAGTTCGAAAATTATAAAACTGTCATAATTCATTTTACAACATTTGAGCGATGAGACCTCGTACAAAAACAATAAATTTTGTCTGGAAATTTAATAGTGTAAACACTTTTTCGCAGTATTCATTTGCCTTACACTGTATCAAAAGTTTATAATTATTGCTGATATTAAAGGTATAAATAAATAATTATCAGAGTTATGGGTACTGCTACAATATTTATAGATATAATTAAAGGCACGCTTTATAGCTTTAAGTCTAAGTAAGTTTAAGGCTTATTTACAAAAAATCATATGGATTTATTTTAAATGTTATCAGTATAGATTACAATGGTTTTGACAAAATAGCCAAAATACAAAACTGTAAAAATCTGCGACTCTTCCAAGCATCCGAAAGCACTAATACGTTGTTGCCAACCTGCAATTATTTTCTTAAAAACTATGACGGATCAACTCTTAAAAATAGGTATTAAAATATCTTTAATGATCATCTAAAAAACAGGACTGCATTTTTTTCTAAATTTATTTAAATTTGGCATATTATTTAAATTTATACAATAGATCCATAATATAACATTTGTTTAAAACACGGATTAGTAGTTGAGTTTGCTTAAATTATTATGGCATGGGTAAATTATATGTAAAAACAAAACTCAACATTTTTCAAATTTAATTAAACGAAAGCCTTGTAGAAATTTATAATTATAAGTTACTAACTGGTTGTTAGACCAGTTTAAATAAATATTCATTACTTTTACAATTAGTAAAAATATAGGCTTTAAAACGTACTTAAGCAAAAATACCATGAGCACTATTATTGGCTACCTGCGGGTACCCGTGACTTTGCCCAGGTTTGGTTTGCTTGGGTAGTATATATATATATATATATATATATATATATATATATATATATATATATATATATATATATATATAATATATATATATATATATACCTTTACCTTTTCTACCCTACCCTTTATATATATATATATATATATATATATATATATATATATATATACGTTGTCCAAGATAAGGAGGGCCAGTATGGGGATCTCGCTTATGGTTATTGGCAAAATTGGTTAAATTAGAAAAAGTTGCTTAATTAAAGAACCAATAAAATGATGTTCCGAAGTTTTTGAGATGATTTTTCATTTTCGAGTTATTTTGAATAAACTTAGTTTTCGGATTTTTAATTTAATTTTTTTCTAGCGTTAATATAGAAGTGTAGGGCAAAACTAATAAAACGTCTTTATAGCAACTTTTAATGAAGTTAAATATTACGTTATTAATTTTTTTATTCGACGTTTCGTCTTGAGGCAGCGATCATCAACTTCATTTTTTTAAATAAGGGCCTGGGTTTTTCATGTCAAATGTTAGAAGCCCTTTTTATTCTGAATTCAACAGTGTTTTACACATTATGGTTAAATTACGTATTGAGTCCTTTTTTAACCATTAATAATTAATTAACATGCTTCATTATTTTCTTCATTAAATTACAAAATCTGTAACAATATATGAAATATTCTCGGAGACAGGTCCATATCACAGAAACTGCTTAATAATGGTGAAAAAAGACTCAAAATGAAATTAACGATAATGTGTAGTACACTGTTAAATTAAGAATAAAAAGGGCTTCTAAAATTTGACATAGAAAAATCAGGACCGTATTTAAAAAAATGAAGCTGATGATCGCTGCCCAAAGACGAAATGTCGACTAAAAACATTGATAACGTAATCTTTAAGCTCATTAAAAGTTGCTATAAAGAAATTTTATTAGTTTTGCTCGACCTGTCATATTAACGCCAGAAAAAAATTCAATTAAAAATTCGAAAATTCAATTTTTTCAAAATAACTCGAAAATGAAAAATCATGTAAAAAATTTCGGTTGGGTTTGCTTGGTTCCAATATATTTACTAAAGAACGAATGTCTCAAAATGGTTCACTATTTTCTTCAATTTCGTGTGTGCAGTGTTTCAAGCTAGCGAAGCCACAGGTAACAGTTGTTGTGACATGTATCATCATCACATTAATAACCCATAACTCTCAGGAAGCTCTGCAATATTTATCGGTGAACGAAAGTTTTGTTTGATTGATTGTGCTTTTTGGAATTAGCGTTTTGGAACACCCAAGGGCGTACCCAGGATCTGAACTACATGTCTTCTTTTCTACAGATAACATGTAAACATGGTTTATATAAAACATCACAGTACATGAATTTCTTTTCAGTTCATAGTATTATAACCAAATTAAAGCCGATATAATAGGCTAGAAAAAAAAGGAATCAAATTTTAGATGAACAAAAAATTTAAAATTTCTTACCGACTGTCTTTAAATTCTCATAAAATAATGCTATACATATAACCGCGCTCACCAAATTTGATTAACATTAATAGTAGCAGTTCAACTAGAATTTCCTAACCATATACAGATCGCATTAAATAAAATTTCCATATTTCTCGTTTGTTGGCTGGTTAGCGATATTATGATAATTGCACAATTATTATTTCAAGCGCATCCATTTCAAATATGCTTATTATAATAATCATTATTTCTGCAAAGATATTCGTGTTTGTATTATTAATGCACTTATTACCAGCCAGCGAGGTACGGGCCTTCTACTTCCAATTAGAGATTGTAGTGTTCCACCAGCATATCAACGTGATGTCTAGTCTTATCAATTTGTCTAGACCAATGAGCAGAATAGTAAACATATATTTATAAGTTATATAATTTTTAAATGATTTTGATTAAGAATGGAGCGTGCTGATAAAAAATTACATTAATTAAGGAAATCTAGCATCAAAAATGTTAATTAAAGCTTATCAAGTTAAATTTACAATCAGCGCTTGAAGAATTAAGAGTCCATTAATGTTAAGAGCAATTTTCCATTCAGAGACTTTGATTTATGACGTAATTGATGTCTCAGTAACATTACACTGAAATAAATAAGAAATAGCTTTTTCTTTCAAAAAACGCAGAAATGTGTGTGAACATTAGCAAAGGTTAACATTATTATGGGAATTATATTTTCATCCCTTTTACCTTATGAGCAAAAACATCATTGAGTGATAATGTGATCTCTTTTATCTTTTTTAGAATTGAAGTTGAAATAAAACATATCTTCTAGGAATTGTTCTTAAGTAGAATGGACACAAACAGTTCAAAAAGAAAGTTTTTTTTTTTGTTTTGCCCAACGTTGGGCGCCAAAAGTATTGTAGTTTTTCCTAAGGCAAACACCTTTTCATAATTTGTGACTCCTCTTGACTATCTATTTATTTCTTGTTTAATCATAACTCGTAGAACAAGCGTTGGTTATTCAGCTACTGCAGGTCACGATCCTTTTAATTTCCCTAATTTGTTTTTGCGACAACAGTGACTGATTCTTTGGTAAAACGACAACGACATTCTTATTTTAGCCGTGCACTTCTTTCTATATTGGATTTTTTTCATATCTTGTACTGTCTAGTTGATATTCTGAAAAAACATTACTCACAACCAGGCTATATTTTTAGTATTAATTATAGTATATTGACTTGTAACATTCATTATCATTACTGTTGTATTTTCAAGTCATGTTCATGTCGGAGTAATAGCCCAGTGGTCCAACGCGCTGGGTTTGTGACGCGTCTCCGGCACTAGACCAGGTTCGAATCCTGGCCCGGCCGCACGCTTAATAAAAATAGTGTGGCCAGACATTTAGTAGGATTGTCACAAAAAGTGGAAGGTGGTAGAGGAATTCTTCTTCGACCGAGGTGGTACCACCCCACACATCCTCTTAAAGGGCTGGTGAAATTCCAACGAATGTTTCCAGTTCTGGATGTGTGAGTCGATTCCCCAGTACACCCACGGTACATAGTACTTAGACCTCGGTCTTCGCGGGCTGTCAGAAGATACAAAAGTAATTCAAACGCTGATTAAGTTTTGGCCATTCTCGAGCTGTGCGAATGAAACACGTAAACTCGCGAGAGCATAAACTTCCAAGAAGTAGAAGTGTCAGTAATACCGTTTAACGCTGACGTTTGACATTTGACATTTTAACCTGTCATTTTCCTGATGACATTCTGAAAGCTGGGTTGAGGGAAAAGCCCTGTTTTAAATGAAATTAAAATCTAGTTTCATCCCTCCTGTTTAACCAGATAATCCTTTGTTAATGACTCTAAAATGGTGAGTAGGTTTTTCTTATTTTTATCATATATTTCGAATGGACGTGAATTCTAACCTGTAATTTTACGTGTTGGAATCTGATCATATTGTTCTATTTAGGGAAAACCCAGTTTGTTTATTTAATGAAGTTACTTTATTAAAATGACGGCGATTCGAGGTCTGCCTCTTTGATGGTATTTTGTTCGTGATTCGCTTTCTCTTAGTTTAAAGAAGTCTTGGACATGTGTTCCTGTCTAAGCCTTTTAAAGTAGACTAGTGGAGGAGTGCGCTCCAGTAAGAATATTATTTGTTTTAACTCTTGGCGTTCCAGAGTTTGAGCTTTAAACAACATCACCAACAAGCTAAGTACCTACTTGTTTTTATAATCGCTTAGAAAAGGCAACGGCTCAGAATAGCCATATTTATAAGGGAAACTGATTAAAATAGTGTTCTAGCTCTGTAAAGGCGTTGCAACTTTCTAGGGCTAGTTAAAGGATTATCATTATTTTTTTAACTGGGCCTTATTTATATTTTTTAGTTAAACATTTAAATTGATTTTAACTTAGTTTCATTACGAGATACGCTTTTTGAATTTACTTACGGGAATTCTAATTATTGGTAGTGGGCTATTTGATACATTTATAATACTGTAAGTGGCGCCAAATAAGATCTGTTGTTTGGCTCATACCAATAATGTTATGGTGTACATCTTCTTTTGGTTACATTAGCATTTGGCATTAATGAACTAAATTAGAAAACCCCCTCAAGTAACTTGCCCCTTTATTTTAGAGCTAGTCAATGGCTTGTTGTCATCATCTTGGCCTTTACTACAATAACTATTATTTGATGGCAGCTTATTGTTATAGACTTTTAAATCCCAGTCCCAGTTAATCCAATTTAAGCTATTAACGATGAATAGACACAACCCAAACAACCCACAACGTGAATAAGGAAAACTGTGTTGGATTGTTTTAAATGGATAGTTCTCGCTGCAACAACCTGTGGGAAAGAACGTTGAGTTTTGTTTGGATTTCAAACCAAGAAAATGTACAAAACATGTTGCGAAACCGTTAAATTTAAATTAAATTAACTGTTTGTTTGTGCTTTATTTGACTCAATCTATTTTTAAAAACGAAGCACAAAAAAGCCACGCCATATCAATGAGTAGGAGTCCTTTCTTTCGAAAAAAGATCAAAGTCTAGTCCACGCATTAATTATTATTTATTATTATCCTTGAAACTAACGCTAAACAAAGAAGATCGTTATAATATGCGGAATTTGAAAGGAATCAAATGGTAAATATTTTATTATTGTATAAGTTTACGTGGAAAACCAACAAAAGTCGTGTATACATTAATAATTAATATTTCCTTTTCATGTAGGTATACAGTTTACAATTGCATGAATTAACATAACATTGCATGCGTTTTTTACTACATTTGTTGGCCATTATAAGAGTCACTCACAGCAAAGGTTGTAATTTATATTACCGATGGCTAACTGGTGTTCAAGTCTATGGATTTATTATTCCTTGTCTGTGTACTCTACTCTCACGAATACTTATTTATTTATTTATTTATTTATTTATTGACGGACAATGTCCATTTTTACAAAAAAAGATTTACAATAGTATTACAATATACTTACGCAAGAGAATAAACCTAAAGAAATAAACTTATGCTGCTAAATTAAATTAAATTAAATTACTGCCCAATAATAAGTTGAGCCAACTGACGTAGAAACAATGTCTGAGTGCTAAAAAAATCAAGATGATAATTTTGATTGGCAAGATGGGAACTGCGCGAAATAAAGGAATTCGCTCCGTAATTGGTGCGGTGGAAAGGAACATTAAATGTTTGGTGACTTCGAGTTGAACGAGCAGGGGCGTGAAAGCCAATCTCCGCCAGTAAATCAGGGCTATCCACTCTGGAGTTGATGATCTTATAGAGAACATGAAGGTCATGTTGTGCTCTTCTTAGAGAGAGCGGTGACACGGCAAGTCGTTGACAGAGGATGGTGTAATTGATATCGCTATTGTTGAAAAATGTGTAATTGATATGATGAAGAAATCTTCTTTGTACACGTTCCACTCTTTGACTGTGGACTGCATAATGTGGGCTCCAGACGGAAGAGGCATAGTCCAAGTGAGTTCTGACAAGACTACAGTAGAGAATCTTCAAAGAGTGCAATGAGGAAAATTCCCTTGAGTTTCTCTTGATGAAGCCCAACATCATAAGAGCTTTGCCTGTAATACTTTCTATGTGCTTAGTAAATGACAGCACTGGATCTAAGGTTACTCCCAGATCTCTTATTGATTCAGTGGAGAGTACGGCTTCGCCATTGATGAGATAAACAAACTCAGTTGGCTGGCGCAATCTACCAAACTTCATTAGTTTACATTTTGATGTGTTAAGTTCCATCCCATTCTCATGGCACCAGACAACAAATCGATCAAGGTCCCCCTGAAGCAACTGACAATCATTTGAGCTTGTTATTGTTTTGTATACTTTAAGATCGTCGGCGAACAGCAAGAAATCAGAGAACCGAAAGCACGAAGAAACGTCATTGACAAAAAGATTGAACAGAAGTGGTCCTATATGGGAACCCTGAGGGACTCCAGAAGGAACAGCTATCTCATGGGACAGAAAATTATTCACACGCACTATCTGCTCTCGATCAACAAGATAACTCCTCATCCAGCCGAGCATCAAACCCGATATGCCCAAGGCCTCAAGCTTGCTCAGCAAAATATTGTGTGGGACCCTGTCGAATGCCTTGGTGAAATCTGTATAGATAGAATGAATTTCGGAACCATTCTCAAGGGACCCAAACAGATGATGAGAATAAACGAGCAGGTTAAGTTCAGTACTCTTGCCAAGGCAAAATCCATACTGCTGCTTAATTATTGTGGGTGACAGAATTGATGTGAGGTGCTTGGTTACAAGGTTTTCAAAAACCTTAGGAATAACACTAATGATACTGATAGGTCTATAATTTTTAACATTATCTTTATCCCCACTCTTGTGGATAGGGACCACGAAGCTGGTTTTCCAAACATCCGGAAAGACGCCTTCAGTCAAAGATTTATTGAAGATAATATGCAGAGGTCTAGAGAGATTAAATGCACAGTTTTTGAGAAAAATGGGATGAATCTTGTCAGGACCAGGTCCCTTACTAATATTTAGGTTCGTCAACTCGGAAAAAATATCTGAAATTAGAATAGAGTGGTTGTTAATGTTAATACCATTAGAAGACAATATACTACTGCACGTAAAGCGATTGTTAGAGGAGTACACAGAACTAAAGTACTGGGCAAAAAGATTGGCTGCCCCAGGACCCATCGCCGCTTCAACCCCATCCAAACAAACAGCATTAGGCAGTGCGCTGGTTTTTCTTTTTGAGTTAATAAAATTCCAAAAATGCTTAACATCATTGTGAATATGAGATTCGATATCAGCTATATAATTACCATAGCACTGCCGAGAAAGATTGTTACATTGTAAGCGCAAATCGGAAAACAACTGATAATTTTGGGCTGTCTTTTTTGCTTTATAGTTTTTATGAGCTATCTTTTTCTGAATAGTCAGAGCAACGAGGTCCCGAGAGAACCATCGTGGAAACTTACCACTGGCAACTTTCTTAACCGGGATAAAGGCGTTTATAACATTGTACAATATATCGTAGAATAAGCACACCATATTCTCGACACTCCTGCCAATCAAAATTCCATCCCAGTCAATACAATTTAAAGAATCATTAATAACCGAATAGTCTGCGGATTTAAAGTCGGAGTAAAATTCGTTAGCCTGGTCACTAACAGTACAATATTCCCCAGATGATTCAATACTGAAACATAAAGGCGGATGGTTATTGTCTATACGAACTAATGGATCACTACATAATACACTTAACCTACTATTGCTTAACACTAAATCCAATATTACATTATTAATATTAAGTACATTATTCGACTGATAAAGATTATGCAAAGCGCAAATGTCAGAGACAGTAAGAATTGCATCCGCAGTTTGTGGTGGAACATACACATCATCACGCGGAACAGCAACCGAACACAGGTCCACATCAGTCCATACGGCCTTGGGAAGATTAAAGTCGCCAACAATGCACAACTCGGCCCCAGGTGCCGAGTCGCTCAAAGAATCCACACTGTCGCTAACCAGCAAGTAATCCTCGGCAGGAGAATTTGGAGGTAAATAAATACACCCTAGCACACGTTGAGCCCTTCTCGACCCAATAGCAACATATATCTGTTCAATAGGTGCAGCTGTAGGAATAAGTTTACATGTAATTGATTTATGAATGGCCATGAGTACACCTCCCATTGTTGACTTAGTGCTAGTGATACTCGACCTATCTTTACGGAAAATGGTATAATCACTCAAACCCAATTCAGCATCGGACACATCCTCTGACAAATTAGTCTCTGTTAAGGCAATCACATGGTAGTGGCATGTAGAAACATTGCATAATAAATCGATGAGCTTTGTGCGCAATCCACGCACATTTTGATAGTATACATGCAGACTCCTTCCCACAAGGTTGGAGCACCGGCCGTCGACAATCAGTTTTCCGATTGATCACCAACAATCTGAGGGACTCCCTTAGTGTATCTAACTCGAATACCATCCTCTCCCCTAGATTTGCGATCCCTAAAGTCATCCCAAATGCGCTTTTCAAGCTGTTGTTGTTTGGGAGTAAGGTCCATATTTATATAGATGTTTTTCCCTTTTAGCTTCTGGCGAGAGCGGATCAGCGAAAGTACTTCATTGCTAGAGCTTATTGAAACTTTCAAGGCACGAGCCCCTTTTTTGTTCTTTCGGCCAAACCTTGAATGACCAGTCACTCTCGGGGGATTGTTACTCAGGATCTTCAGAATTGTTCCAATTTCCTTATTCTAAATATAATTATGTTTTTGTTTTCTAGAGAATATTTCCAAAATAATAAATATTGGATCTAAATTAATTAAGATAATGGAAGTAAGTTTCACTGATAATTCAGAATTTTTTTTTCAAATGTAAATATGTCAGTTTTATTAATTTATTAGTGTTATAAACTTAAAGTTTATTAATAAGGATTGAGTGAGACATAGAATCAAATGCCCCGCTCAGACCAAATTTTAATGCAACACCATATGAACCACCTCCAAATCCCTCCATCAAACATCAACTCGCAGATAGCATGAATACTGACATGTTTTTTTTTTAAAACCATATTGATGGAATGTGGCATATAAAATAATGTGGGACTCAAAATAATGAATAATTTGTTGCTTGAGGATAAATTTTTGACAGAATCAGTAACAGAGAACATGGAATATTACCATTTTGCCGGCGTTCCCAGCCATACTAAAGTTAAAGTTGTACCAACGATATAGGTGTACATTTGTACATATATCGTTGGTTGTACATAATCCTACCTACCAGTACAAGAGTTGGGTATCGCATGAATACATGCAACACATTTAGTGGACTAGTTTTAGTGGTCTGTTGCATAACATTGCTTAGAAGAGCGAAGCAGTTCTTCCTAAAAACTGTAGGTATAACATTTATCCAGTTGAGATAAGTGAATTTAAAAACTTTTAAACAACTGGGAAGTAGTGTGTTCTCGGCAAAATGTTTAAGAATTAAATTATATTCTTTATACACAACATTATTTTAAACAAAAATTGTGTGAACTGTGAAAATCAAGAACTGCTTTGACTGAACATTTCTAGTCTATCACTACAATGACAGATATTTAAAACCAAGTAAATATTTTCAAATACTAATTTTTTTATTATTTTGACTGGGGTCGCTTGACTAAAATACCTAAAATAAAAAAAATATTTTGTGCATTTAATGGGTAATGTTGACTGCCACATGTTAAATGGATGAAATGTGCTAAAGTCCTAATATTATTAATCTGATACCATTGAGTTTGTGCATGTGTATAATGTGGATCTATAATTCACAGTAGATGAGATTAATTGACAATAAAATAGTTAAAAGATCTTGCCTTATGACCTGCTTGATCTAAACAAAGCATTGCTTTTATAAAACGGGGTCACCGAAAAATAACTCAAAACGAGTTATTTCTTCCATATGTTCATGCGTTTGATTTATTTTGTACTTTGTCTCAAAACATATTAATTTGTATAAAGTAAGAAATCCCTTGTCTACTTTATTTTTAACTGAAGAAGATAATACTTGATAAAATAACCGTACTTTATTCTAGGAAGATAAATGTTATAGTCGGCAATAGCGATAATTTTTTAAAACAAAAATATCTTATAAAGTACAAAGATATTTTTTATTATACAGGGCTTTATTAATTCTACAAAGGGTTTTCACCCCTTCTCTTTTCCAACCCCCGCTCCCTGCGTAATAGGTAAAGGGTGGTTGAGTGAAATAGAAGAAAAAGTGATGAAAACGCAGGATTGCCAGTTATTGTCTGTCTTCATAATTTTAATAATTGTTACAAAAATGATTGTTTATTTAAAAATTGGAGGGGGGATCTAGCAATTTGTATACAGGGTGAATTTTATATCTGGAATAAATTCGGTAACAAAGAATCCATCCATTCCTTGAAAAAAGCACGGTATTTTTTTTCTAGATTCAACAGTTTTTTTGCATTTCCGTGAATTTTCACCCTTCATCCAGGGATGGAAACTAACCCAACTTTTTTTCAAATGCAAACGCATGTATTATGGTAGCTCGCGAAAAAGGGCATAAAGGAATATAACCTACTATTTACTTTTGAATTTCTGTTACCTGATAAGCGAATTTTTTTTTAATGTGATTTTTACAATAATTTCATATTATATTACAATAATATTGATCGTGTAAGGTAGGACAGTATTGAGACTGGTTGACACGAGGATTGACAGCTATATTGTCAATACTGATATTGTCAATACTGATATTGTCAATATTATTGATCGTGTACGGTCCGATTATACTCCTAAGATTCTTTAAAATCCCTTATTTTACTGAATCGCACTGAATTGAAATATTACTAATGATAAGGTATGGAAGTAGCGTGTTTGTGTCAAGAAGCACCAATTTTGCCAAGCACCATTAGCAAAATTGAAGCACATTATCGTAGACACTCAATTAAACATCGTGCTTAGTCTCCAGGAAAACTCTGTTACTCCAGTTAGGCAATTGGCAAGAGATAACAACGTCAGTCAATCATCTGCATTAAGGTTAATAAATTTATGGAAAACGCGCCCATATAAAAATATGCTAATGGTGCAGTCAATGGATAATGACCCAGATCGTCGACTTCAATTTTGTGAAATTATGATGAATTCACTGGATCAGTATTCAATAGTTTTGGACTGGGTTCTTTTTTCAGATGAGTATAATTTTGTATTAAATGGGCATGTGAATAAGCAAATCTGTCGGTACTGGTCCGATGAAAATTCTCACTTTATTCGCGAATCTCGCACTCAACGTCCACAAAAGCTTAACGTTTGGGCAGGCATAATTGGTGACCGAGTCATTGGGCCAATAGTTTTTGAAGATAATCTAAATGGACCGTTACATGTCAATTTTTTGCGAGAGGACCTTATTTCACCTTTAGCTGCTTTATGTCCTCATCATGCAGATGCAGCTCTTCAGGCTGGTGCACCGCCATATTACGCGCAAAATGTTCGACAATATTTGAGTAAAGTTTTTCCTAATCAGTCGGTGGATAGGGAGAAGAGGTACAAGTAAGTGGCCGGCAAGATATCCAGATCTTATCCTCCTTGATTATTTCTTATCGGGCTACCTTAAAAGTAAAGTTTACGTGACAAAACCAGAAAATTTAGAGGACTTAGGCAACGAATAACACGAAATTCGACAAATAACTCCACAAATGGTATATAATATTACAAGTGAATTTAATTTTAGGCTAGGGTTTTACCAGGAAAAAAATGGTAAACATTTCGAGCAATATTTAGGTAAAAAAAAAAATTATTTAAAAAATCACGTTTTTTTTTATTTTTTCTCTCTTATCAGGTAAGATAAATTCAAAAGTAAGTAGTGGGTTATATTCCATTTTATGCCCTTTTTCGCGAACTATCACAATACGTGCATTTGCATTTGAAGAAAAAAAGTTGGGTTAGTTTCCATCCCTGGATGAAGAGTAAAATTCACGGAAATGCAAAAAATACTGTTGAATCAAAAAAAAAGGTACCTACCTGTGTTTTTGGATTTTTGCAAGGAACGGATGGATACTTTGTTACCAAAGTTATTTCAGTTAAAAATTCAGCCTGTATACATTATTTACTTAATGTTTATTTTTCCCAAAGTTTCTTTTCTTATACTGACTTGTAATGACGTAGTTTAACTAGTAGAAGATGCGTAAGCTTTTAAATTTATAACAATGTCGTTAGTTATTGAGTGCTTTAAGAACCCACCCTTTATACTGCATTCTCCATGTATCTAAATATGTACAGCCATTGAAAATTCAAATTTTCAGGTCTAAATGGAAACGTATGAATATTTGGAAGTTTCAGTTGTCAATGGCTGTACGAATGTGCATATGCAGAAAATGTTTACTCCATGGATTTATTATATAAAAGGATACGGGATGATGTAACATTCTTTGAAGCCAAAACAAACCATTCTAAGCGACACTGTAAACACAATTTGTAAACATTGGCCACATCTTATTTTACCTTGCATTTGTGTACAAAAAATACGTTAGAAGCATTACAAGATTTGCTAAAAGTAATAAAAGCCCTAAATTACTTTATTTTCTGCTAAATAATAATAAATTTAAGTTAAAAAGGTTTTATTATTTATAGGTTATGTTATTTCTAAAGGTGTTTATTTAAAGTCGCTCCGAGTCATTTATAAATCTATATAAATCTATACGTCGCACTTTTTCGTTTCCAGTTCATTAGACAAAGACGCACGTGTACCCGAGTGTTCAGACCGAGGTTCAGCCGTTTTCCTAAACAACCAGCACCGACAACAACACTTCTGAGCTCCAACACTCCAATGCTATTTTATCTCTTTCTACTACCATTCTTGATTCAATTACATAGTAATTCGGAGTCTTGTCTATGTTCGTAATTCGTAAACTGCTCCCCCAAGAGAATAACAAACAACAAAATATAAGGCTCCACGTTCGATACGCTCACAGTATACGGATATCGAATCCTTTTATATAATAAATCCATGGTTTACTCTATCTAATTAAAGGTAAGGATGATTATGGTAAGATTTTGTAAGTGAAACAAAATTTGATGTGTAATCGAACCATGCATGTAATAAAAATTATCATAAATTTAGTGCAGTTAAACCACAATATATATTTTATTGGGAAAGGTTGTATTGGCAACTACTTGCCATCCTACATACAACAGGTACAATGATATGTTTAATATGTTTAATCTCACATTCCTTTACCAAATAAAGAAAGTTGTGTTTACCAAATCTGAAACTGCTTTTACTTTTTCATTTACACCATTTTGACCTTAATAGTTCCTAATAAACTGCTCTATAAAAATGAGGTATCGTAAAAAAAACGCGAAACAGATTTATTGCTGAACATTAAGAAAAACCAACTATAGTTCTTATTGAATATGATTAGAAAGCAAAAAAAAAGTTAATTTAGGTTTGACGATGTAGATAAAAAAAATATAAATTGCTGATGATGCGATGAGAAACATTTTATATGCTTTTTATTGGTTAAACTTAATAGCACTACTTAAATTGATACTGTGTATACAATGCAATTATCTAAATCAGTAAAATAAAAGGGGTAATAAAGGAAGGGGAAATACGCCAGCTAAATGTTTTATTGTAAAAAAATAAGTATAAGATGGAAAAATACATCTTAACATTATGAAAAGTAGAGAATAAAACAAACATATAAAAGGGGCTCATCTCTGTTCCTCTCATTACAAAAGAGGAGGTAAACGTTTTACAATGAAAAAAATGTTCCAAAGGTTCAGCTACGGAGAGTAACCTGTCGCATTATTTAATTCTTTATAAATTCAGTACTTGACAATAAAAATCAGTATTTCTAATATTTAGATTCAAAAAATATTTTTAGGTGTTGCATTACATTTAGCAAGCAATCTTTGGGAAGTGTTTTCTTAGGCGCAGCGCTTACATACGTGGCGGTGCACACTGGTTCTGCGCCCATACTAAGGTGCGACAAAAATAAAAAAATCCCTATTTTGTGGGTTTTATGACTAAAAAAACTTCAATCAAGTGTATAAAACATTTATTAACAGAAATAGCAAAGGTACAGTGACGTACGCGGGGGGGGGGGGGGTCTGCAGCCCCAAAAACCATCATCCTTGACACACATCTCAGTCTTTCTGCTCATGGCCTCAAATATTCTAAATATTATTCTTGTCGGAATCATTTTGTTCTACACTTCCTTATTAAATGTACAAATATGCAAGGTGGTGTTGTTTTCCCTATTATCTTTTCTAATAGCCTGTCTATTTTGTAAGTAGGTAAAGTCTATGCATTTTTAAATTTTTACATTTTTTACTAACTCAAAATGGATAAAACACTTCAAAGTACCGCCTGCCAATTATCACCTCCTTAAGGTTAAAGATACCAGTGCCGACACCATTTTTGTTTTTTCGACTCCCTACATAAGTAAGCGGCTCAGTTAGAAAAGTAAATTACCCAGCTATGATCTGCCGGATTATATCGCTGCTTGCTGCCCGCTAACAAGGCAATGCAATAAAGTTTTTATGTTGTTTGCTTTTCAGAATAGCAAAAAATTTAAACATATAAAATGCATAGACTTTTTCCTATGCTAAATAAAAATTCATTTTCCATAAGAAAATGCATTAAAAAGTAACCTTATTTTTTCCAAGACGGTGCACTTTTAAAAAAAATACGGTTGCTACTTTGAAACTAATGTTCAGTTTTGTTTAAACTGAAATTGATTAAGGCAACTAAAACAAGCAAATTAAGAATTATTTTTTAACAAATCACATTTACTACGTAAAAACTTTCGTCCAGCTGATAAAACAAAATTTATAAACCAATTGCTCCTCCGTGTAACTTTGATCTTCTAATGAATACAAAACCAAGTTTGTAATCTAATAAGATTCATATGATTGTACATACATAAAGTTGATACACATTTTCTGCATTATCGAAAAGTAAAGATAAACAGTGGCGTGTATCTGGGTAGTTAGCCTTAAAGTTTATCCCGATCTTGTGTACCCACAGAAAGCCTTCCATGAGACAGCTAGTGATGTCCTTATTAAGGCGACAACAATGACTACAATAAGCTTTATAAATTTCCTCAGGCTTGTTATGGAGATGTTCAAACCCCAACCTTCCAATCTATCAAGGCGTAGAGCGTCGTTTATTAATTAGATTATTGTTATATTTTAAGTGCTTCCTTTTCGCAACTGGCGGTTTTATCTATTTTATATTATATCTAGTATAACTTGTTTGAATTTTTAAAAAGACGCAAGAGATAGGACACTCTGATGCATGGTTTTCCGACGATATTAAAATCTGTACCACTAGCAGGAAAGATGTTGAAAGGACAGTGGAAAACTGAAGGAGATCTTTAGAACATACAGAGAATTTAGTACCTGAATCAAATGGAGAAGAAGAAGCAGAAACAAGGATGAACTGGAAAAAGAAGGTATGATGTGGCACCGCAGTATTATAAAATACTGGTTGCATCAGAAAGGGCATGAACGGAGATTAGATGTAATAAAATTGAGAATAAGGAACAAGGAAAAACGAAGTTATAGGAATAAAAGAACGGAGTGACAGTAGAAATAACCAAGAAGATACATAAAAGAAGAATACAAAGGAAACATAATAATTATCTCGTCAGAAGGATAATTGCAATGGAAATGTATGGAAAAAGAGCTAGGGGACGAAATTTTTAACAAGAGAAGAAGCTCAGGACTGGCAGGGGGGCGGGAGGGGGAAGATGAAGTCACAGAAGGATAATAAGAAAAAAATATACATGAAGATGCTAGGAATCAACGAAAAGAATTGTATAAATGACAAACGCAACTTACTTTCGTTTCTAATAAAAAGTGGAGCTGGCTAAACCAATATACATATTAAACAACCAGCAAATGTAATACTTGTTTAGATCAAAGGCAGTTATAAATTTAACAGACAGCTTTACTTCCTCGTTTTACTCGAATCATTATACTATATCTGTCATTACAACGTTCTCAAACAAATAATCAGTTTTTTCTTTTTCCTGACCTCTTCAAATAAGCCTCCATCGGTACCGTTTGTATCAATACAAGCTAATTAAATGGAAATCGTATAATTAGCAAAATTAGGTGCACATGCAGTCAAAGAGTTTTTGTTTAGACTAGAGATTCGATAAGTACGGTTTTAAAGGCAGACAGACTTTCTTAATATTAAATGTCGATGAAAAGTGTGTTTGGTTTTTCAATTGCAATTATTTTCGCGAAATGTTTGTGTAATACAAATGTAATATGTTAACTGAAGAGAAAGCACTTTAAAGTATGAATTGCGTAACCAGGAAAGGGCTGACCTATGCCCATTGGATAATCGTTCAAAGAATTTTGGGTCGAAGGGATTTTTGAACAATTGTCACTGAAAATCGTATATTAACTTAATAATATCCGTATCGTAAGTATAAAAATCGATGGACCAAAAAGTGAAAGATACGAAAAAAGGTCATTCTTTATAAAAATTTTACTGGCTTTAAAAATAAGATCCACGATGGCAAAATATTTATTTTGTACAGGGTATGCAAAAAATACAAAAACCTAAAATTTGGATAAGTGTAAAGCTGCCTTTTTTAAATTTTAATGCACAACGTTAAATAAAAAGTTGTTTTAAATTTTAAAAGAATTCTGATTCCAGATTTTTAAGTAAAAATTTGTCTAAACTGCACTTTTAAAATCAAAATTTTTCAAGTCACATTGTCACCTTTTTTATTTGATTACGCCTTTGATAACTGTGACGTATTTGTCAAAATATAACAACGATGTTATCTTTAGAGCGAAGAATATTATTATATTTCAAAATTACAGACTCATACAAGTTAAAGAAAATTACTAAATAGTAATATTCGAGATATTTCTTATTTTATTAAACTTTAAAAATAATAAGGGCGCATCATAAGTATTTTTCAAAAACTTCTCCTCCATATTCTACGAATTTTTCCAACTGGCGTCGGAAATGGCTAAAGGTTTTTCTTATTTCTTTCAGTGAAATAGATTGTATCGCTCTTAAAATTCCCTGCTATTTTCATTGGGTCTTTCATTTGTTAGTTGTTTACTGCGCCCTAGAGAAACATATTACAAATTGTCAAATACGGACTCCTATAGGGGGCCACAAAATTGGATTACTTCGGCCCATCCATCGATTTGTAAATTTGCGATTAAGCGAATCCCTTACTTTTGCAGCATAATGTGCAGGACACACATTGTGTTGAAAATACATATTTCGGCGATATTGAACAGGAAATTCTTCTAAGTTGTCTGACAAAATTGACTCCAGCATATGTAAATAAGAATGTCTGTTACATTGTATTATCAAAAAAATATGTTATAATTCCATAACAGAAAATGCCGCACCAAACATTTACTTTTTTAAAATACTGACAGCGGTCCGCAATTCTAAATCTGGATTTTCCCTACCCCAGTATCTCACATGCAGAAAAGCTTCGGTGCTGTTTGTACTGAAGGTTGACTCATCTGATAACATTATCAGCTAATGAAAGTTCACGTTGTTACTTAGGATTTCATCACCGACCCACAAACAAAAATCTAAGCGTTTGTAACTGTCCCATCTTCCAAAGTTGGTTAAAAATTGTTTTAAAAGGATGAATTTTATTTTCATTAAACACATTTTGAATATGGCTTTTTTACACAATTGTGAACTTCGTGCTCGTTTTCTTAAAGACATAATAGGATTTTTATCAGCAGATTGCAAAATTAATACTGTAGGAGCATCGTTTTCGTCGTATCTTTTCTTGATCTTCTTTAAATCACTAACGGATTTTTAAATTTGATTACTAACTTATGAACACTTCTGCATAATAAAATTGTACCTTTGGAAACTTTCTTAAACTTCTCAATAACGTAGCGATTACAATTCTCGCCATTTCTGTAATTTTGGATTTTAAATTTTCCTTGTTTTAAATATATCACAAATTTTTGTAAAAAGTAAAATTTAAAAAAGGTCAACTTTGCTCTTAACCAAATTTTACGTTTTTGTATTTTTTGCATACCCTGTACAAGAAAACAAATTCTTGGCATCGTGGATCCTATTTTTGAAGCAAGCAAAAACTTTTATAAAGAATGACCTTTTTTCGTATCTTTCATTTTTTGTTCCATTTGTCCTCTTGTCTACCCCATGGGTGGACAATGTGGACATACTTTACGTATGCAGTTGGCAAAAATTCAACAATAACCACAAATCTCTGGAAATTGACGACCTGTGTTAAATCTGATCAGCCCTTCCCTTTAATTTTTTTCCAATTCATTTTATTTTGAATTTAATGTATTTTTCTTAAATTTTGGGATTTGGGGGATTTACTCTACTTCAGCTTAATCAACTAATTGCTTTGCTGGAAATATGAAACCCATTTTGGTATTTTCACCCTTGTGTGTAAATTTCTGCCATTGTTTATGTTAAATATTACTTTATTGAAAATATTTAAATTAGGCGACCCATATTATGTTTTAATTTTTTAAAACATATAACTCAGCTGGTTTCTCCTCACAGTGTAAATCCATTGACACATTTTGATAACGATATTTTCTCTAACAGTATTGATTGCATTAAAAAAGCAGAAGCTTTTCGCAATCCCAAACAATTTAAGGACAACTTAAATATTGTTCTGACATTATCTTAGTTGAAATGTGATGTTTGTGAAGGCATACATAAATAGGTATTTAAATTTGGTGCTAAAAATTCTTTCTTAGCTTAAATAGCTGTAAGCATTTTATTTTCGCAAGATTTATTACAAATTTAACATATCCGGAGGTGTTAAATACTTCCCATAAACTCACTTTATTGTATAGGCTCTTAATTGTTAATTTTATGAATAGTAAAAAGACGTAATGTACACATTACTCTCAACTTGTGTGGCAAGTATTTCGTAGAAAAATGACAGCCGTTTATCATACGTTTTCTGATTTATGGCCTAATATCAAGAACAATACCTACACCATAGAGAAATATATCATTTTAGACGCGAGTTTTCTGATACTGAATAACGAGTCAACAAACAACAGATATGTTAAATTCTTTCGGTGTGTGCCAAATAACCTTTGGTGTAAAACTCTAATCTGTCTTCCAGATTGTTTTGTATCTATATTTTATGATATTTGGAGGAAATAACTTGCAAGTATAATATGGTTAATACTGTTCGTGACAGGCTACCTAAGTATTTAAACAAATTTTAATTCATTTAAAATTTTTTTATATAGGTAACATGTATAAAATGTAAGTTCACACACAAGGTGTTAGTTTCGTCTTGGCTTCTTGGTAAGAGATAATTAATAAAGCAAGTTAGTCAAATTCCTTCTTAATTTTAGGTTTTAATATTTTATTCATGTAAAGAATATACATTGTTTAGTGCCACGTTGTTATACCAATAAAAGTATATCAATATGTTAGATAAAGATAAAGATAAAGAGTGTAAAATATAGTGTACCGGATTTCGGGAGGTGATAGTACTCATAAAAAAGTTCATATGCCCTGAAATCCTTCCTTTAGTGAGTTACAGCCCTTTAAATGGTTATATGATAGTTTTACCACGAGATATAACAAATTGGACTTTTTCGCGTAAAAAGGGTGCTCTTTGCTTGCGAGGTAAACGGTTTTCCAGATATTTGCGTTTAAAATGTGTAATGCAGAAAGTTTTGTTTAACTTAAAAGAAAATTCGAAATTGAAAAACTTTTTGAAAGGTAACTAGTAGAAATAAGATTACAACTCATTTACACAATATATTATTGTTATATTTATTGAGCAAATCCAAGCAAACCTTGATACATTGCTTTTGACCCGAACAACGCTATGTGTATTACAAACTTTAAACGCAAGTATCTGGAAAACCGTTCACTTTAGCGCAGGGTTTCCCAACCTTTTTTGCGCCGAGCCCCCCAGGATTATAAATAATATTTTCGTGCCCCCTTTAATTTTTTTTCGTCACAAAAAACAAATGCACATTATTTTAACAACATTTACTTGTCAATTAAAACTTTTAATTTATATAAAGTAAACAGTTATACAAAGTAAACATTAATATAATTTAACGAAACGAATAATAAACTCTTTTATTACTAGTATTGTCAAACAAATGATTTATTTTATTATAGTATTAGTGTTACTAATGAGATACTTCAGCTTGCATGCTCTGTACCAGCTGGTCGATTCTATGTTCAGTTTTGACCAGAGCTATTGTCAGGTCGCTATCGACGGCAAGACGATTTCGCTGCTTAGTTTTGACTAAAGCCAGAGCTGAAAAACCTATCACACAAATATGTCGAGAAAAACGGAACAAGTGTTCGCAAAGCAAGAGAGGCAACTTTTGGATTAACACTAGCATGACTGACTGATGGATGTTATGTAAATAATTAGGCGGGACCGAGCGGGAAGCGCGGGAGGAGCGCCCCGCCTGTTGAATTATGATTATTAGGTACTTGTCGAAACTTGTCCAGTAGCGACGACCAACGACTTCGCGTTGTGGAACAGAGACCGACTGTATCAATGAATGTTATTATATTAATCTATACGTTTAATAGACTTTTATTTTCGAAAATGCAAAACATTCCGCGCCCCCCTCGCCTCTCTACGCCCCCCTAGGGAGGCGCGCCCCACTGGTTGGGAAATCCTGCTTTAGCGAGTTAAACAAAGAGTACCTTCCTTTTTCACGTAAAAAAATTCCAGTTTTTTATATATCATGTTAAAATTGCCGTATCTACTTAAATAAAAAAGTTTTGTGAAAAACAACCCCCTTTGTGCCTTTACGAATATAACCGTTTCTGAACTGTCACGGCTTTTCTCAATATTACCATAGGCTTCAACATAAACATTTAGGCCAGAACTCCAATTTACCATTTAGGTATGTGTCCCTTGGGAAGCATTTTAGGGCATATGTTCATTTGAACTTTTTCTTATTTTTATATCACCTTCCGACACTAATTTTTTTACACCCTGTAAAGAATGTCACGGTAGAGATGAGAGTATGCCCTCCTCATACAGTCTGGTTTGCTGTGTTTCTTCGTTGCTTGTATGGTATGCTCTTTAAAGTAATATACTTTTTCATCAACCACTTGTTTTTAGTAAAATTGGAACTGAGTTTAAAACTAAGCAAATTCCTACAGTCTTTTAGTACTTTCGTTGGAGTTTCAAATTTTTCGAAATCTTTGAGCGTCGAAAAAAACACTTTTTTCTGACTTTTCCATTCTTGTCCGAACCATTGAATCTCTGCTTTTGGTATATATCCTTTGAATTTTATGTGCTACTACACTTTGCTGATTTGGGCAAGAAGAAAACGCGATTTCTCGTAAGTGAAATGTTTAGACAAATGATAAAATGCAATCTAAAAAAAAATCGGTCAGGTGCACAATTATTGGTGTTCCGTGCCATCAGCCCCCCACTTAACTTGAGCAAACCTCCGCCGCCCGATTTCCGCCCATCACATCGAGTATGCGCGCAGAATTGAAAAACGGTAGCGACAAAAGTTGCTTATTACATCGGCATCGTGAGAAATATTTTTTGTCGAAAAACTTTTTCTCTAAAATCAATGGTTCTGCAATTATAAGGAAATAAACAATTAAATTGTTTATAACAATTGGTCGCGCTGGAATTTTTTAATCTTGATAATTTTGGTTCAATTTACTCCTAATTCTCAATATTCATGATTTTTTTTCTGATTTTTCTGAGCGATCCTTTTGGTGATAAGGGTGGGGGACAGCAATTTTTAAGCGTTTTTCCCGAAAAACGTTTAAAAAATTACATCATATCATATTGTTGAATTGGTGCTTCAATAAGCTTTCATTTGACACCCTACACGATGCCCTTGAAAATTTTTTGTCATTTCCCAATTTACCCCCTGAAATTAACGCCCAGAATCAAAATTCAGCTTTTTATATTTCACGTCTATCATTGGGCCACCACACTCTATCTCTGTGCCAAATATCAAATTTTTAGGTCGAACAGTTTCAGAGAAAATCGCCTGTGACAGACGGATGGACGGACGGACACCGAAGTTATTCCATAAGTGTTCCGTTTTCACGGAACACTAAAAATGATCAAAAGGACATATAAACTATTCGAAATTAACCAAAACGATCAACCTAAATTAAAAAAGAACGAACGTAACACACCTAACTAATTTACCTAACCAAGAAATTCCTTCGTTAATTCACTATCGTTTAGATTCATTAAAAAGGTTTAAGATTTAGTACTCGTTTAACTGGGTCTCCGGTGGCCGAGTTGGTACGGCACCAGCTTTGCAAGCGAGAGGCGCGGGTTCGAATCCCTCTTCGACCATGGATATTTTGTGATTGTTGTTGGAAGGTGGTAGAGGAATTCTTCCTCGACCGAGGTGGTACCACCCTACACATCCTCTTAAAGGGCTGGTGAAATCCCTACGGATGTTTCCAGCTCTGGATGTGTGAGTCGATTCCCCAGTACACCCACGGTACATAGTACTTAGACTTTGGTCTTCGTGGGCTGTCAGAAGATTAAAAAAAATTTAAGATCATTTAGTCAATCAGTTAGGGTTTGACAGGTTTTGTCCTGTCAGTGTTAATAAATCGTCATTAACAACTTACGAGTTATTCTAATATTTCTAATAATTCTAAGATTTGCTTGTTTTCCAAATTATTTTCATCTTGGAACATTTGCTAAAATCGATTTAGTTCTGTTATTGTGTACTAAGTACGTACTAAAATTACCCCTTTCTCTATAAATTTGCGAAGGCAATTCCTAGTATAAGACTTAGTTGTCTTATTCTTACACTTGTCAGTTTAAAACTTTTTGTTGTCAAATTAAACCGGACTATCGTTGGAGAATCTGACAGTAACAGCCAGATTCTCCAACGCTAGTCCGGTCTAATTTGACAACCAAAAGTTTTAAACTGACAACTGTAAGAATAAGACAACTAAATTTTATACTATGAATTTATTTCGGAGCTTTTTCGCAAATTTATAAAGAAATGGGCAATTTTAGTATGCACTTTCGACAATAATACAACTAAATTCACTCTAACAATCCGTTCCAAGATGAAAATCATTTGAAGACCAAGCAAATCGCTGAAATATCCGAATAATTCATAAATTTTCAATGACGTCTTATTAACAACGACAGGACAAAAACTTGTCAAAACATAACTGATCAACTAGAAGATCTTAATTTAAACCAGTACTAAATCTTAAACTTTCTTAGTGAATCTGGACGTAAGTGTCTAATTATGACATAAGAATCTTACGACTCATTCTACGATACACACTTGAATAATTTTAAGAAATCGTTCAATGAACCTTAGTCTGCAATAATTTATTGACTGTAGCAAAAAAAGTTCCTAAATTTTGATTATAGAGAGAAAATATAGGTATCAGTCGATATAATATGTATGTATAGGATAAGCATAGATAAATTACTTTTTTTCCTACATTTGCTACTGTGCGTTTTTTGTATTCTAATATATGCTTAAAAGAAGCAGTTTTCTGGATCAATCATGTTTATCTGCCTATAAAGCCTAATGAATCAAAACCTTTTTATCCGTTTGCCTAAATCTTGGCTGAGCTAAATACATAAATCCGCTGGATCTCAAAGTTAATAACTAGTCTCGTATTTTATCTTGCCTGTGAACCTTTACGCAATATAATACAGTGATGAAGTGATGATTTATAATATAGTTTTCATTTGCATCTGCTACAATTAAATGATGTATGTCGATTCTGTGCATGCAAGCGTTAACGAGCTTCGATTTAGGGTCTTTTGTAATACAGAAGGTGTTATTAACATGATATATGATATAACTTATATTATATTAAATACACTCACGGACAAAAATAACGGGACAACATAATTTTGATGCTTAATAACTATTTCACATTAATTAACGGATTCTAATCAATTCTCTGACAGCTGCATTTATTGATAAAATCAGTTTTCTTATCTTTAAATAAAAAAATTCATAAGCTATCATACACAAACAATGGGCTTTTCCAGCCATTTTTTTTATTTCAGAATGCAAAAGTACTCCAATCGAACAGCTCATTTCCAAAAAATTAGAATTTTTTCTGATCAAATTCACTAGGCCCGGATCTACGGGAGGGGGCAAAAGGCGCATGTGCCCCGGGTTGCAAGCGAGGGGGGCAGCAAGTTGACAACCAATACAAAGATATAGTACGTACGGTTAACGTTAATAGAATTTTATTTTTGTATACATATACGATTAAGGCAAAAACATAAGAGAGGTACTTCATATACCTAATACTTTTCAGAATGAAAATAAATATAAAGTTATTTATAAACAAGCTTAATTTAACAAAACCTATTGGCAACGATGTGTAACAAACAATGAAAATGAAAGAATGGTGCAACAAAAGTAAAGCAACATTCTAAATATGTTTGTGAAAAAATAGTTTATTTTAAAATATTGGCCTGAAGAATTTTGGTAGATTTTGTAAGAGTTTACTTTATTACCAGTAAATCATTCTACACCGAGTTCCGAGTTCTTACATTTTGTGTTTAATTCTATACGAATTAATTACTCTTATTTAGTTAGAATTAAGGCGGCAATTGCCATCATGGCAATTTGTTTTACTCAACTACAGTTTCTCGAAAATAATTTTACTTATAACGAAAGAGGAAATTAAGTAAAAATATGAAAATTGAAACGACAGAAAAAGCAGTCGACATACAAATTAAAAAATTCTCATTACCACCGTGGGATTTTGCATCTAGAATCTGCTGAAATTCCAGCAATTATGACTAGTCCCAGGATAATTTAAATCTATTTGGAAGAGATCTATGAACACACAGCGTTTAGTCTGGACGTAGATCACTGAAACAACGTCATATTGAATAGCATGCAGGATACGCCTAAAGCTACAATTAAACGTGGTCGATGAAGTCTTTTCGAGTAGTACCGAAATTACAGTAACCCAACGTCTGATTTTAAAATGTACCTTCTGAGTTTTAAAAGCTGCTAGATATACAATTTAATACACAAACTATCCATTAAATTCATAGACAAGTTTAAAAGATGATTTCTTGAATAATTCTTAAGATATCTTTTATATAGGGTATTTAAATATGACTTCCATTTTATTAAGGCTTTTCTTCTAATTTCAGAAAAATGGATCTAATAGAAAAACACTGGTACCTCACTGTTACATTGGCATTGGTAACCCATTTAGTAACTGCGTACGGAACAGGAATGGGTAAGTAACCATTTTATATTTTCTGACGTAACCAAGGCTATATATACACTGAAAAACTGCTTTGCGAAATTATAGTAAAAATCATTGATTATGGGTTGCCCGAACTAATTGGGTATATTTTACTAACGTAAATCTACCAAAACTATGGGAAAGTTGGTACCATTGTGTTACATAGTAATTTACACAACATAAATATGTAATTTTACAAAATAACCGTAAAAATAATGCCCTTTTTCACTTGCTTTTGGTACAGTTAAGTTTGTAAAATATACCCAATTAGTTCTCGTAATTCGTACTCAGTACTCACTTGGAAATAACGAATATCAATCACACCCAGTGTCAAATCAGAGTCTTGCACGGAAATAATAGACTATCCAGAAACGGTAGGTACCTATTTATTAAAAGACAACAAATTAATATTTTCATATTATTTCAGTATCTGGGTTTGTTGTGACAATTTATGTGACATAACATAAAAAAAGAACGTCCTCAAGGTATGTCGTGGAATCAATCATGCATGTCTTGAATTATTACTCTTGAAAGGTAACATAGGATGGGTATAAGATATAGGGGAATGAAAAATAGAACCGTTAGAACAAGAAGCTTTTATGATCGAAAGTTACTTTAGAAATGTTAGCAGGGTTGTTAATGGCCAGTGGGTTTATACGCCATTCAGGATTTTCACACATATAGTCATGGATTCGCCAAGTTTTGGCTTTGTTTAGAGAAACTGGAATTGTGAATAGAAAGGAAGGCAGTGGGAGACCCAAAGTTGGCACTGCACAAAAAGTAGAAGAATTGAGGCAAATTGTTAATGAACACCCACAAACCCCTATTTGGCGTTTAAGCCAGCAAGTAAATGTGCCTTATGGAACCTGCAATACAATCCTGAAATGTGACCTGCATATGCACGCTTATGTAAATGGTTATGTAAATTCTCAACAAATGAGAATGTGGAGTTCTGAAAATCTACATTTCTTGATAGGGAATCCTCTGCATTCACAGAAAGTTGGCGGCCATATCGAAAAGAAGGTTAATTAGACCGATTTTTTTGAAGGGGCTCTCAATTCGGCGCGATACCGTAATGAAATTTTAGAAGATTTTGTAAACGCATTAGACGATGAAGAGAAGCGCAAGGCTACTTCTAGCAGGACGGAGCTCCAATTCACGTAACTCTTGATAATTAAAATTTTTTGGAAAATTTTTTTGAAGACCGAATCTTAGTCGTAATATGCCAGTTAGGTGGCCACCACGGTCCTGCGATCTCACGCCGTGCGACTTTTTTATGGCCGCACATTAAAAACTCGGATTTCAAAACCACTTGTGAAAATTTAGAAGACCTACGGGCTAGAAGTACAAATAAATTTCAGGAGATTAGCAACTCCCCCTAAGTGCTTACCAATGTTTTTGATGCTGTAATAAGAAGAATGAGAACTTGTTTAGAAGTAGAAGGTGGACACGTCTCTCGTTTAGTTTAAATTTATAATTTTTAAGTTCCTTGTTGTATATGTTTTTTTTTAATTCTGTATTATGCAATGACAATAATGTAGTTTTCTTAAAAATAACACTTCATAACTTGACACTTTTATTTTTCATTGACCTATACCTGTTGCCTACGTTGCCTTTTAAGAGTAATAATTCAAGATATACGTGATTGATTCCGCGGCATACTTAAATTAAACAGGCAAATAATCGGTTGAGATTACGGTAGTAGCGGCGAAAGCTTCTCCCTGAATATTTATTATTTACATAATTACATAATAGATCCTTCGTCCAAAATCAAAATTTTTATCTACATTTTTTAAGAAAAAAGATTTGGTGTTTAAAATTGAAAACCAAAATTCCAATACTTTTGCCCCGTTCTCGGAAATTATGATTTTCATTTTATTAAAAAGAAATAATTTAGAAACATTTAAACTGTATGGCCTGAGGACGTTCAAGTGACAACAGTATGAATATTATTTTCATAGCCGAGACTGGTATTAAAATAATTTAGTGTCATTGCTCACTATGCCATAACGGCACGATTTTCCGCGCGCAATTTTTGAGAATCACATGTACAGAGAAATGCAAATTTTTGACTGCGGCAGCGAAAATTCGCTGCCGTTACCGCCTAGTGGGCGAACAGACTTACAATCGACTGAACAATTTTTTTGTTTACAGAAACTGTCAATACATAAGCTTATTAAACAGGCAATTGCCACTATAAAACCCTTAGAGATGTTTATTTTTTAATTTATTTTTAACACAGGGAGGACTTGACTCTGAGGTAAACTAATTTCACAAGAGGGCAGGTTAATTTAACAGGAGATTTTTTAAAATTTGGAATAACATTAAGCCTGAGTGCTGAATTGGTGCCTTTTATTGACCTAAATAAATTGCCAAAAGCTGATAGCAGAAAAAATACATCTTCACGTTCCTAGATGACCTTGAAAAATCTTTTAAAAACATTTTCGACAAATCATTTGCAGTTTTTCGCTTGCTGTTCTCACAAAAATAACTCAGAATACACCATTCTGATCTTGGATGAATTAAGAATGGATACGGGATGATTTAACATTCTCTGAAGCCAAAACGAACCATTCTAAGCGACATTGTAAACACAATTTGTAAACATTGGCCACATCTTATTTTACCTTATATTTTTGTACAAAAAATACGTTAGAAGCATCACAAGATTTACTAATAGTAATAAAAGCCCTAAATATTTTATTTTCTGCTAAATGATAATACATTTAGGTTAGAAAGCTCTTAAATACATTATTTCTAAATTCTTATTTAAAGTCGCTCCGAGTCATGTATAAATCTATAAGCCGCACTTTTTCTTTTCTAGTTCATTAGACAAAGACATACGTGTAACCGAGTGTTCAGACGTATTTCCTAAGCAACCAACAGAGACAGCAACACTTCTGAGCTTCAACACTCCAATGCTATTTTATCTCTTTCTACTACCATTCTTCATTCAATTACGTATTTCCTAAAGTTCGTAAACTGGACCTCTAGGGTAAGATGTTTTCATAACAAACAACAAATAAACAGGCTACACGTTCGATACGCTCACAGTATACGGAACACCGAATCCTTTCTAATTCATCCAAGATTCTGATGAAGGTAGCTACAAGTCGTGTTCCTATTCCCTCCCACCCATTACCTGAGTCTTTAGTTTGCGTTTTACTTCCAGAAATCTCTCTTGGTCTCAATTTGGGGCTGCTTTTGTTGTGATCAAATTTTAGTTTGTATTAAACGATCCCTTGCAGTAGTTCCACAATCTAAGGAAGATGCTTCTGCAACCATCTTAATATGCCGTTCAACAGTCTGAGTATGACATGAAAATTTTACTATTTCAGTCCCGTCCGGAACTTCTAAAGTCTACTCACAAAGTACTTCTTCACTAATATGATTGGTTGAAGAGGGTTCAGTTATATAATCACAGACTGTCAGTCAATAAACTAAATATATTCTGTAGCTCTAAAATTAATTTTTGGTGCTTTAAATTCACGTATACAACAGTTGTCCATAAAAGTAGTTATTCTTTATGAAATTTTATCAAACAAACTGAGAACTTACCTAAAACAGGATGAATTATGTATAAAAAATAATCCACAGATAAAAAAATAACTCTATGAAGTCTAATAACACAAAGAACACTCAAAGACGTAAAACAGAAGAAAAACGACGGAAAAATTCCAAAAATCTGGAAAATCACAGAAAAATAAAGGTTTTGTTCCCGAATGTCCAACCCTGTGCGCCAAATTTCAATCAGCTGATGCTGGTAATTTCATTTTTTCAAGATGGCGGATAGTTCCTTTGCCAACACAAAAATGTTATTTTAGACAGAGTTTACCATATTATTCGGCTAAGAGTTTTATACTTATCACCTGTCGGAAGAACTTTATTACTATGTATTTATAAGCTGTATACTGGTAATTTTAATTTTATATTTTTATTCTAATGTTATGCATTCAATTTTAAGTTTGTATTAGTATCTAGAACGCTGACTTGTGGAAGTATGTAAAACATACATGGGTGTTATAATGAATAAATTTATTTTATATCATATAAATGCAATAAATATTAAAATTTAAATTCATTTGGTTGTCAACTTACACCATAAATTCCTTGGAAATATTTAACTATAAAAAGTTACAGGTAATAATATGATTTTGCGTATACTAATGCCTTTTAATGCTTAAATTAACACTATATCGTAAATTTAAACCGCTCCTGTGTTCTAATTTTATTCGTATTACTAGAATGATCGATATCACCTGATGTCAGTCATACCATCAAATTATACAGTAAGTTTCTTTGTCCTTATTTGTGATGACAGCCTTTAATGACTTAATTCTACTTATTACTTTTCTTAAGAAAGTGTTATTTCTTTTAACGATAAAACATTGTCACGCATTCGAGTTTACATATTGTAATAAATAATTTAGGAACAGTTTAAAAATTATGACATTAGTTCATATTTGGTAGCTTCCATTCAAATATTTATGACATCTAAAACAAACAAAAGCGTATTTGGTAAACTTTAACGTTCAGATTCACTAAGAAGGTTTAAGATTTAGTACTGGTTTAAATTAAGATATTCTAGCTGATCAGTCAGGTCTCGAGAGGTTCTTGTCCTGTCATTGTTAATAAGTCGTCATTAAAAACAGGATTTATTGTAATATTTCAGCGATTGTGTTGCTTTTCAAATAATTTTCATCTTGAAATATGCTGCCAGAATAAATTTAGTTTTGATTCGGTTTATTTTGGAAAGTACGTACTAAAATTGGCCTTTTCTTGATAAATGTGTGGTAAAACTTAAGACACAAATCTATAGTATAAAACTTAATTGTCTTATTTTTACGCTTGTCAGTTTAAAACTTTTGGTTATCAAATTAGATCGGTCTAGCGTTGGAGAATCTGGTCGTTATATTTTGCGAGGAGCACCATTAACGAGTAAAATACGAGTAAGCAAGACAGGGGTTATAAGTCCCTTTATATAAAAAGTTGTATATTTGTTGTTTTACTAATACTAAAATATAGAAAAATAATAAAAACAGCAGCAGTGGTTTTTCAGTTTTAAAAATGTTACATAATATGTAAGGATTATTTAATTTACACTTATGGGTAAAATGAACCCCGAAAATACAACCGTTTTAGGCAAAGAAGATTCACAATAATTAAAATAAACTTATTTTATTAAAGTTTAACAGAAAATTCATTGAAAACAATTTTAAAGAAACTTGGTTTTATAAAATACAACTTTGTTATAAAATTAACAGCAAAATAATAAAAAAATTTAATTAATAGTAAGAAATACTAAAAAAACTTGCCTAATATTACGAGAATCGTATTGCCGCGCTTTGCTTTACATTTACAAATAACAACTGCAATTTTCAAATACCTTTTGGATCAATTATGCCATATTACCTGCCATATTGAACAGACAAAAGTACAGTTTAAAAAGTGCCTTAATTTACATCAAAGTGTACAAATAAATAAAGCTCCAAACCAATCCTATTGTTGCAATTGTGGTCATAATATTTAATTCTGTCGAAGAAATCAAGCTTATTGTGAAAGTGAAAAAAAAATCACCGATTCTTCTAAACAATTGCTTAATATTATGAAGATTTGTATATTTTATCAAAATAAAGTTTAGAAAAGACAGAGTCTAGGAAGATTAGAAAAATACATACCTATTCAGGAGCTGGCCAAAGAAAACATTTAAATGTAATAAATAATAACATTTAATTTTATTAGGTTGTCCCATAAAATCTGTCTAGTAAAAATAACTATTATACATTTTAACTATGCCACCTGTGGTGGTTCCGAAATTTTTCCATTTTAGTTTTAACTTTATAACAATAATTTCATTTTATTATTACATAAAGTTACACCTTATTTGTAAGGTAATTATCAGCACGAGAAAATATAAACATGGTTTATTTTGGTTTCGAAAGAATGCTTCGTTCAAACGTGTACAACAAGATGATGTTTCCAATAAGATCTATTGGGAATTAAAAATGTTTATAGCCTTTATCAGGTGAAGCAATCCTGTCAGTAGTTCTTTTACGGAGGATGCGTCTTGGGGTCCTTGTTGTCCCCCAAATGGTAGTCTTCAAGGAGCTAGAAAATCATTCACAAATAATATGAGAGATTGTTTCCTTGTCTTCACTGTGTAATCCGCACAAGACCAACCTGGTGCAGACGATTGTGAGCAGATGTTTTCTTAATTATTTAGTTAGTTTATTACCAGGTTGGTTGCAAAATTGAATTGACTCCTGTGATGTTTTCTCAATATGTAATTAAAAGGGTCCAACGTCTCTGCAACTGTAAATTCCTAGATAACAGTTATTTTAATTCCGATATATACAGGGTGTCCGAAATCGAATGGAAAATGACTTATTTTACCATGCAGTGGCTTTCTGGAGAGAAAATGGACCGATTTAGACCAACTCGTCTTAGTAAAATTTTGCCTCCTTAAATAGTTATATTTCTTAAAACTTTTTATTTTCCATTTTTTAAGTTAATTTATTCGTTGTTTAGCCTTTTTTGTTTCAAAAATCGCTTTTATTTTGTCTTTTTTTAATGACAGGAGGGTATGCAACTGGCTATTCAGGAACGAAGGATACTTTTCCATTAAACTCTATTTCTAAAATGGTAGCAAATTTTGTTCATAATCTGAAAAAATGTTTAAAAACTTTAAAAAAATCAAATACCCGGTCCACTTCCCAATTATTTTGACTGTTTTTTAAGAAGTCGAAGTTCAGTTTTTTAAACTTCATTAAAATATAATAAAGATGCATTGTGAAATAATAAATTTTATGATGTCGAATTATAAAAATGTGTTATCCCATATGGGATTGTCAAACCTACATTAAATCCGATTCTAATAAGATTCTAATCCGATATTTTATTAATAAAACACTACCCACGAGCATGGGTATTACAGTAGCTAAAAGGAAAAAGACTAATCCGTAATTTAATGTTATTTTTTGCCACATAAAATAATAAATAATAGTTTAATTTCATTAGCATTGTCAGCTTAACCCATAAAAAGTAAAACATTATCTTACATATTAAATTTTTTAGTAATTTTATTATTATGCAGCACAGAATTAATGTCTAATATATTTTTTTGTACGACCGGACTATTTTGGGTTGTTTTCTGTCCCCTTATACGAGAGTATGTTGTATTTACTGGTTGCTAAGGCTAACACGAAGGTAACTACTCGAGCCGAATATTTCTAGCCACCATGCCTTTTTAATCCCAAAACATCTACACCTTTACTGGCTAACAGTGCAGCAGAAGTGCGTCTAAAAGAATGATCAGTAAAATTGGCTGAAACTGAAACTTGTAGTTTTAAATATGCAGCAATTTTCCAATTGTTTATTACTACCTGTGCCCTGCATTTTCCACCTCGATGAAAAGTGATAAAATATTGACGTTTTTAAACCGTGAAACCAATGTTAAACTTTGGAATGTTTAGCAATACTTTATTACTCATTAGGTTGTCAGCTTAAACGATAAAAACTATCAAACCAATTAAACATAAAAATTTGCAACTATAAAGTTTTATATCACGCATTTACAGCAATGCACAAGCTGTCACACGGTCATAAATTTAAAACTAGCTTTACAATTTTCATATCACTACTTAGAATACTTTTAATTAGCAAATCAAATGAACAAGATATCTGACTATGACAGTATTATTTTAAAAAAGTTTTTAGATCAAAACAGTGCAGTGTCATAAATGAATAGACACTGCGCTGGGTTGGGTTGGGTTGGGTTCTTTCGTAGAGCACCGTAGATCACTTCTAGGCTTCATAAACGAAATATTCGTAAAAATTGTCACCAAGTTTCAACTAGATACTAATTTGTGTCTTCTAGATATTTAGGAAAACTTTTTTTTTAAATTCAATTTAAATGTATTAAAAACAAAGTCGTTTAGGATCTATGTTTATATGAACTTTTTGTCTTGAAACTGCGCAAGGAATAATACCCTGAAGTTTGGTGACATACTTTATTAACATCCTGTATATAAAAGAAGAAACTGACTGACTGTTGAGGGCGAATTAATGCGGAGGATATATATATATATTATCTGAGTAATGTGGAAGAAGAATTTGGATTGGATTATTTGTTACCTCTAGATATGGGAGTTCTACGCTGATGAAATATTACTACTTTTTGATTAAATGTTGTTTTATTTTTAACTTTTGTAACATATCTTTAACAGAGCTGCTCACAATTTTGTCATCTCTTTTATTCTCAATTATTTATCCTTATCTTTTGTTTTTCTAAAACTACTTCGTTTTTATATTACCAAAAGGTATTTCTACCAAACATTAACTGGTACATATAACAATTTGTGGGATCGTGTACTGAGCAAGTGGTACGCCACAAATACTCCCCTCTCTAAAAAAAAAAATAAATAATAAAAAGAATTTCATCAAATTTTTAAACGTTAACAGAATTCAATGCGAAAGAAACTTTTTTTACGTTTTTATTTGGAATAACAGATTCATCATGCTCCGCCAACAGGAAAGCAGGTTTAATTCTGTCTATACTAACAACTACATCTTTATTATCTTTAAAAATAACAAATGATTTCGTGACACACAAACGGTTTCTCCAGGTTATGCCTATTAATTGCTTCTGGCTTTAAATTAGCAAAACATTCGCGTAAACTGATCAAGATAGGAAAAGTGTCAATGATTTCGTGAGAAGTTGTAAAAAATTCTCCGGGCAATCGTAAAGGTTGACCATACATTAGTTCTGCAGGTGAACATTGAAGGTCTTCCTTTATTGCCGATCTTAGACCTAAGAGAATTAATGGTAGTTCATCTTTCCACCTATTTCTATTTCCTCTAGCTGTTAGAGCCGCCTTTAAAGTTCTGTGAAATCTTTCAATCATTCCATTGCTCTGCGGATGATATGTTGTTGTGTGTATTCTATGAATACCAAGAAGTTTACTAAACTCTGAGAACAATGCTGACTCGAATTGAGTTCCCTGGTCATGAGTGAAAAATAGTGTGTATAGAGAGTTTTTGCCACAGTTTGTGCTGATATGTTAGATAGAGGATAGGCTTCTGTCCACCTAGTGACTCTTTCAATAACTGTAAGAATATACGTGCATCCTCCTGAAGGAACTAGAGGACCGACTAAATCGATGTGAATATGTTCAAAACGACCTTTTGGAATGTCAAATTTACCTATAGGAGATTTTGTATGTTTATTGATTTTAGAAGTCTGACAACCTAGACAACATTTAACCCACTGATGAATATCTGAATTCATCTTAGGCCAAAAATATCGTGAACCTACTAATGTTTTTGAAGCGCGAATGCCAGGATGAGATATGCCATGCAAGTTTTGAAAAATCGTAAATCTAAGTTCTTTTGGTATATAAATTATTTTATTCGTCGAAGAAACTTCGCACCAAACTTTAATTTTGGTGAAAGAAACTTTTTCCTCTTTTAATATAAATTTGCAGTTTTTGTTTAAATTTTGACTTTGAATTAATGTTTTAAGTTCTTTGTCCGCATCTTGTGCTTGTTTTAAAGAACAGATATCTATGTCAAATATATCTAAAGATCCCATGTTGTCATGTATGCGTGAGAGAGTATCAGCAATGACGTTTGATTTTCCTTTGATATATCGAATATCAGTTGTAAACTGAGCAATGTATTCTAAATAACGAAATTGACGTGGACTTCTGTCTGCTTTGGACTGAAAAATTGTAGTTAAAGGTTTATGGTCACAAAAAGTCAAGAATTCATTACCTTCTAAAAAATGTTGAAAATGTCTGATTGCTGCATAAATGGCTAACAATTCGCGATCAAAAGTAGAGTATTTTTGCTGAGAAGGGCTAAGTTTTTTTGAAAAATACGCAATAGGTTGCGAAAAATTATCATAAGTTTGTTCTAGTACAGCAGCGATGCCCGTACTAGAAGCGTCTGTTGTCAACGAAAGTTTGGCGCTAGGTCTAGGATGTGCTAGAATTGTTGCTTCAGCAAGTAGAGTTTTCGCTTTGTTAAAACTATTCTCACACTCCTCTGGCCAATCGCTTATATTTTTATTTTTATTATTTTGCAAGTCAACTGAGAGTTTATGCAAAGGAATTAATATTTCTGACATTTTCGGTACAAAGCGATGGTAGAAATTGATCATTCCTATGAATCGTTGCAATTGTTTCAGTGTCTTTGGTGTCGGAAAATTTTTAATTACATTTATGCGTTCTTCTGAAGGTGAAATACCTTTTTCAGAGATGGAATGTCCCAAAAAATTTAAATTTGCTACTCCAAATTCACACTTTGAAGGTTTGAGACTTATTCCAAATTGATCGAGTCGCTCAAATAAAATATTTAAATGTTGAAAATGTTCGTCCTCATTTTTACTTGCTACTAAAATATCGTCAATGTAAACAAAAATAAAATCGAGTCCTTGAGTTACCTCATTAATAAATCTTTGGAAAGTCTGGGCAGCGTTTCGTAAACCAAAAGGCATTCGTTGAAACTCGAAAAGACCAAAAGGTGTAGTGATAGCTGTTTTGAAAATATCTTCCTCCGCTACCGGTATTTGATGATAAGCTCTCACTAAGTCAATTTTTGAGAAAATGGTACTGCCATGGACATGCAAGTTAAAATCTTGAATATGTGGTAATGGATACCTGTCTGGTGTCGTGACTCCATTTAAAAAACGATAATCCCCGCATGGTCGCCAATCAGAAGAATCTTTTTTAGGCACCATATGTAAAGGGGAAGCTACTGAAGAAGAGGATGGTCGGCAAATGCCTTGTGCAACCATCTGTTCAAACTCAGCTTTGGCAATTTTAAATTTAATGAAGTCGAGACGACGTGGACGACAAAAAGGTAAATGTCCATTAGTGACAATATGATGTTTAATTGAATGTTTGGCAGGTAGCACAAAATCTGGTGAAGAAATAAGTTTAGGGTATTTTCTAAGAAGTTGGGTATATTTTGTTTCGACAGCAAATAGTTTGGGAGTTGGAACATCTGAATTAACTAAAGAAGCTTTTGAAATCAAAGTAGTTTCAGAGTCAATGAGACATTTGTTTTTAACATCTACTAGCAAACCAAAATGGGCCAGAAAATCTGCGCCAATGATGGGACGATTAATATCAGCTACAGTAAAAATAAATGGGAAGTTGCGTCTGAGCTTAAGATTTACTTTTATAAACTTTTTGCCATAAGTTGTAATGGGAGTACCATTAGCGGCAGTTAAAAAAAAATCTTTATCTTTTTTTAGATCTGAAAATACATCCCGAGGAATAACAGATACATCTGCACCGGTATCTATCAAAAACTGTAGTTTGTTAGAATCGTCAAACACGAAGAGGCGGCGATTTTTATATTTTACTATCCCACTGTCTGCTGTCGAAACTTTTACATGTTTTTTGAATTTTCTTTAGACTGAAAAGTTTCGTATAGCATACACCAAGGTCCTTGACATTTTAATGCTCTTTTTCCAAACTTGTTATGATAAAAACATACGCGATTTTTTGAGGATGACCGAGAACGACTGTTAGAGCGACTTCTACAGGAAACACATTGATTATTTTGATTTCTGTTAGGTGTGTTAGAAAAATTTTGAAAGTGTGACAATTGATTTTGAAGTGAATTAATTTGTTGTTCCATAGATTGTTGTTTTTGAGACATGGAATGAAGAAGATTTTGACAATTAGTTGAAAAATCAGAAAAAGCTTTCATTAATTCGTTTGGAACGGTAGATGAATTACCTATATAGGGAACTGATCGATCGACAAGGTGCCGTGTTTCAACTTCAGAAACTTTTTTAAAAATAGAAGTTGGTCGATAAGTTTCCCATATATTGTCGGCTATTTCTAAAAGTTCATTGACAACTTTCCTACCAGATGCAGTCAATGCTACCAAAATTGTTTTTGGTAAGCGTCTTTTCCACAATTTAAGCAGCAATTCCTGGCTAACCATCTGTGAACCACCAGCTGTATTAAGCATTTCTCTATAAAAATCTGAAGGCTTGCGGTCACCCATTTCGGAGCCAGAAAGAAGGTCATCAAGTCTTTTTTCTTCACTTGAAGTTAACCTGTTGATTAGAATTTCTTTTAGTTTATTGTACATATCAGATTGTGGAGGGTTCGAAATAATGTCATAAATATTTGACACTATCTCTAAAGGTAAGTTAGCTATAACCAGGAAATATTTCGTTTTGTCTGCAGTGATACGAGAAACTGCAAATTGTGCCTCAATTTGACTAAACCAAATTTCTGGTTTTGTGATCCAGAAAGGAGGTAATTTAATTGATGAAATGTTTTCATTGTTAGCATTGACAGAACCGTTACTTTGATTAGTACTGACATGTTTGTCAATGAGAGGGTTGTCACCAATGTTTTCTTCTGTCATTTCGATGAAATATAAAAGAAAGAAGCAAAAATAATATTATTATTATCAAAGTGAATTATTCAGAGAGGTAAGTAAAAGGGGCGCAAACCACTTACCCAGCAGCCGACTCTGATTTCTATAATAAATTTAAGTCTTTTCTAATGTTCTTTGTTCTTTTTACTTCTTCCACGACTGGTTTCTAGAAGGATTTTTCTGGGCTGCTTTCTCAAACAAAGTCAATACATTTTTCTAATCTTCTTTTTTTTCTTTGTAGATCTTCTACGGCTCCAAGACAGAGATCAAAGAATTACCATCACCTCGGAATCTACTCCCAATAGATTGAATCCCGATCCATTGGAATCCGTGTTCGCCAATAAACGTGAAGAAAACACTCACGTCGAGGGGTCACCAATTATGTTGAGGGCGAATTAATGCGGAGGATATATATATATATATATATATATATATATATATATATATATATATATATATATATATATATATATATATTATCTGAGTAATGTGGAAGAAGAATTTGGATTGGATTATTTGTTACCTCTAGATATGGGAGTTCTACGCTGATGAAATATTACTACTTTTTGATTAAATGTTGTTTTATTTTTAACTTTTGTAACATATCTTTAACAGAGCTGCTCACAATTTTGTCATCTCTTTTATTCTCAATTATTTATCCTTATCTTTTGTTTTTCTAAAACTACTTCGTTTTTATATTACCAAAAGGTATTTCTACCAAACATTAACTGGTACATATAACAATTTGTGGGATCGTGTACTGAGCAAGTGGTACGCCACACTGACATATCAACGTACAGCCCACACCGCTGTGCTGAGTCTAGAAACTTGAGATTTTGCACAGAGGTTTCTTATTTAACGTAGGCATCTGCTAAGGAAAGGCTTTTTAAAATGCAACCCATAAGGGGGTGAAACAGGAGTTCAAACTTGGTATGGAGAAAAAATATGAGATGGTCCTATTAATTCGAAACTTCATAAACGTACTCTAAAAAATTAATGTTTAACGTAACACGTAACAAGGTAACGTAACAACACGTGGTTCGTAGTTTTAAATAAATCAACCCCTAAGGGGGTAAAATGGGAGTTTAAAGTTTGTAATGGAATAAAATTTTTATACCGCGGACGATGGCGCGGACGGAAGCTAGTTTAAGATATTTTTGTTTAAATTTAGCGAAGTAGGAATGTATTAAACAAGAAAAAAAATTGTACGCCTGTTTATTTTAAATATTAAAAATAAATAGGTTTTACAAAAAGCTATTGGTGTCAAATGTCAATTTGTTTAATCATATGAAAACTTCGTTCCATCCGATGCCACTCAGTTTAAATTTTTTTCGAAACAGAATGAGTTAAAATATTGCATCCGATCGGTTTCATCTACTCTCAAGTGACGCTGTACACATACAGAATAATTATAAAACTGAAAAGTTGAAAAGTGACATTAAATTTTGTCCTATAGAGAGAGTAAAAATTTCGTGACACTAAATTTTATTAAGAATTCTTGGTAGTGCTGTTTTTTTTGAAAATTATTGTAATATATACTTAAAAAATTAATGAATTAGAATAAACAAGCAGTATGTAGCAGTACTCTTATATTTTTAAATCAAGGCTCATACCTGTATTAAACTTCCGGTTAGATTCCTAAAAAATTACTTAACTTTTCTTCTAAGAAGCAGGTATTTACCTCGACTTGAAGATAAAAGGATAAGAGGATAACAAATACACGTTTTTTACATTTAGAGATGCCTATTGAAATCTTTAGTATTCTTGAAGCCACCGAGTGTAAATATTTACCCATTGTTTGCGAAAAAAATGCGCAGATTGTATGTATCTCAATTTAAAAGCTTCTGATATATTTTTTAGGGATTTCTTTTACTGTTTAAAGAACGTGTACAGAATGCTTAAAAGTCGCAAATACATAAAATGGTATTAAATTTAAAGACATGAAATAAATTAGCATGGGCGCCGCCGTCAGGTCAAAATCCATGTGGTAAAGGTAAATTATGAGCAAATAATTATTTTTCATTGACGATATTTTTCGAAAAGAGTTTTTATGATTTTTTTTTCAAAAAACTTCTTTCCCGACAACATTTTTTTTAAGTAAATTTTTACGAAATTTTTTTTTCAAAAATAAAAAACGAATATCCATTTATCAAAAGAAGAATAAAAAGATATTTTTCAAGCTTCGTTGTTTTTTTGGAAAAAGCTTTTTTTTCAAGAAACATATTTTTCAAAAGTCATTTAAAAAAACAACATTCTTTCCGGATATTTTTTTCCAAATCCAGAAAAATTTAGCAAAAAAAAATTTTGAAACATTGATCGAAATAACCATTATTCAAAAATATCTTTTCGTACCCCATTTTTTGAAGATATAATTTTTTGAAAACTATTTTTTTCAATTTGTTAACAAAATAAGATTTTTCGAAATGTTTTCTAAAAAATTGTCTTTTGAGAAATGATGTTATTTTGTGTTTAATGTTCAATAATTTTTTTTAAACACATGTTTTTCTGCAAAATTTGCTTTTGAATTTTTTTCCTCGAAAAGTTGGTTTTTGAAAAAATATAATTTCGAGAAATTCTGTTTTTAAGAAGATATTTCAGAAAATGTGTTTTTGAACAAAATGTTTTCTAAAAAGCCCGATATTTTCTCCCATTAATCATCTAATAATAAATATTAAAACAATAAAATTAGAGCTCATTAACTAACCTCAATGTCTTGTAATTTCCTATATTATTTTAGTTGTTTACTTGTTAGATATAGTAGGCACAAATAACAAATTAAAATTAATTATTATTATTTTTGGAAACAGCTCTAAATAAATATTCCAATTTGGAATTTATCTGTCACAAAAACACTACAATTTTACCGGTCTTGCAAAAACAAATAAATTAGAGGCTAGATTTTATAAAGGTGCACCAATTTCTTAAAAATGTTGTGCCTGGCTTTAAAGTCAAAAATAAAATACCAGCAGCAGGTGGGGGGGGGGGACTGCCCTCTTTGCCCCTCTCAGGCGGCGCCCAGGTAAATTAGATAGTTAAAAAATTGGTCTTTTTAAAGTTGGAACGTAACGGAGAATTAAAATAAGAAAGATAAACTATTACTTTTATGTATCGATATCCATTATTAGTTTAATTTCCAAGGGTGCGAGAAAAGAAAAAAAAATAAGTTATATATATTTTAGTTTATTGTGTCACAACAAAATGTAACTTTATTTAATTAAATAAGTAATATAACCACTGTGACCAACTCCTTTTGTTTTTTTCAATTTTTCTACCCTGAAATACAAGTTTTAAATTGGCTTTCATCAAATAATGAGATTTTAGATTCTTTACTACTTTACCTAAAATTCCTTTGTTGTAGCACTTTTGGGAATTTTTTTTTTACATTTCTACAATTAAATTTTCAAATCAGTTTTTCAGGTAGCAGAACAAGAGTGCTTGCAGACTGACGCAGTCGATTTCTCAGTTTCTTTTTCCTCGAGCATAATTAAATAAAGTTCAATAACTTACTGCTGACTAGCCAGCTGCATACCCTTGTGCCACTAGAAAAATAAAAAATGAAAGAGCCTTTTTATTTTATTATGTATTTTTCCAAATACCCTTAGCAAACAGACACATGACCTGCAACTCAAAAATAAAGAGAACTTGGTGATTGGACAATATTTCCTCTTTAAACTAAAGACGTTTAGTGTTTAATACCAAATACTGGAACCTTGTAGTCGTATGTACAGGGTGTCCAGTTTTCGACACTTTTGCAGGGTATCTCGGTTATCTTTAAAGATAGGGAGTTACGGTTTCCGCAATACTTCTTCGTGAAACGTATGATACTATAAACAGAATTTTCATAGCCCCCTTTGTTTCGCAGATACAGGGCGATTTTAAAAATGTGTAATTTTCAAGCACTCCTCGTATCTCAGTTGCCTTTTAACTTATTGGTAAGGTAAATAATTGTATAGTTTTTTGCGTAAAATCCAGTGGCGGAGTAAATTTGTTCTAGAAGGAATAAATTTGAAGATAAAAACCAAAGTTGTATTTTTTAAATGGGACACCGTGTATATTTTATTTTCATTGCTTTTTTCATAATCTTTTCAAAAATATGTAATATTTGGTATATATCTTTTAGAATAACTTCCAAGTTTTACATTAAAAAAAGAAGGTTGTTCATGTATAATTTCCCATGTTGCGCTTAGACCCTCTTGTAAGGCAATTCCTCTTGTACTTATACCTGGATTGGCTCCAACGCGTTCCAGAACTCTTTCTTCTGCTTGTGGATTCCGAGAAGTACACCATCTTTCACAATCATTTCTATTTGGTCTAAAACTACCGTTGTCTCTTAATCGTTGATGTAAATTAATGAATAATTTCTCACAAGGAATTTGACAGTTTGGAAAAATTCTGGATACAACCTGCGAGCTTTTTCAACACAATAATTAACTTTACCGAACATAAAATGAAGCTCAACCAACTCCGCAAATGAATAATCTGCTATTTTTTAAAATTAACACCTTACAACTTTTCAACAAGTTTTTGTTTGAATTTGATCACTCATAATTATTTTAATGTTATCGATAAGTACTAGATGTTTTTTTAACTTCAAATTTATGTTCGTCATAAGAATACTTCAATGTTTTAGTTGAAACACAATTCCACAATATTTTATGCAATGATTTAAATAAATCGATTTTTCTCCGAAACTATTAGGCTAGTTATTTTTTTACAAAAATACCTTTTTTGTGTAAAACAATCCTCGGAATCTTGATTTTTTTGTAGAATTTTAAAAATGCGTAATGTAAAAATATTAGGAATAAATAAGCTAAGCCACCAGGAACGTCCCTGACAAAATTTGACGCTAACTCTCGGTATCAAAAATTAGCATTTATTAATCATTGATATTAGTTCATGTGCTAAGATGCACACCGGTACCTCAAGCGGTTGCAAAGAAATAAAATAGAAACCAGTCGTTTGAGGTCACCTTCGGACGGCCATAGCTCCCGTATAAGACATTTTAAGAACCTACATTCATATTTTCATATGTAGAATCTCCCCTTAAAATATACGAACAAAAATTCCGGACACCCTGTATATGTACATAATATTATAAATATAATTACGGAAACCTACTAATGATAAAAATTAATTTACTTGGATAGCATTACATTAAAAATTGCGGAAAGAGCTCTATTTCATTGCTATTTACATAACGTTGTCACAGTTATACTACATTTATTTTACACAAAATTATATGTTATTTAGGTGACATGACCTTTCATACCTAGTTATTAAATAGCCATGCTCCAATATTGCTTATGTACGATAGTCAACACGCCAGACAATGTCGCCACTAATTTAACATCATAGTAGTTCGTACTTACTGCAAAATTATGCATAGTTGTTGCCTAATTTTTATGCCTTAATTTTGGTGTATAAATTAAAAACACGAACTGCACAGGTCTAAAGTAAATGGACTCTTAAAAGATAGACATATTTTTTAAATTGTACTTTAAGCTTAATTTTAATATTTGAAATATTTAAAGACGTTTGCTACCACAAGGGTAAATAAGAAATAGATTCAACAATTAAAAAATGCCTAACCAGAATCATCTCTGTACATATTATTAATAAAACATTTGTTGGTCGAATTGTTACTGCAACGAAGCAAGGTAGTGATGGGCTGTTTGACATATTATTTGTGATCTAGTAGTTTAAAATCGCGAACAAAGACCACAATCACATTTACAACACTACAAATACAATAATTATTATAACCTTTCCGTTATCATGGCCAGGGCTTCATCTGCAGATTCAAAATCTCTGTTCGAAACTTCTTAGTTATCTGATCTGGCGAGCTGTCATCGAAACTTAGTTGTTTATTTTTCTAACAGCTGCAAATTGATATTTACTTTTTTCGATTTCCAGTTCTGGTTGCTTTGTTTATTGACAACCTGGTATTCCGTTCTTGAGGAGGTGACTTAGCTATACTTTTTTTAACTTGTAGCCTGTAAAATCGCTAGAGTTTTTTTTTTTCAAGTTTTTTAATGCATCTGAAGCCTCATTCTTATCTAGGTTCTATGGTCTAAAATACATCCCTTTTCTAATCCGAGCTGAATTCCCCTGGAATCAGTTGTTCTACGATCTCTCTTATATAGTTTTAGTTACCTCATACCCACATAGTTCCCTTTATTAGGAAGGAAAATGATGATTCACAGTCTTGCACTACCATAGTAAAGCTAAATACTTACTCTGAGAATTTACTTGTTAAGGCACAAGTTTCCTTCATTTATTACAATGGTACAAAGATAACTTGTGCACCTCTTAGTTTCAGACTCCAAACACCGGCATCGTCTCTGGGGGGGGGGGGGGATGGATTTTTTAGGGCGAAAAGCGCCATTTGCAGACCTCTCCTTGGTACCTAATAACTCGAAAACAAGACGTCGCGTCGGTTCGAAAAACGAAATCATAAGTAAAACTTTAAAATCTCAAATACTTTCCTTTTGCAATAGATTTACCTAAACCTAAAATCTCTGGAAAATGGATATATTTGGAAAAAACTGGAAATTTCGATTTTAGACCCAGATATTTCACGGTTTTTAAATTTTTGTGGGGTCGAAATAAATGATATCCAAACTTTTTAGTTTCTTTCTTTATCGGAAGGAAGCCAATCACCGATTAAATTTCGATTTTTTAACTATTTTGCCCCCTACATCGGTGCATTTGAATCACTGCTTCTTTTTCTATCTAATTTTTCCCAATTTTTCAACAATATCTTATAAAAGGATAATCACACTTTAAAATGAATACCGAATAGCTCATCCAGGAGCGTACTTAAGCGATAAAAACCAAATTTTCTTGATTTTTTCTGACAAATCCTATTCTTAACCGACATTATTCCACACTATTTAGTGATCTTTTTGAGTTTATTTTATCCGTTAATTATCTAAGAATACCTGCCACTAATTTAAATTGCTTATTTTTTTGTTAAAGTTATAAATAAACAGGTTTATTTGCATCGGGACATGCAAAATTTGAAAATTTTTGAATTTCCAAAGATTGCCATTGATTTATGTTATATGCATATTCTACATTCTATTAAAAATGCTTAAAGTGCTTTGTTTAGTCGTGGTTAGGCGAGGATATAAAATAACCAATATCAAATTGAAGCCACGAACATCACTGTGATCAAAAAATCACGGTATCCCTCATTACTAAATCCACATCAAACTCGATTGAAACCAAATAAAAAACCTGCACTACAAGTTTACGATGCCAAATTTGTTATTATAATTTAATTTTAATTTAGCTACTGGAATTTGTTTTTTAAAATGTTAGCAACCCAATTAAATATAAGCACTATTTATGATGGTTTAATAAGATAACATGTCGCTGAACCTTACAAATCTAATTTATGAGCTACAAATTCTGTTTGAAAATTATGTCAATGATTAAAAAATAATAGATATTTAATGTGTATTTTATTGAATATTTAAATATTCTAGGAGCTATTAAAATAATTGTCCTGGTTGTAATTTTATTAAAAAAACTTTTGTGTGTAAAAACGTTTTCAAATTAATATCAAATTATAATAAATTTGTAGGGTATTCAACTCCATAAATGACACTAAGATTTAAAGACGAAAGTTTTTCGCTTCTTAATTAGGGCTTTTAATCCCGATTTGTCGGAAAACCCCTTTTTCCTACGACCACCTATGAAAGTGAGAAAAAAGCACGGTTAACTTGGCGAGAAAGTGCCATATATCACACGCGTGTTGAAAAGTACTTTACAACACACGTGTTGAAAAGTACTTAAAATGATATTGAAATAAATGGTGCCAAGTTCATTTGTTTTATTTTCAGCACCATTGATGAAAATATTAGTGTTGAAAGTGATGGTTTTAAAAAACAGAAATTGACAACATTCCCTCTCGTGTGAAAAATGTCACTTTCAACCCAACAATTTTTCCAATATCTTTTCCTTGATTGTAGTGACAGATTATAAGATTTTTTAGCTCCATACTCGTTTCTTTCCCTTTTCTACCCATCATTAACTTATAGTGATTTCTTTTGTTTTAAAGGCACTTTCCTATACTAAACTAACTAGACCTTTTTATATGCCTTTATTGCAAGGTACAAACGTTCTAAATATGGCAATAAATTTTAAGGTATACGAATAATTTTTTGTTGTCTGAAATTGTGTTTTTTTTTAATTCTATAAACACTTCATAATTATTGTATCATCAACAAATGGGAATTTCTAGCTAATATCATGAAGGCCACTTTACGCAGAGAACAAATAAGAATATATTTCTGTTATTTAGAATACCGAAACTAAAATATGATTTGCCTGGATGTACTAATACCTTTTTGACCTACTGTAGACTTTATTTAGCCCCTCCATCGTCTGAAATTCTGCTTCCCAAGAAATGAAAATAAATTTTTCTTTAGCAGGTATCCCGCTCACAATAAAGTGTTGATTTTGCATTAGTCGTTATTCGATTTGTTTTTGGTCGTCAAACCAAATTTTTTCATCACATTTTCTAACAGAATTAGTTGCCTTACTGCCAGCAAACATTTATTTGTGTTACAAAGAAAAAGTCGTTCGCATATTGAGCTCGACGAGATATAATAGCTCTGTTCGTAGAGAAATCACAAACCGATCAGCGCCAATAAAATTTTAGTTATTGGGTAACGTGACAGTTTGCGGACTAGTTTCCAGTAATTTCATTGGCTCTGACTGGTTTGAAACTGTTCTGGGAACAGGGCTATTATCAGTAATGTAATTCTTTTGTTACATTACTCTATTACTCACCGTTCAACTCGACGCAATTTTAAACAAAGGGAGAGTATCTAATTAGGCATTGTGTAAAACAATAATATAGTCGCCGAATCGTGCTAGTGAGTTCCTTTTTTGAATCTCCCTAGCCCTAGATCGATTGCTTCGCCAAGCCTCGATTTAGTTATCTGAGTCTTTATTGACGACATGAGTGGATAAAGCTGATATGTAGCATTCTCTTCGTGTACGTTTTTTGACATTATTTTTTTTATCTAAGACAGTCCACGTATACTTCTGGCCTAAGCACTATCGTACCGTGAGCATCTGAAGAGAAGGTAAATGTAATCTATTAACACAGGATTTAAAGAATTGGTTGGAAGGGAAAGGGAAAACATCTGCAGGCAATTTGTTCCTTAACCCTAGCCGGACCAAAATAATATATATTTTTTAAGTTACCAAAATGGGGCCATTGCTGACCGTAGTCCGTAAAGTGTTTTTTTCTTGAATATTGGAGAATATATTTTTATTTTAAATAAAAGAGTAGATTTTAAAATTTTAAACATATTACTAGAAAAATTAAACCGTCTTTTAACATGAATAACACATGTAGTTTGTGCAGAAAAGGTTGGCTGGTGACGGTATAATCATGGCGTAACATTTAACCTTTTTTATAAACTATTACTTAACTCTACTAATGTTTTATACAAAAAAATACTAATTTGTTATACAAAAAAAACGCGATACACAAAGCAACATATCTCAAAACCGGGTCAGCGGTGACCAAAATGCTTTTTTTTATATAAATAAATAATTTGTATCTAAAATGAGACAAAGGGCATATTTTTCGTCATAAATTAGGAGAACCCACGGAAAAACGCTGAGGAGAAATCAAGAAATTAGGAGATATTCACAAAATTGCAATTTGGGGTCAAATCTGTGTTTTTGGTAGTCTTATAATAAGGATATCTTTCCATCAAAATGGAATGCTGTCTAATTCCCAAGAAGTCCTAATTATGGATTCAGTATTCAGTACATCATTTGGTGCCTCGCGTTCTGTTTTCACAAGATTTATAGGAAGATGAAACAGGCTGTCAAATTGATTCTTGGTAGAACTTGCTAGTAAATAATCATTGTAATAGTAAAAGTAATTAATTAAATACGAATGATCTACTGGCGTGTTCAACATATCTTGTTTGTCTAAAAACCGGACTGTTTTTAGTTTTTATTAACCTATAAATTGGTCGCCGTTAAAGGCACCTTTTATGTCATAAGTAACATAAAACAAGATACTAAAATTTGTAGTTTCCAAAATAAATTCCCCTAATTTACGCTAATAAAATCGACATAAAAATTACATCATAAATATTTTATCTCGTAAAAAATATGCATTAAAAAGGTTTACTCAATAATAAGCTATACCACATATTTATGAGCACAAAGACTGCCATAATATGACTGTACTCATGGATTTATTAAGAATGGATACGGGATGATTTAACATTCTTTGAAGCCAAAACAAACCATTCTAAGCGACAGTGTAAACACAATTTGTAAACATTGGCCACATCTTATTTTACCTTGTATTTTTGTACAAAAATACGTTAGGAGCATCACAAGATTTACTAAAAGTAATAAAAGCCCTAAAATATTTTATTTTTCTGCTAAATAATAATAAATTTAAGTTAAAAAGGTTTTATTATTTATAGGATATATTATTTCTAAAGGTTTATTTACAGTCGCTCCGAGTCATTTATAAATCTATAAGTCGCACTTTGTCTTTTCTAGTTCATTAGACAAAGACGTACGCGATTCCAACGTTTTAAGATTTTACAGTGTCCTATTTATTTTTCTGTAAAACAGGCTATGAATGGAACAACTGCCAAGATTGTAATAACACATTTTTTTATGTATCACTTTTAATATTTACATTCTGATTCACTAAAAAGGTTTAAGATTTAGTACTGGTTTAAATTAAGATCTTCTACTTAATCAGGTAGGTTTTGAGAGGTTTTTGTCCTGCCACTGTTAATAAATCTTCATTAAAAACTTACAAGTCATTCTTCTAATATTTCAGCGATTTCCTTGGTCTCCAAACGATTTTCATCTTTAAACATGTTGCTAGAATGAATTTAGTTCAGTTATTGTGGAAAGTACGTACTCAAATTGCAATTTATTTTTTTATAAATTTGTGAAAAATCTCGAAAAAAAATTGATAATATTAAACTTAGTTGTCTTATTCTTACACTTGTCAGTGTAAAACTTTTAGTTGTTAAATTCGACCGATCTTGCGCTGGAGAATCTGGCTGTTAATGTTTTTAACCCGTTTTGCACATAACATGACAGTTAAAACAAATGATTTAATTAATTGGTTTATATTTTTACGGCCAGATTATTAGTAAGACCTGACCTAATTTGATAATAGTAATCAATGGTTTCAGTTGATACGTGCAAGAATACGATATTCACATACGTTCTGCACTATCGATTTTTTTAAAAAAGGAAAACTTAACTGACCAACTTGAACAACGATCGGCAACTGGTGGACCGCGGTCCGTATCCGGACCGCGGAAGGTGGAAAACTGGACCGCCCAAAAATCTTAATTAAGTTGTAAGAACAAATACTTATCTATCTTATATTATTTTTAAGAATAAAAATAAAATTTAAAAACTAATATGAGTTTTTATAAGCCACGTTCCTCTTTGAAAAATATAAAAAAGGTCTCTGGACCTCAATTAAATTTTTCAAAAATATCCATATCCCGGAAATTACTTGCCGAGCCCTGAACTATAAGATCTAAATTTAAACCAGCACTAACTGAAAGTTTAACCTTGTTAGCGAATTCCGTGGTTTAAATTTTAAACCCTTTATTTTAAACCGGGTATTTAGTAATTTAAAATTTTGTCCATAATAACGTTGCTTCTAATAACGACGCGATGCCGACTTTTTAATTCGTTGTTCAGACGACTTTAGGTGAATCAAGAGCGCACCAAGAGAAAGCTATGGGGCTATAGTCTTCCTATAAGACAGATTTTCTTTTTCAGATATTATTATAATATTTAATGTTGGACGTTTACTGTCTTGATGTGTTTTTAGTCACACCGCCACCAAGTGGTTCCGGGTTCCGGCAATAGGCCATAATTCAAAATATGTATTGCCAGGGATCTGTTAAGTAGGCATTGCTTTGGGTTCAAAACGAACCAATAAATCTTTCGCACTTATGGACTAATTTCAATCGATTTGTCAACGGCAAAAATTGTGCATTTTAAGTACGATATCAGCAGTATAAAATTGAGTTAAAAATATGTTTTTTATTTAGTAATGTCGTAAATTGTAATAAATATTTAAATCCCTCGTTATGTGGCCTTAGTAGCACAAGTACATGATTCTTTTTTAGTAAAATTTGTTGTTTAAAAGGTGTTATTTGCAGATGTTTTTGGACATTAATCAAATGGATGTTTTTTTTTGGCCGCGCTTGTGATATCATTTTATCTTGATTTTTAACTGTATTGCCTGCCTTGTCCTCCGGAAAAATGTACATAACCTACTTTTACATAGTCTCCTTTTTATGAGGATATAATTTTTATTCAGTGCTGTCCAACTTCTCAAGTTATAATAGTAAGTAAACTTCTCGTCAACAAGTTTGCACAATGTCATTTTTTCGGTAATTTTTACAGCTTTGTGGATCAAAAACGGCTCAACTGACTTAAGCAAATTAAATTAAAAAGCTAATTTATTGAAAGGTAGCTACGAGGATCGCCTTAACCTAATAAGAGCCACATTTTTTTATACAGGGTGGAAAAGAACGCTATGTAAAAAAGTAACTACCACGTGGCATTCCTCTAAATATTTTTTTCTCAGATTTTATTTTCACATTATGTGGAAGCTTGGGTTAATACCTAAGAACAATAATTAATTTTTTTAAGTCCTGTTACTACAACTATCATCATAATTATTTTGAAAAACAGCCGTAAATTTTAAGATATTCTGATATTCACTAGCTCAACAATCTGTATCGTGTGTATTAGTAAGTATTATTAGTTATATATTATTTAGAAAAGAGTATATTGTTTTATTAGGAGTAAAAGCGATACTTTTATGACGAGTCTGTAGGTTTACCGGACGAACGAAGTGAGTCCGGCAATTACAGACGAGTCAAAAGGAATTGTTTTACTAAGAATAAAACATACTATTTTTTCTTCAAACGTCGTTTAAATACAGAAAAATAAAGATATAAAATTGTTCAATTTTTTCATTTAAAAATGTTGAGTTTCGGGTGGGCCTAGCGTTGCTATGGATTTATTGTTTCTATTCTATTGTTTCCCAAATAAGACCTAACCTAGAGTACTGCTCCCACATCTGGGGAGCGGCATCACCTTGGACACTTAAGATCCTTGATTCTATCCAAAAAAGAGCCATTCGACTTATCAATGACACAATGACCCAGCTCTCACGAGAAAACTCCCTTCTCTCGCGCAGCGTCGCGCTGTAGGGTATTTATCACATTTCTACCGCTACTTCCACGGATTTTGCTCTGAAGAACTAGCCGGTATTATTCCCCCCTTGAATGTCCCTAACGGAACAACAAGAGGCGCGTTACGTATGCATCCCTTTACTGTCCAGCTACAAAAGCCTAGAACAGACCACTTCTCTCGCTCATTCATACCTAGGGTCTCCAGATTATGGAACAAATTGCCTGCAGATGTTTTCCCTTCCCGTCCCAACCTCCAATCCTTCAAATCCCGTGTCAATAGACTACATTTCCCTTCTCTTCAGACACCCACGGTACGTTAGTAGTTAGAAGTCTACGTGGGATGTCTTAGATAAAAAAAATATTGTATTGTTTGATACCGACGCCTCGTTCGATTTGACAAGTGTCGTGTATATTATTGCGAGCAACTTTCTTTAATTGTTACTCTTTTAAAAATACCATTTTTTAAAACCACACTTTTTCAATTCACATTCAAATGTTAAACTCATAATTTATTTTATTTATTTTTATTATTTATTATTTTTTGATAGATTTCTTGTATTATTCAACATATATTTATTCATGAGTACACAGTCATACTTTTACCTGCGCTCTCAGCGGCGGAAAAAGTACTTTTACTTCCCCTGCCAATAGCAAACGCCTACTGACAAAAAAGCAAAACTTTAACGACAAAAAATTAGTAGAAAAATGTCAGGTTTATTGACATTTCAAGAAAAATACTTTTACTTAGCATGTTGTATAGAAAATAATTGTTAAATTAATATGACTTAAGCGTTTGGCTTTTTAACGGTCTTTTCTGTTTGTAGTAAATTTTTACTATTTTGCATCAAAATTTAAACAATCTGAACACATGACATCAGCTCGGTATTTTCCTATTTCAGTCCTCTTTTTCGAAGAGCGTTAAACGTTAAGAGCTGAAATTTAGCATAGGTAGAATAAAAGCAGATTTAAAATACAAAAAAAAATTGGGGTTGTTATTTTGGAGGTAAACAAATTACAACTTTGTTTTACTTTTAAGTTCAGTGTCGGGGGTATCAAATAAAAGCCTACATAATGGAGAATACAAACACACATATAATTTACTTATTTAGTAACTCTTGTTATGTAAAATTTTAAACAAAGTTATGAAAACGGTTGTATCTTTCCTACACTTTGTAAAATCAGATTAGAACAATTCTGACAAAAATCAAGGGTTTGTAGAATGATACAAACAGTAGAAAAAATGATATTAATAAATATTGTATTATGAAATACTTATCACGCTAGCTGGACTCATACTTCACCGTTTTTTTTGTATGGCTTGTTTACAATAACCCTAACTACTGTGCGCCGGCTTGTATTCTAACTATAGCCTTAATACAAATAAATACATTTCAGAGAATGTGATAGATATAATGCCTGGTCACCAGATTTACATTAATAAAGTGCTTTTTCAGCTTAGAAATTAATGACCTTACTCTTCCCAGAATTTCAATTTAATATTTAATGAAAAACAATGAAAATTATGCAAAAATTTTAAAGAATTATTGTTAGACGTCGTAATGTGAGAAATTTAACGAAACAAAATCCGTAAAAATTTCCGAGTAATAACAAAATTTATATATTACCAGGTTGACCATGGGCAGACCAAATTACGGTATGGACACGCGTAAATAATTTCTTTAAAAGCTTATTGGGCGTAGTCAGTGGCGCAGTTGCTGTTCGCAATTGAAGATACCAGTGACATCCAAACTAGATTGCTTGTGATTGGTGGGTTGGGTAATTAAAACGAAGGAATTAGTCACCGTAAATCTGTTTCAAGATCGTATCCCAAAATTTTTAATATATTTTAAGATTTATAAGAACAGTCTGCTTTTATTAATCGTCCTTTCCAAGCAGGAATTTTAAATAAGTCAACTTTCTGTTGTCCAAGGTAACCCAAGATATTTTACCTCTACCGCAAAAGTAATCTATTCCTTGTATTATGTTGGCGGCTATGCTTGTCTATCCATTTTTGTTGAGTAAAATAAATAACAGCAGGTCTCTGTTAGCCAACTGGTATGCTTTTCTTCATACAGCATGCACATACCACATAAACCAAATTTAAGGCCTTGTGAAGAATGTTTTATATTACTCTTTAGGACCTTGCATCTAACTATTCTATAACTAAATCGCCAGCTTTGCAGATCCACTCTATCCAGTAAGAAGCCCTCTTGTAGCCTAGTACTTGACCGATCCACCGTGTTATCAATTATGCAATAAAAATTTACATAAATTAGTGCAAGAGGAAGCAGAATTGGGTTCTCAGCCTGTTAGATTTGTTAGTAGCGGTTCAAATATATTCTAAAATAAAGAATCATGGGCGAGACAAAAATAGCAAACTTGATCGTTATGGAAAATAAGCGGTGTTGGTATATTCGGGATTTAATCTTTTTATTACAGGTAAATTGGGGCCAGGCGAACCTAAGGACCAAAATTGTCACAGGTAAACTGGGGACAATGTCTAAACATAGGTACGTAGGATTAAAAAGGGTGGTATTAAAAGTAATTAGTGAAATTAGGTAGGTATATTAAATGTATATTAAAATTTTATTTATGCACATTTCTATGATTAGGTGATAGTATATTATTTTGAGTTATATGTGACAGAACGCAGTGAAAAATGGAAAATTTCGAATTTGTTGTTAGTGAACGTGGTAAAGCCCTAATTCTGTACTGTGGTTTTACTTTTTCAAAAAAAAGTGTGTTAAAGACCTCTGGTGTAAGTTTTTCGATTTGCACTAACAAAAAATGTCAGGCAAAATTGTATACAATTGGAGACTCTTGTATTACCCGCAAAGAAAATGTGCAGCACAACCATGAAAGCTATACACGAGCGAAACAATCAGCAGAAAGAAAATTAGCAACAGTGCCAAAAGAAAAACGACGACTGACATCTTGGAACGACCATCAAAAATTATTCACACAGTTTTAAGAGAAAACGTTGGCGATTTAGAAAATATAACATCAACCGGTATGAGTCTCATAAGAAAAAATTTGCGGTACTTGTTTGAATGTGAAAAAATGTATCTAGATGGAACCTTTCAATATTGTACCAAATTTTTTTGTCAACTCTTCACAATTCATGCCATTAACAACGGTCATTATATACCTATAGCATTTTGCTTGTTACCAGATAAATCTACTGAGTCTTACACAACTTTATTTAGACACATACAAAGCATAATATGTCAAAACTATGTTTTTAATCCAAAAATTGTAGTTTCAGATTTTTAGCAAGCTACCTATACATAATGCTAAAGGTATTGTTTTTCCTACTTCACAAATAACGGGATGCAAGTTTCACTTAGGTCAAGCTTGGTTTAGAAAGATACAAAGGACTAAAAAATGACTATAGTGCTCCAAATATTAAAGTAGGGAAGTGGTTACGTCATTTATTTGGTCTGGCCTTTTTAGATCCTATTGAAGTGTCAGATTATTTTGTATTTGATTTTGTAGAGTGTCAACCTAATACAAAAGCTATTATTAGTATGCCAGATTATTTAGTTGAGAACTATATATCTGAGCAAGCTAAATTTCCACCAATATTATGGGCTTCATGTAGTAGCTCTACAGAGAATACCACAAATAAATGCTTGTGAGAGTTTCCACTCTAAATTAATAAGTGTTTTTATAGTGCGCTTCCATCGCTATTTAACTTTATTAATGTATTAATACAACCTAGACTGATACATATATTAAAATTAATAGTATTACATTTCCCAAAAAAAATACAAAATAAAGCTGTCCGCACAAAACAAGAATTGCTAAGATCGAATTTAGACAAATATAAAAATGGTGAAATGTCAAGAATACATTTTGTCAAATGTGTTTCCTATATTGGAGAAAGTCATGTATCCAATCATGTACCACCTACTTTTCACTAACTTTTTTATAAAGACATTTTGTTTCTTTGTATAGAAGTAAAACAATTTTTTGGAAGCATTATGTGAATTTTTGCTGTTGTTATTTTATGTTAGATTATTTTTAATAAATTTTTTTGATATAAAATGGACTTTTATTTTAATATCTAAATTCTAAATAGTAAATACGTACCTATTTTTTTCTCCCCAATTTACCTGCTACCTGGTAAGATGACTCTCACCGATTTACCTGTACCTTTTTTGACCATCAAATATTTTATTGCCCTTTCTCCCCAATTAACCGGTCACCAAAATAAGACCTACCAACAAATGCTCTAGGAATGGAGCGAAGGGTCTCCTGAATTTTTTTTTATCCTTTGAGATGATCCAGAGATGGAACCATCTCTAGGGATTTCACCAACCCTTTAAGTGGATGTGTTGGGTGATACCATCTCAGTGATCGGGCAGAAAATGGTCCGACCAGTCAAGTTAAACTTCGCTTAAGTGTGGTGGTTATATCATTAATGAGAAAAGCTCTTGATAATTTCTTAAAAATCTAGTAATAATTCGGCTATATTATTTTAAATTTTATTATCAATCGTCTAATTAATGTCTTAATTATAATCATACCGAAAGATATAATATATTATTGCAATCAAAATAATTGGATCATTACATGACAATTTTTGCAGATTCCCTTGTGGAGTAACGAGTAACATGACGGAAGCAACACAGCCAAGAATAATATCAATATTTATCATCTAATAAAGGAGCTATTGCTCATTTTACAACTTCATTAGCTTAGCTTTGTTACGCATCGGTGAATAAATTAAATCTACTTCCGTATGTATGCTGTACTTGTGAAAAATATCTTTTTAAATTTTCTCTTAACAGGTACACACCTGGCTTTCCAGGTCTTTCGATAACAATTGCTTGCGTACTTTTAATAGTGCTTGAAAAATGTGCTATCAACATATTTTAAAATAAAAACGGCACAGTCATTTTCCAATATATTATGATGAAGTATAGTTCTTATTTTAAAATAATATGTTGATAGCATATTCTTCAAGCAAATTACCAAATATTTGATTTTTGGAAAAATCAGCTAAAATGGATGCATTTTGATGGGATGATAATTCTGCAAGATTTTAAATGAATTCCTTCGATGGTGTAGAAATGCAACAGTGTGACACTTCCAATCTAAAACCATGCAGTGTCACCATCCGGTCAAAATGCGGGGGAGCGGTGATACATGACTGAAAACTTAACCTTTCCACACGAAGAATCCAAGCCTCAATAACAATCTACTGTGGGTGTCTACTCATCTGAGACCTGTAGATTAAGGGAAAAAGAAAAAGCTTTTGCAGCCAAAAAAACCCTTAATCAGGACACCATTTATACAGGGTTCTGGGGTCCTACCGACTGAACAGTATTAGAAATAGTCAAATGAGAAATAATAGAGTGAGTTCTTCTGATGATGAGAAATACGAGAATCAGTAGTGAAAATATTTTTAAATAACAGATCATCATCCACAGCACGTTCCTGGCTATCGGTCAGTGAGAGAACGATTTTTTGTGTGAGTCGTATGGCTCTCTTTTTAATAGAATCAAGAAAATTGTTAACGGTGGTATCGCTAGTCATATGTTGGAACAGTCTTATTTGAGGTGTATATAGAGGGTGTACAAATTAAAAAAGAAAAGGTGTTTTCGTGCTAAAAAGAAACTAAGATAGACCGTCAAGTCAAAAAGCGCAAGGGAAATTGAGTTTTGGCGTAATGCTTTTATGTAACAATGTATCGGATTTAGTAGTTTTTGATTTGAACATTTTTATACAAACCGTCACATAGTAAACTCTTACTAAAATTGCTGTTAAGGCATAGGTATAAATTGAATTTTGTATTGTGTTATAATTAGCTATTTTAATGGGGATCAAAAGTCCTGCTTCGAAATAAATGAAAATCCGAAAATGGAAAACACTATTTAAAATGATAATATAATAAAATGAAGTGAGTGGTAATAGTATATTATTTAACGAGCGGTAATGTAGGTCATAACTCACGCAGATGAAGTTTGCAGCACGAGCCGCAGGCGAGTGATGTAATTCATCAAGTGAGTTATGACCATTACCGCAAGTTGAATACTATACTTTATCTACGACTATAACAATAAATACTAAGATACAAGTACAGAGAAAGAACTTTATTAACTTTATTAACTTAATTTGAAAACGTCAAAATTATTCGAGTGACATTACTTCCCTCAGTAACAATAATGGACTGTTTCCTTTCAGCCAATCGGCTTGTACAGAGCCACCTTGATATTCGGTTCGTAAAGCTTTTCCGATTTATTATAGTGAGTTATAGCAGTGAGTTATTATAACTCACGCTGTTTGTTTATAGATACTATTAATTGTTCAAAAGTAGTTGAATAATTAATATATAATTTAATAGGAGTAGATAAAAAAACTTAAATTTCCTCAGACTATAATATGACAATCATAGGGGTGCTGTATTTGTTTTTGCCTTTTTTACTTGAAGTTTAAAAACGATTTACCGTTAAGTCCATGAAATGGGTATATTAACTTAATCTCGCAAATTTCCAAGAAAACTGCGTTTTATGTTTCGCATCATACACAGTCTCATAATTCGTGCTTAATAATTTATTAAAAATCTAAGGATGCAAATACTTTTTTTTAGAGGCTAAAAAGCCAGTTACTTCTGATTAAACCAACATAAGAATCCCATAAGACTTGGGACTTATATATTAATGTGTTCCTAGTTTTAATTTCTAAAAACTAATTAACCTAGGAGTAATTATTAAGTCAGCCGTCCAGTAGATATTTCGTCATTATCAATTTATTACATTGAGGTAATAAAATAAAATCTGTTGTAGTAAACATATTTAATGAATAAAAATACTAGTTATAGAATACCAAAATTGGTGAAGGCGAAGAAACAAATTATAAAAAAATATTTAGTTAGTAGACTTCAAGCCTAAGTACTAACGTACTGTGGGCGTCTGAGGAGAGGGGAAATTAATCTATTGACACGGGATTTAAAGGATTAGAGGTTAAATTAAGTGTACAGACCTCTCGGATTAGTTAAAAATCAGGGTGCCCAGAGGCTAGGAGGTCTAATCTCTAATACCGGAGATTTTCATCAAATGTTCAAGAATTGTAATGATATAGAAAACAGTGTAGGATAGTATTTTGTTATAACTTTGCTCAAATTAAAAGGGTGTTTGTCAAACTTTTCTTCATATTATAAGTATAGATGACTATTGTTAGGGTTTAGTTTTTTTTAATGTTAGGTTGATTTCATGTTTTCTTTTTCCTTATCCTATACCTAATTGGTTAATCTATTGGATATTGTAAACTAAATAAATAAATAAGAAAAGACAACAAAGGACAATAGAAATTTTGTAAAATGTAGGTATAATTTTAGAAGTAATTCCTGGATAATTCTAGAATAACTTTTTCATTACTATATTCGTTCATGTGATTCCTCTTTAAAAATAACACCATTCCTAATTCTTACCTGTCAGAGACAAGCTTACAAACTACTATAAATAATATAATGTACTAATGGGGGTCCACACAAGAGCATCACCTGTTCACATATTTGGACCCATTATGATCTCATAAAAATGTTTTTTTACCATTTTGTTTTCGTTGTTTGTTTTTGATTGTAACAAGAGACCTTTTATTAAGACAAAGCCGTCGCTTTCTTTCCCACGCAACAGGTAGGATGTAGCCAAGACGAGATTTAATCAGTCATTTTAGTGACTTTTATAGCCATTAGTGGGATCGGTGATGTGATTTCGCACGGCACTGTCCTTTTTTCCATCTGATTACTTTTATCTGGTGAGTAATGCATAAGATTTTTGTTGTAATAGTAAAATTGCGAAAATAAAGTGCCTAAAATTTAGAAGAGAAGTGATATGACAAATTGACAACTGAAGTACAACAGCTCCTTATACATTAGGAAAGTATCTCCAAGTGATAATAAACTGGAGCCAACCTAACAAACATCATATACCAGGGGCCTTTATCTCTTACTTCCTGGGTCATAATTCATGGCATCCATGACAAGATTGAATAGATACGGACTCAAGGCCGAACTCTAGTGCAATCCAATCAATTGTAATTTAATACTAATTCTTACCTGTTTCCTGGCCAATCTTTATGTAGTTTTCTGATATCTTTTCTCCCGTATGCACTACGGTGGATCTCTGTAGAAGGCCTATTCTAGGCCAATAAAAACCTGAGTAAACCTCCTCTTGTATGGTGACGATTAAGAATTTAGCGTACGTTACCCTCTTAGCAAGTAACGCTCTAGTTTAGCCACACACTAGTTATGCAGACGATTATATAATATAATACTTGGATTACCCTTAACTGAATTTATAAATAGTTGCACATTTCCAAGTAGTAATAACATTGATTGTTTTCCTCGAAGACTAGTCTCATAATTAAATTTAAAAAGAAACAAAATATCGTTCCATTCACAGTTTTGGCTATTAAGGCTTTCTAAAATGCAGTAATGCATTTTAGAACGCTTTGGAACTTTCGTTTACTGTCGCAGAAAATACCAGCAGTACTTATCTCATCCACATGACATGAGTTTTCAAGCCCTAGGACATAAATAATCATTCAATCCTGTTGCAATCGCTGTCAAACATTATTTTAATAGAAACGTCAGAAGCTTGGGTTTATATTCTCAGCCAAAAATCTCTTTCCTCATCCAATCTGTATACTCTACCAGATCCACGAGACATTTTCTAAAAACAATTAAAAAAAATCATCTCCCACCATCTCCGACACATGAATTTAACACTTGAATCTCGTCAAAAATCGCTTTCGAACATATCATTATTTCAACAGAACCACCAGTAGCTTAGGTTGGGATATTTTCGAAGCCCAAAAATCTCTATTCTTATTTAATATTTATACTTTCTGGGATCTACGAAATTTTTTTGTGGAAACCAATTTTTCGAAAAAGAAAATAATACGTATTCTCTCTTTCTCCTGTGGTGCCGTCTCGGAGTCTGAGGTTGACTAGCAACATGGCATACTATCTCCATGGATCTCCCACCGATCTATAAGCTATTCTCTGTTGAGCCTTTTTGTTTCTATCATGGTGCTTTCTTGGATTGTTGTTGTATTGGTTTACCCCTGCCTTTTACATCGCAGTACTATAACAATTAAAACTGCTGCAGCTTGTGATATTCCAGCTTCAAGCCCTGTCCAGGACCATGTCCTCTACGCGTTGCGCTGGTACTGGTGATCGCTGCTGCCCTTCACCAGAGAGGGATATAGGAACGAAAAAATAATAAATAGAATGGATGTGGTTTGCGAACTGATATCGCCCGGGGTTGAGAAATGGGAGAAAATCAGTAGCTAGTGCAGGCCACATAAGGGCCATAACTCTATAGCAGCCTGTCCTCTACTGGGAATGGCAGAAGAGTGCTATTCGCTACCGGGAATACGTACCTACAGGATTTATTTTTGCCCTTGAACATGAAGAATCCTTTAACGTTGTTGAAATCGCTTTCGAACCTGATCTCATTATTTCAATAGAAACGAGATTCCAAAAATTGATTTTCTCATTTCACATTTTTCAACAATAAAATATTCCGAAAACTAAATTTTGAACCTTTATAGTTTAAAGAATTAATAAAAAAAGAGATAGAAAAGCATCGTGAGACAATCCCAACAAACCCGAGCACACATGAACAGATTCGCCTTTTTTGGAGTTTGGCCAGATTTGCTAAGGTGAACTCAGGCTTTATTTGTATTCTTAACGACATTTTTCAAACTATTAAAGTCTGATATCCTAACAAAATAGTTAGTATTATGGCCCCAACAATATATTCTGACCATATTAACCTTATCTAGTAAACGTAATTCTATAATGTATTTTAAAAAATTATATTTCCAAAACGCGATTTTTTTTAAATGTTAATTCGAAAAACAAAAAATGGAGAAATGTACCTAAAACGGAGTTTTTCGAAAAAATGTATATTCAAGAGAGTTTTTTTTCATAGATTTCAAATTAACAATTTTCATATAGAACCAAACCAAACCAAATTTTCCAACCCTTTGACCGATATTATGTTTGCTACGGAGTGTGAGTTAAAGAAACAATCTGCTAAATATTTTTGAAACGACAAGTCAATTTTGAGTTAAGTACTGTTACTGTTACCAAATAAATGTTACGAAAAGGTAAGTTTTACTATTTTACTGTTACCATAAAGTGGTGTTACTTTGTCCAAATAATTAGGCAGTAATACCAACCAAACAAACCTAATTTCCATCTCGTTAAGTAAGGTAGCACGTAAATATTTATGTTACCAAAAAGTATCCGATGACCGTGTAACCGCAAATAAACAAAACCTCTAAAAGAACAGTAATAAAACCGTCAAAATAAAGGCGCATAAGCCGAAATGCCGAAGGCAGATTTGGCTCTTGTCCATTAGACATAACGTTAAGTGCTTGACCACCTGGGAGAACCACATGCCGTACAAAAAATCCAAAAATCTTTTTGTTTGCCAATTAACATTTGGATTTTTCTTTTCTCAGGAGCGTAGTGACGTGATTGGCTTTATAAAACTGTCTTATAAATGATCATATATATGTATAGCTTTTAATCGCTAAGACATCATCACTTTCGAGTGGATGGAACTGATCGGATACACTGCAGTGCCGTAGCTAGGTGAAGGCAAAATAGGCCCTTGTCTAGGGGCGCCTCGCCGGTGGCAAGGGGGGGGGGACAAAAGAGTCTATAAGCTAATTAGGTCCTGTTATAGGGACGCCAAAATCTTGGCTTGCCTTCAGTCAAATTTACCCTAGCTACGGCACTGGGATACAGGTCTATCCACACCCTGATAGAAAAATAATTATTTTTGAAGACTTAAGGCCATTTCACAGAAACAGGTTCAGAGATGATAACATCACAAAAAAGTTACACAAATGGAAGGCGATATAAACTGTTAGAGCTAATTCTATCGGTTCAAATTTTCGGAAAAAGAGGATGGGATAAAAACCTGTTAATAGGTTCTCCATTATAGACTCTTCTTCATGCAGCATGAAATTTTCATGACGATAACATTATGTAAACAAGAGGGTAGACACCAAAACCATCTTTTTACGATAATACGTTACTTTCTCATGTTAAATAAAATACTCTATGTACATATTTGCCACTCCATCCAATTATAGACCTCTCTCTCTTCTCTCTGTTGTCAGCAAAGTTATGGAGAAAGTCATCCACTTACAAGTTCTAAAATATCTAGAAAAAAACAAAATCATCCATGACAGATAGTACGAATTTCGTCACCAAAGATCCACAGCTGATCTCTTTGTCTTCGTCACATATAACTGAAACAAGTCTCTCGAATTTCATGGCGATTCCCAAATTGTTGCTCTTGATATTTCCAAGACCTTTAATCAAGTATGGCATGCCGCACTCCTCAACAAACTACTTTCATAGGGTCTTCCTCTCAAACTATGTACCTGGATCGGTAGCTTTCTCTCTAATCGGCGCATATCTGTCGTGATAGACGGTCACTCATCTAACTTTCATCCTATCAATGCTGGCGTATCCCAAGGTTCAGTCCTGGCACCAACCGTATTTCTTTTTCACATTAATGACCTGCTCTCTTCAACTAACAATGTCATCCACAGTCACGCCTCAACTCCAACATTCATTTTTCCAGGACAAGTCTTGAATCAACAGAGCTGGATAATAGACGCAGATCTATGCACATATCCCTTTCTACCTAAAAAATACTTTCCCCCTTCTACCTTACACGCTCTCTATGTTTTCCAAATGAGACCTAACCTAGAGTATTGTTCCCATATCTGGGGAGCGGCATCCCCGTCGGCACTTAGCATCCTTGATTCTATCCAAAGAGAGCCATTCGACTCATCAATGACCCTGTCATCACAAGAAAACTCCGCTCTCTCGCTCATCGCCACGCTGTTGGGTATTTATCAGTTTTCTACCGATACTTCCACGGGTTTTGCTGTGAAGAAGTAACTGCTATAATTATTTCCGTGACTGTCCCTAACAGAACAACAAGAGGCGCAATACGTGTACTTCCCTTTACTGTCCATCTACAAAAGCCTAGAACACATCACTTCTCTCGCTCATTTATACCGAGGATCTCCAGATTATGGAACGAACTGCCTGCAGATGTTTTCCCTTCCCCTCCCAACCTCCAATCCTTTAAGTCCCGTGTCAATAGATTACATTTCCCTTCCCGTCAGACGCCTACGGTACGTTAGTACTTAGGCTTGAAGTTCTCCTGGGCTGTCTCAGATAAAAAGAAGTCCATGTCTGCGCTGGAAGAACCTTTAACTGTTTCTCTTCGACAGTGAACAGGAATTAGTTTTTGTGGGAACACTGGCTAGTAGATATTCTAATCTACACTAATAACAATCCGTATGCATGCACTTTTTATTGATTATATTCCTATATTTCAAAATCATTGTCCTTAATATTTGCTATGGAATCAAATGGATTCCATTCAGTAATTTTTCCTGTAGTAACGCCTCTGTTTTTCGACATATTTATGCTTCATAAACTATATTGTTTGGCCAGGTATTTCAAGGGAAGTCTTTAATAAATATCTTGAAATTTTATTAGTATAATTGGCCATTCAAGTCATCTAAATACTCATACGATTGAGTTGAACCCCACGTGTATTTTATTAACAATTTGATTATTGTATAATCATGGATCCTGGCACAATTTGATAATGCTAGGGTTAGAATTGAGGAAGATAAATATTAAATAAATAAATGCTCAGATCTTTTAGTTATAAATGTTATAATACAATGACAATACTAGTAGTGAAATAACGTAAGATCAAGAAAAAACGTCCTCAAAGTATGCCGTAGAATCAATCCTGCATGCCTTGAATTATTACTCTTGAAAGGTAACATAGGTCAAAGATATAGGTAAATGAAAAATAGAACTGTGAAGTTCTGAAGTCTTTACTTTCAAGAAAATTAAGTATGGTAATCACGGCAGATCAGAAAGCTTTTATAATCGAAAGGTACTTTAGAAATGGAAAAAAGGTTGATGGCCAGTGGGTTTATTCAACACGGGACGCCATTCAGTATTTCCTAACAGATTTCCACACATAATAATGGATTTCGCCCAGTTTCGCCAAGTTTTGACTAGATCGGTGGCTTTGTTTAGAGAAACAGGAAGTGTGAATAGAAAGGAAGGCAGTGGGAGACCTAATGTTCGCACTACACAAAAAGTAGAAGAATTGACGCAAATTGTTAATAAACAACCACAAACCCCTATTCGGGGTTTAAGCCAGCAAGTAAATGTATCCTACGGAACCTGCAAGACAATCCTGAAATTTGACCAGCATATGCTCTTGTGTGTAAATATTAAACACCCTTTATCTCGAAAAAGAAGCGTTTGAGGATCCATGTTTTAAAATGGGACCATTCGGGAGAACTCATTTACAAAACAAAAAAAATTATCGAAATCGGTGAATCCGTTCAAGAATTATTATTCGTGACATACATAAAAAAATGACACATTCGGGTCGAATTGATAACCTCCTCGTGAAGTATGTTTTTCCAAATAGACTCGTTTTCGTTTTTTCACCATTAAATTTAGCCATTCGCTATTGAGATTTATGATATTGTTTTTAAATGAGTGTTAATTTTACGAACAGACCCTATAGAAATGCTTGGCGAAGATAAATAAAGCTACATGTCATCAGCGTATTGCCGTAAAAGCAGTGCTGAAGGTGTGTAGAAAAATCAGCTGTATAGAAAAGAAAAGAGGCCCTAAACCCTGCAGAACTCTTTTGTTGGTAATTAAAAAACTAGAGGGCTCCTTCGCTGTGGTGGCACCTTGATTTTTTATAGTGCAAAATTGTTTTTTTAAGATACTGTGGCATAGTAATGTAGCAGATCGGACGCGAAATTTTATCGGATAAAAATGATGCACAATATTTTATTTCAAAAATGTTTGATAATATTTTTAAATATAACAACTTCTTGAAATAAAACAATGACTATATATATTTTCAGTTTTCTTTGCTAAAAGCATATATACAATATACACATACACAAATATGTTTATTGCCAAATACGAAACATGAAATCAACAAAGTGGTAGATCAGAAAAATCATGACGTGAATTTATGGAGGCTTTTAAAAAACATTTAAGTTATCAGATGCATCAAAGGGCATAAATCTTCTTTATTGTTATGGGTCGGACTAGTTAATGATAAAAAACAAAACACTTAAAACATTACCTATAAAACAAATATGTTACCGGGACCTATAGATTTGTAAACACTATGAAAACCTTTCTAGAGAATTTATCTGTAAAGGTAGCCTTTCGCTGGTCAGTTTTGATTATTAAGATTAACCTTAGGTTTGTTACTGTTACTGCAAAAATTGCGTGTAAATCTTTAAAAAAAAATTATGTTTATCATACTGTATCTCGAAAAGGAAGCAGTTTTGGATCCATAATTATCATTTGTATAAAAATTAAACAAAGCAACAGTATCAGAAAAAAATGTAAACGATGTTTATAAATTATTTATTGAAATTAAAGAAACCTTATATATGAAAAGCTTGTTGTCGATGTTCCTAATAATATAAATACTGTAGTTTAAATTTAACTCGCAGAATGTGGGAAATAAGGTGAAGATGTTTCACTGGAATTTAATTCTTCAATTTCTTGTAGATATAATGAGGCCAGTGAGTATTTTAGGATCTCGTAAGCAAAAAATATCATATTCATTTGAATCTGTGACATTCTAAAAATTACTTTACGTTCACATTAAAATAATGTCGTTGGTTAATTACTAACGGTCAGATTCACTATTACTAAAACAGGGCCGGTCTAATTCGAATATTAAAATTTCAAACTAAAAAGTGTATAATCCTACATAATACATAATTTGATTTAATACATACTACTGATTATATAAATGCATGTTGCCGGGCGGCAACCCGGTTAGATACTGTTTTTAAACAAAAGGGAAAAAATAAACAATGTTCTTTGATGAATTACGAACAAAAAGTCTCTGATACTCTAAAATTAATATTTTTAAAGTTATAAAAGTTGTGAAAAATGGTGATTTTGAATGGATTCAACTCACTATAAATACGGGGTGTTGCAAAACTGCACTTAAAAAATTTGACAGGTTATTCTTAGCTAAAATTAAGAAGAAAGTTACTATTAACAAAGGTCCCTAAACGCTTTCGTACCTAAATACAGAGGGATAAAATAAATAATAAAAATTAAAATTTAATTAAAATTTTACCAGTTTGTTTCTCAGAGAAGAAACGTTTCTGAACCTGTCGCAAATTGAGCAGTTTTTATCGCCCGTGTAAAAGCATCTTTAAAAAAATATATTATACAAAGTATGGAAAGAAATATGCCCATTTTAAGCCTATACATTACATATTAACAAACTGATAATTACTTTTAAAATGTCTAAGATCTCATTAAATTAAAAAAGAAACAAATAATTTTAGTGGAATAACAGTTTTTCGTTGAGAAATAAAAACGTTCTGTGACACATCGGGCACAAATAATTAGTCGTAAGTTTGAATACGTGATGACAAAAAGAAAATCCCAAGAGTCACTTTTGATAGCTATTCTCAGCATCGAGAACACCAGATGGCTTCTTGACGTGCTTATATTTCGGAAATGATGATTTCTTGAGTCATTAGATTTCGAAAATAAATTTGAACATACCAGTCACAACAAAATACTATAGCTTTTGTTAAATATAATAGTTTTATTTGGTTGTTTAACATACAGTATTTCCGCAGGTGGCGTTTAGAAGAGGACAAATGGACAAAATTTTGAAAGATACGTAAAAATGTCACTCCAAATAAAAGTTTTTGCTTGTAAAATAAATAAGTTTCACGTTATAAAAAATTTAATTGTTTATACAGATAGCATAAAAAATACGAAAACGTTTTTTTGCGTAAGAATAAATATACCTTGCGAAACGAAGCATTTCCGGATTTATAGTATTTTTTTCTTATTTCTGGCCAAGGAATCACTTAATTTATACAGAGTGTTACAAAACTCCACCTTCAAAATATTACAATTTTGCAGTTAAGTAAGTTGAAACAGAAAAAAGCATGTGTGCGCTATGTATATTGGTGCTTTCTCGAGTCAGTCCCTCGTGCATATACATGTGTTAAAAATCCTAAAATTATCATTGTTAATTGAACGAATTTTCTTAGAAAATTTTTTTTCTTATTTCTGGTTTATTGATCTAAACATTTTTTAAAATTTACAGGAAAAGGACTAAAATACGGCACAGAAATGATCACATATTATTTATTTGTACATGATTATATCAAAAAATCCTCGAGATGTCGCAGCGTGAACAAAAATGAAACAAAAAGGTTTCTTTTACAAAATCAATTAGGGATCTTGTTAAATAGCATATTATATATTTTTGGTTTTATGGTAAACATTTTATGAAAAGATTTTAATTAAAAAAAAATTCGGTCAAGTGCAAGCAATACTTGCACAATTAGTGTTCCGTACTATCAGCCCCCACTTCACCTAAGCAAACCTCGGCCGCCCGATCTCTGCCCATACTACCCGCCTCCGACGACGGCACTAACGCCGTATAACATCGCGTATGCGCGGAGCTGAGTGGGGAGCGTTTCGAGTGAACCAAATTAAAAATTTTGAAAAACCTGTAAGGGCGGTTCAGCAACTATCAGGAAATAAACAATTAATTTGTAATAAGGGTGGGGGATAGCAATTTTTAAGCGTTTTTCCCGAAAAATGTTTGAAAAAATGCATAAAAATTACATCATATATATTGTTGAATTCGTGCTTTAATAAGCTTTTATTTGACCTCCTACACGATGCCCTTGAAAATTTGTTTCCATTTCCCAATTTACCCCCAGAGATTAACCCCCAAAATCAAAATTCAACTTTGTAGACTTCACGTCTATAATTGGGCCACCACACTCTATCTTTGTGCTAAGTTTGAAATTTTTACGTCGAATAGTTTCGGAGAAAATCACCTGTGACAGACGGATGGACGGACGGACGGACACCGAAGTGATTCCATATCAATTTTTTATTTTCACGTACATTAAAATTTAGTTTTTTAAATATTTACGGATAGGCGAGGAACGGCGCTGTTAAAACACCGAAGATTATATCAATACCTACTTTCCCATCGCAATAAAAAATAAATTTAAATTTCTCCGTTAAATTAATTACTCTATTACCTATCAGTTTTTAATATCCATGAGAAACACATAATAAACTCCTTAGGTAGTCCCAATCGGGTCCCAGGTTATTTAAAATTCTAATATTCATTATCTTTATGTCAACATACCCTTAAGCTTCTTTCCCCATCTACCTATGTTTGTTTAATGTTAAAAGCACTCTGCTTCCATTCAAAAAGCGATTAAAACATTCTCTATAGGAGTCAACCTTTTTCAAACATTAGCTTTATCTAAACAAACATCTAAACAAAGAACAAAACCGATGAAATGGTCGCAACATCTTCTTTAGTGCCGACCCGTCAGAGACCTGTAGAAGCAACTTCATTCAAGTTTTAATTTATATAAACCGAATATGGATTGGGATGGACCACATTTTAAATAAGTTTGCTTTTTAACTTTTGTGTCGGCTTGTGTATAATAAAATCCATATCAGGGTATTTCTTCACAAAAATATCTCTATCTCAGTCCCCATTCAACACATCACTTGTTTCTAAGAGGAAAGAAGTTTAGACAACTCTGCCAAAAAGTTGATATTAGCCAAATTTAAGACACCTGATATTTAAAAGAAAGATAATGTCTCTTCTTTACTTTTTTTATCTAAACAAGACCATTTTCACTACCATCCCCACCCTGAAGTTGAATACTTTTGTGATTTTAATAATTTATTATAGCATCTAAATTTAAAAAAAGAAATTATAAAACAATATAAAGAAAACCAAAACCATCGGCAACTTTCTTATATATTTATAATTTTAAAATACAATATTTCCATAGTCAGGTGACATAATTTGAGGTTATAGTAATCCCCATATCCCCATATTAAAGTGATTTGTTCGTTGTGAAAAATGTCTTTTAAAAATGGACAAAAGTTTAAAAGCTATGAAGAACTAAAAATATCAAAAGTATCAAAATAACTTTAAACAAATATTTTGGAAGGGATCTAGTAGAAGGATTCCACGGAAGGAAAGAAGCCACTCCGCCGAGTGGCTATTGGAGAAGCTGCCTAAAGGCTACGTCAGTCTGATGATCCCCAACAAGGGTGAAAGCTCACTGTCTGCCAGCCCGGGGTTGTCCATTAGATCTTGGACTCCCCGTACTTTGATGCAAAAACATAACCTACTGTTTTTCAGTCCGCATAGCCATTATTTTTCTTCACTTTATATATATATATATATATATATATATATATATATATATATATATATATATATATATATATATATATATATATATATATATATATATTATCATATTATCAATGAAAACTGAGCACACCTAAGCACAAAGTGTCTACGCTGCGCTGTATTCAGTGGCGCACGCAGGGGGAGGTGGGCTGAAGTCCCCTCAGACCAACATCCTAGACACACAAAACTTAAAAAAGTGCACTACTAATGGAAAAAATGTCAATAGACTCACTTGCGTGGAACGATTTTGTGTAACTTGGCTTCACGTTAGCGTGAAAGTAGACACGGCGTTTTTTAAATGCGAAACCAGATTCATGACCACTTTGATTTTTTGAATAAAAATGTGTAAAAATTTAGAGATTTTAAGAAATTTCTTTAAAAAAATACACGATTTTGGAGAATCTATTTAAATCCAGACGACTATTAAAAAAAATCTGTTCTATTCTTATTTGACATGAACTTTGGCATCCGATGGGTATAGGTATACGTGCAATAATTTCATAACAAAACTATGCAAAAATAATTTGAGGGGTATGAGTGCAGAGAGTAAATTGAGTTAAAAAGAAAACATTATGGGGATCTTTAAGCAGAATATTAATGATTTATTGATATTTTTTTAACTCCAATATGACATTAACACTACAACTGTTGTATTTAAACTTATTTGCTAAGCATAATCCTATAATAATAAACATTTTAAGTAGATGTCACAATGAAAAAAGAAATATAGAATGCCTGGAACTTCTACTATAACTACCAATTACTAAAATACATTAGACCAGTGGCGGTGATATGTATAAGCAGGTATAAGCAATGCTTAGGGGCCCGCCACTGAGAGGGGCCCCGAACCGGGAAACCCGGCCCTGTATCCTTAATATGTATATCTCAAAAATCGAGAGTTCGTCGGGCTTGCTTAGGGGTCCAAAGTACTCTTGCTGCACTGTGCTAGTCCTCTGAAATTTAATTAAGATGTTCTTAAATTTATTGTTATGACTTACTTCAATTTACGTCCAGTTTATTATTGCCTAACAAGAAAGGTATAAAACAACGAAGCGGGCGGTCCAAGTCTCTTAGCCCCCCGCGGATCCGCCCCTGACCGCTTAATGATGGGGTACGGGTGGTCTTTTACAAAATGGGACCCGCCATTCGCTAATAAGAGTTCTGTGGTAATTTTAAGTATCTGCCTTAAGAATTTTGAAAATGCTGATTACAGGCGGCCACAAAAAAACTCCGTTTATTTTGAAATAGAGAGTAGATGTGCTTCTTTTAGTTTGTTGAAACTAATTTCCAATTTAAAAGTTTTATTACAATTAATACTTAAAACTGACAAGTTTAAACTTAAAACTAACAATTAGATTAAAATCAGAATACCAAACTTTGGTTTTAAGATTGATATAATATGTGCAAAACAGCTAAATTTCGTGTTACATACTGGTCTCGATAGTCTTATTTTAAATTTCTTCATTTCCTTTTTAAAATGGATTGTTTCGCGACATTTTTAGATTGATTTATTGTAAAAATATTTATACATGTTTGTAGTTTTATTTTTATTGAAATTCTTTAGTTATATGTACATAAAACGTTAGTGTAGATATACACTGATCGACATAAAACACGGGCACCTTAAAATTGTAAGCAATTTTTGATCTTAATCATTTTTTTTTCTTCTGAAGGAATTTTAATAATTTTTAAAGCCATTTATAACTAAATTATTTGACTTTAGAACTTGTTTTTATATTTAAAAAGACAAGCCGAATATGTCATATTATACGATGGGAAAAAGTTATCTTTTGGCGTAAGTTTGAAACCCTGTGAAGTCATTTGACAGAGTACAAAATTAAACAAGTAATTTGCCGTCAAGATACATCTTTTCATTATTTATTTTTTGATTCATCTCGATAGCTTTAGTTTTGTTGGAGGTGCACGCTTTTAAAGAAGTCACTAACAATTACAGTAATTTAATCTCTAGGCGAGTGTTTTTAATCTTAACCAACGCATTATTTATGGAATATCAATAAACATATCTAAATGATTAGCTGACTATGTTGTGCATTTGTCCATTTTTTCATCCGTACCCTCCGTTCGTATTAGATAATATTCTCCTAATGCATGATAACGCGCCACCTCAGACCGCTAATCAGAGACTACGTAAATGATGCTGACATCAGGGACATCCCAGAGATGGAATGGCCACCGCACTGCTCAGATCTGAACCTTATCGAGCATATCTGGGATATATTTAGTAGAATAATTCGAAGCCTAATACCACCTACCTCTAGAAGGTTCAGAAAAATACAAAGGGCACTCACAGAGCAATATAGGCAGCCGTAACTCAGGAGGATATAAGCCATTAGGTAGGAAGAATACCGTGAAGGATAAATGCTGTAGGGTAGTACCCGATATAACTAATTATTATCTGGTTTTATTTTGTTGAGTGTTATTGTTTGTTTAATTATTAAATTAGGTAATTTTGTAAAATATAATGGTTAAAACTCCACAGGGTGATGGAAATTTGGGCCAGAAAATATTTTCTTTCCCCTCGTATAATATGATATACCTATATTATTATGCGGTTTTTCAGTCATTAATAAAAAATTACCCAAGCAAAAATATATATGTACGTATACAGAGAACATACAGTTAATTTATAATTCTTTGCAAAAAGTTGCTATATCGAGCCTTTTTTTCTAATGAACTTTTTACCAATGGCACCATAGCACACAAGTTTGTTTGCATTTTTGTCAATGCCTTTTTACATTTTTCCCAATTATTTCTCTCATAATTATTAGATACGAGATGTTTTAAACTAGAAAGGCTAATTTATCGTACTAAACTGAATTTATGGTTAAGTAATATTCACTTGACTTGGTAGAAAAAGGACAGCAAAAATTTTATGATTGCTAAAGAAATGTTAACAAATTGGAAACGCCTTTACTTAAATAAAATGACTCGGACATTATCCTTCCCACAATTATTTCTATCTGTACTTGTGCAAAACCTGTTACAAAGAAAGTAGGTTGTAATTTACTTCCAGATTGATCTTTTTAATCAAGGTGTATTTATGCGTGCCACCAAATTTTTATTTACTGACATTAGTGTAAACATATTTTTACTAAAATCTCAATAAGACATTTGCAATGCAATAAAAATAAAAGGGAAGCAAGGACATTGTATGCAAGACTGTATGAGCGAGTTCCAAGCGTAAACACCTTTATAAGTACCTGCAGGAAAATAATAAGTTCTCAAGATTTCAAAAGAAAAAAAGCACAGCACGCCAGCCTGACGAACAAATTCAGCTAGGTTCTGCTACATTTTCTTGAAAACCCGACTAATTCTATACCGGTGGCATGTGAAGCATTAAACACTACATTTTACAGAGTCAAAAGCACTCTAAAAAAGTTCAAAGGCGGAAAATTTTGCATTGAACCTGTATCCGTACTTTCGTATATATTTCGAAAAGTACAATTCACATCAAAAACTACGTCAAAACAGTCCTGTCAAAAATTCGTAATATTTTTCTAGTTGAAGCTGATACATGGTTTTTAAATTAACCCAAATATCATGAACCCAAATTTTTAAATTGGAAAATCCACAGAGCTTTAATGGACTCTTGTCTCTCTTCTAATATTTTTTACGCCCTTTTATAGAATCTGCTTGTTAGAGTCGTTGAACTTTCTCAGCAAGTCTCACTAAACTATCATAATTATCAGATGGCGTACTAATTTACCATAATATTATCTCATAAGTTAAACCGTTAGCAGTATTGCAGCCAGTATCGGTGAAAGCACTTAACTTTTTAAACAAAAATAAGTTTTTGCATTTACTACACTTAATGATAATAGCCACGTACAAAGTCTTACATCTTAAAACCGACAGTTTCTTCAAGTACATTCCTTAGCGTGACATGTGGGCAAGGATCTACTTGACGTGGCAATGAGAAAATATGTATCCCCAAAGAGATATTAGCATAATTGTGAGTTAGCTGCAATCTTGACATACCTGTGCTATGTTTAATATACCTTTAGACGACCATAATAACATACTGTCAGGTGTTACTTTGATTTATTTTAATACGTTAGGCAAATGTATTTTAAAATTTCAATACGAAACAAGTGTAAGGACAGAACCTTGAGTAAGTTCGACTAAAAGTTTATAATACGTCGGCAGACAATTATTACGAAATAGGAACGTTTTAAATACAAAGTATTCGTGTTCAAATGCGTTACAGAATTGTTGATGGATACATGCAAGGATTCCTGCTAATGGCATGGTGTTATATTAAATTTAATAAATAGCCGGAATAATTGTTTTACGGAATTACCTACAACTGTTTCGGAGAAGATTTTTTAGAAGAAAAATATTTTAATAAATAAAAGACCATTCTTAATAAAGGTTTAGGATTTTTGGAAATAAAATTTAAATACTTTAACTCGTCTTTTCCAGATCTCCTATGATAAGGGTATCTTCCCTGATAGCTGGAAGACTGCTCGTGTGCACCCGGTCCCGAAGAAAGGTTCTAAGTACTTTCCATTCAATTACAGACCTATCTCTCTTCTCTTTGTTGTCAGCAAAGTTACGGAGAAAGTGATCAACTTGCAAATCCTAAAATATCTAGAAAAACACAAAATCATCCATGTACGAATTTCGCCACCAAACATCTACAGCTGATCTCCTTACCTTTGCTACACATAACTCTGTCGAATTTCATGGCGAATCTAAGATTGTTATTCTTGATATCTAAAAGTTCTTTGACCAAGGCGGCACTCCTCAATAAACTACTTTCTTACGGTCTTCCTCCCAAACTATGTACCTGGATAGAAAGGTTTATCTCTAATCGGCACATATCTGTCGTGGTGGACGGTCACTCATCTAACGTCCATCCCATCAAGGCTGATCTTGCCTGTTCCTAACAGAACAACAAGAGGCGCGTTGCGTATACATTTCTTTACTGTCCAGCTACAAAAGCCTATGGAACATATTGCCTGCAGATGTTTTTTGCTTCACCGCCCCCAACCTTCAATACTTTAAATCTCGTGTCAATAGATTACGTCATTTTCCTTCTCTTCAGATGTTTACGGTACGTTAATACTTAGGCTTAAAGTTTATGTGGCCTATGTCGGATAAAAAGAAATGTATATGTTTTATTTCCAAGTTGAGTCCAGTCAAGATACAGCGGTAAGAATTCGAGAAAGCAGTTACGAACAATTCTAGAGCAGTTCTAAATTTGAAACAAAACAAAGCTTCTATGAGCATAGGTATCGTCAAATCTCGATTTGATAGAACCAGATGGAGGAAATTTAAGTTCAGACAATCCCGTGCTGGTTTTAAAGCGTGGAACAGATTCGTTTACCCTGTTTTCAACTCCATAAAATCTAAGAGAGCATGATAAAAATACAAACATACACCATACCCTTAGAAAAATAGTTGCCAATATCTGCATGCATTTTTACGATTACCAATTTATAAGTTGATCACAAATTTTGGAAAAAATTGACAGGGAGCCCTGCAGGAGACATGATAAAAATCGGTTTTAAATAAAAATTTCTTTAACCCAATCAAACCCAACCAAAAAAATAAAAAGTTAACAGTATTAAACAAGAAAGAAACTCGACGATTCACGTCGCTGGTCAGACTATTCTCTGCCCAATCGCTGAGGCTACGCCCGGCACGGTTAGTACTTGGATGAGTGACCGGCTAGGAACGCCGTGTCTTGCCGCTCTAAACAAGGAAGGTGTTAGAGGAATTCTTCCTCGGCTGAAGTGGTACCACCCCACACATCCACTTAAAAGGGCTGGTGAAATCCCTACGAATGATTCCAGCTCTGGATGTGTGAGTCGGACTTTCCCAGTATACTCACGGTACATGGTACTTAGGCTTCGGTCTTCGTGGGCTGTCGGAAGAAAAGAAAAACTCTGCGAATCTGTTTATTTTTAATATAATTCTGTAGTTTACAATCAGCTGTTAATGTCAAACGTAATTTCAGTCCTAATTTATTGAAATGCAATGTTTATCGTACGAGAACTTCATTCCATTGCAATTCAGTTCAAATCTCTCTGAGAACAGGACTGAGTTAAAATACTGTATCCGATCGTAACTTATAATCGCGACCATACTGTATATCTCCTCCAAAATATTATTTACACATCAGAGGAAATGCATCGCTTTTAATATTTTACATCCTTGGTTTTATTTAAAAGAGGCAGTCATTCGATTTATTAATGTTGGGTTTGTTATAATATAATAGAACCCCTTTCTCTCTCTTACATACATGCTGTGGATGATCTGCCCCTCTTCTATTTTCACTGCGTCCTCATCTCTCCACTGACTATTTCCCACAAAGCTACATGAAACACGGCATATACATATGCATATATTTAGTATTTAGCTACTAAGGTTCAGACTGTCTCGAACATCGCATTTTTCGACTTCTGGTTGCATACCCAGACTCTTCAGATTATGCAACCTCATACTTGAGAAGATTTTTTTTCTCACCTAGCTGTCGATTCTTTAAATCCATGGATTTATTAGAAAGGATTCGATGTTCCGTATACTGTGAGCGTATCGAACGTGAAGTCTGTTTATTTGTTGTTTGTTATGAAAACATTTCCCCTAGAGGTCTAGTTTACGAACTTTAAGGAAATACGTAATTGAATCAAGAATGGCAGTAGAAAGAGATAAAATAGCACTGGAGTGTTGGAGCTCAGAAGTGTTGCTGTCTCGGCTGGTTGCTTAGGAAATACGTCTGAACACTCAGTTACACGTACGTCTTTGTCTAATGAACTAGAAAAGAAAAAGTGCGACTTATAGATTTATAAATGACTCAGAGCGACTTTAAATAAACCTTTAGAAATAATATAACCTATAAATAATAAAACCTTTTTAACTTAAATTTATTATTATTTAGCAGAAAAATAAAATATTTTAGGCCTTTTATTACTTTTAGTAGATCGTGTGATGGTTCTAACGTATTTTTTGTACAAAAATGCAAGGTAAAATAAGATGTGGCCAATGTTTACAAATTGTGTTTACAGTGTCGCTTAGAATGGTTTGTTTTGGCTTCAAAGAATGTTACATCATCCCGTATCCACTCTTAATAAATCCATGTTTAAATCCATTAAATTCACTAAATCTATTAAAATGTATAATTTTCCGTTTTGTGTACTAATCATGGACTTATTAAGAAAGGATTCGATGACCGTACACTGTGAACGTATCGAACGTGAAGCCTTATATTTGTTATTTGTTATGAAAACATTTCCCCCAGGAGATTAGTTTACGAACTACGTAATTGAATTAAGAATGGTAGTAGAAAGAGATAAAATAATAGCATTGGAGTGTTGGAGCTCAGAAGTGTTGCTGTCTCTGCTGTTTGCTTAGGAAAATGGCTGAACCTCGGTCTGAACACTCGGTTACACGTACGTCTTTGTCTAATGAACTAAAAAAGAAAAAGTGCGACTTATAGATTTATAAATGACTCGGAGCGACTTTAAATAAACCTTTAGAAATAATATAACCTATAAATAATAAAACCTTTTTAACTTAAATTTATTATTATTTAGCTGAAGAATAAAATATTTTAGGCCTTTTATTACTTTTAGTAAATCTTGTGATCGTGTGATGCTTCTAACGTATTTTTTGTTTCAAAAATACAAGGTAAATTAAGATGTGGCCAATGTTTACAAATTGTGTTTACAGTGTCGCTTAGAATGGTTTGTTTTGGCTTCAAAGAATGTTAAATCATCCCGTATCCATTCTTGATAAATCCATGTTTAAATCCATTGAATTCACTAAATCTATTAAAATGTATAATTTTTCGTTTTGTGTACTGTTTCGATAACAAAACCTACTCAGAGAAGGGTCGCACTTCCTCACTTTAAAAGTATTGACACAGTAACTTGCGTCAGTGGTGCATTTCGCTTTTTCTGTTTGAAATATTACAACACGTGTCCTCATTAAATGATACCGACACAATTTCCTTAAAACGACGTCATTTAAGATAAAACTTGTACCATAAAACTTATACATTGTATATTAATACATGTATTGCATGGGTGGTTTAAGAAGACTGAAATATTCCTATTTATTATTAATTACAGCAAATCATTTTTACACCTTGAAGAACACCTGTGCTCTTTACACATATATATTTTGCAGTCGATAGGACGGAGTGAAAGTTTAGACAGCTAACTCGATTGGTTTTCTTTTTTATGGTCGCTCCAAGAATAGCATAAAATAAAAATTAATTGCTCACAAAATTAAGTTATCTGATCGTGCTTTTGTTTAATGATAATTAAATAATAAGTGTTTTCACGACCAATTAAACTGCTAAAAGTCGGTTTTGCTTCACTCCGAAAGTAAATTTAAATACTTTGTAATACAAGATACATAAACACAATTAACATGATGTTTTGCTGGAACTAAGATCATCTTTTATGTGAGTGAAATTAGAATTTTGGTTGCGCAAGGTTCTAAAGGCAAAGTACAAACCAAAATTTTGATTTCTCTAATGAATTATATCTTCTTTATGTGTCTACACTGGAACGTCACTGGCTTTTTTTTATAAGAAAATAGCTTCCGCCCGCGATTTCGTCTACGGTATAACAATTTTTACTCCATTACAAACTTTAAAGCCCCATTTCACTCCCTTAGCTGTTAATTTATTTAAAAACTTAAAACATGTTTTTAAGCATTTATTTTTTAAAATACTTCAATGAAGTTCTAATATTTTTTCTCTATACAAAGTTTGAACCCCTGTTTCACCCCCTCAGGGGTTGAATTTTGAAAAACCCTTCTTTAGTAGGTGCCTATGGTATATAAGAAACCTTTGTGCAAAATTTAAAGTTTCTATACCCAGCGGTGTGAGCTGTGCATTGATATGTCAGTCAATCAGTCAGTCAGTTAGTCAGTTTCTTCTTTTATATACAGGGTGTTATGAAATTTACATCATATATTGGAATGGATGACTCCTGGGGTAGTCTACAGACATACCCAATTCTTTTCTTCATATTTTTTGATTTTTTAAAATGCCCAAATACCGGCCCTTATCCGACGCTTCTGAAAGCCTGATGTCATAGGCTCTAATATTATAATGAAAAAACAAATGATCCAGCCGGGGAACTTAAATATTATCGTCACATCTGATTTTTTTATCAGTTTTAGTGAAAACCGAAAATAATCCAAAGTATTTTTAATTCCACAGACGCATTTTACTCAAAAAATGTATTTTAATTTAATAGCAGTTTCTTTACTCAATATGGGAAAATATGAACCACATGTGAAATCGGTTGAAATGAGATGAGCATTATTCCTACTAGCTTAAACTTTCTGCTAAAAAAAGGTTAAAAATCAAGACGAAAAACACTAATTGAGCACAACTACACAATATTTTAAAATTATAACCACAATTATTTTATTACCTCATTTGTCAACAAAATTATTATTCTGTTTTACACAGCACGTTCAGAAAGTTGTTATTCGCTCTTTTGTCAAGAAAATTATCCTAACCTACCGATTTTTGAAAAAATCCCCTAAATAAGTTTTTCTATAGTTAAGATGTATCTAAATCGCTTCTTTCACCCGAAAACGTAAATATTATTAGTGTTAAAAGTAATTTAGTTTTAAACCCTATTAGACTAATTTAAGAAATACTACGAGTATAATCAAAGCATAAACTAGATAAAACTGAGCAAAATATTAGTTAACAACGGATCGACGAAGACCATTTGCTAGGTAGCAAAAAGAAACTACATTATTATTTAAAACTAACTTCTAAAGAAAAATATTTATAACCTTCATAATATGCACGCGTATTTGTATTGTTACCTATGCAGTAGAGTACGTTAAAATAAACAAAAACCAGACAGGGCTAAAATTATTTCAGACATTCAGATATTTCAACGCTTGTCGCAGGAAGTTTGTTTTTGTTTCATATAAATGCTAATTGCCAAATTGGCGAAAACATGATAAAAATATTAAATTGCTGAACGCTGCTGATATTTACATTCCTATCTCTTATGCAACAATAACTATTGGTCGTTTTTTTTTTGGCTGCCTATCTTTTGTTAGGTCAGGGGTAAAAATTTTTGAAATAATTAGATTGAATATGTCAAATAACTTGTGTTGTTGATTAAATAAATAAGTTTTCAGTTTTTCAGTGCTCATAGTAAAATAATACCGTGGATTCTTTTAAGCATTATATTTTAATCATATAGTGGGCCGTTTTTTACATTAATGGCCAGGCCTACTGTTTTATAAATTTAACGTAAAGCCCAACATCAAACCTATTCCATTTTCTTTGGTAAAATATTTCTATTTTTGGTTGGATTGCACCGCCATTTTAGAGAGAAACAGTTCTTAATTTTGACTTAAACTGTAAAATAGCCCTTCTTATTAAATGTATAGAGATATTGGGTCACACTTGCTCTATTTTGTCGCGAAGTTCTTGCCAATTCCAAAAAGGTTCTCTCCGGCTTCCATACACTTTTTCTTGAAGGACATTCCATATCGAATAATCCAGGAGGTTGTAATCTGGAGAATTGGGAGGCCATTTATTAGCCCTGACAAAAGACGGAACGTTTTCTGCTAGGAAATTTTGAGTTCGGATAGCTCTATGAGATGGAGCACCATTTGGAGTGAAAATGTAGTTGTTATGCGGATATAAACGTCGACATTCAAAAAGTAATTCATTACCAAATGAGCTGTGTAGCTATCTGCGTTAGTTTTAGTAGCTTGAGGATCTGTAAAAAAATTCGACATTTTCCATTCCAAGAGATAACACCGGATGCCATCAATTTTCTGGGAAAATTGTTTGATTTTCTGTGGTATAAGCGACCTGGATCAATCTGGTTTTTTCTAGTCACTGAGTAAACCCGATTATTTTGTCTGTTCTGTGGAACGTCCAAAGTAAAATCTGTTTCATCCTGAAATATCATACGTCGTATGTCAGCATTAGAAAACTTTCTGTTTAATCTAGAGTACGCAGTGATCGGCGCCATTTAATCGTAATTGCTGGAGTTTGGAGACGTTTGTAACATTTGATACACAAAACTCTCTGCATTACATGCACCGATTTGCGAGAGATTCTTAGCCTGGTAGCTATTTTTCGCTGAGATGTGCACTCGAATTATTTTCTTGATACTATGACAATTTCTGTACTTGTTGCAGATTTTCCTCACTTAAAACGGTCCTTGGTCATCCACTGCCAGCTCTTCCAGCTATTGTTCCATTTTCGACTAAACGTTTTATAGCACGGTTAACACTAGAAATTGTCCACGGTTTATTTGGAAACTCGGAACAAAATAAACAAGAAGCAGATAGCAATTTTCAAATCAGCGTTTGAGAAATGAGGAGCCATCACTAACTTTCAATTGAATTCAAAGCAAAAATAAAACGTTTTTCAACATAGAACCATACTAAAATAATATGACAGACGCGTAAATGATATTTTATTGTCAGGATATTCATTTGTTTTCATACCAGCATATTATTGTTTTTAAGTATATTATGGATATTCGCCGGAAAATATCTGAAAATTTGCTTGCAATTCAAACTTGGAATATTTCTTACTTCCTGATTTGTTAATATTAAAGGATCAAATTTTCCACACACATTTTTAGATTTATTTGCGACCAAAATATAAAAGTTACTTTTGATATCTTGGCTACAAGTGAAAATACTGACCCTTAAAGCAGGACGCACTTTTTTATCGCCACCCGGTATATGGATAATGCAGAGTCAATATAAATTTCTTCAAGTCAAGACATTATAGGTTTTTATTCGACTTCTGCAATTTTTACTTTGGCATGTGGACGAGCAGAAGAAGAAAATAAATAATATTTCTTATACTTACTTTGTAGGTTAAAAAGAAAAGTAACCCTTCTAATTTTGTTTGAACATATCTTTATCGGTTTGCTCAGGTTAGTATCATTACACAACTTCAAATCCTTGTTGCTTCTTGTTTAAAAATGATTTTTAAACTATACATGTTTGTTATCGATAAGCTTTTCGCTGCTCAAAGATGAGATTAAACTTATTGATTTGCTATTTGGCTTATGATGCATTTACTTAACACGTGACAAATGCACTATTTATGGAAAAACAATTTATTATTAGACTAACACCATTTGCTTATAAATTATAATAAAAATAAAGTCAAAGCAAAAACATCTGCTGGAAGCTGCAAGTTAGATTAATAATAATTGCTCTGATTTACTACCGAGCCATTATTCATCCTGAGCTGGCAAATAAATGTAATTATTTTGCGAAATTAATTTCTGTAAAATCAAAGTAATTTGTGTTTGTACTTTTACTGCTGCTAGAGGCGGCAAGTTCAATTGAGAAAATTCATTGTTAGAAGCAGGTTTGCTCAGTTTTATGTTTGTAAGTAATTACCTGAAGCCAATTGATTTTACATTTTTATCCGCTGTACTCTGAAGGTGTTACAAAGAACTACGAAGTTATGTGCATTGCGTATAGGCGTAACATCGGGAAAATTAACAAGGCTAAAATTAGCAGGTTGAAAATTAGTATAACAATTCTCTAGGAAAACATGCATTTAGATAATGGAATAACGTAAAATAACGACGTAGTAACTAAACGGCACTGTTTTGGTTTATGAAATCAATTACTTATAATACCATACAACTCATAAACTTTGCTTATAATGACTACTAAATATTTAATAAAGTACCTGTTTAATTTCGTATGGTGCGACCAAATATAAAATTTTTTTTTATATACTCTTTTAATTGAAACTAGACATTAATCAATTTTTTTTTTGGTAATTGGAGTAAAGACCCACTCAAGATGACCGAACTTTACATATGTTTACTAATTACTTGAAAAGTCATGTCACACAAGTACAAAGTTGCCATTATATTACGCACTAGCGGGTACCCGCGGCATTGCTCGCATTTACTCCATGTATGTATTACTATAACCACCCGTATTTGTAACAGACCCTGTGACGCATCTCGATGACATTCCCTGCATATGTATAAGTAATGAAAAGAGGATATTTTTTTATAGTTAAGGGAAACCCCAGGCGTATGTCTCACTGCTTATATTATGTTCCATGATCTACGCGCGAGAAGTTTTGGGTCAAAATTGATATAGCCTGCAACCAACACCTAGGGATTCACGGCTTGACTTGATTTTCAAGTTACTTGACTTGACTTGGCTTGAAAACAAGTCAAGTTCAAGTCAAGTAGTTATATTTTAAGTACTTGAATAATCAAGTAATTATATTTCAAGTACTTGAAAAATCAAGTAGTTCTTCAAGACTACTTGGTTTTTCATTAAATACATTTGACATAATCAAGAAATGACAGGAAACCTTGCAATAAAGCCTTTTATTTACAAAACTAAATCTTAAATTCTTATTTCAAAATTTATAACAAGAAGTAATACAAAAGTAAAAAATGGAAATAATAATTTATTTTTAGGAAATAATAATAAATTAACATATTATTCTTAAATATTAAACAAAATAATAAAACTGATTTTCCAGTGTATGTCCTCTTCATCTTATTCAGCAACACAGTAGTATCGGCTAAATTTAAAAGAGGTCTTTAATATCATCATTCGCCATCCAAGATCTGGCACCTAAGGCTTCTAATAGAATTGTCGCCTAATCGGTTGCGGGTTTTTGTAACAGTTAGAGCAGCCCTGGTTGATACACTTATTATTATACTGGTTTTTTTAAGCATACGCAACTACGCAGTTGTTACAGTCGATTCGGGGAACGCCGCATCTTGTTTATATGTGAGCATGAGCTTGCAGAAATTATTGCGCGTTGTTTTTATACATAATCGGGTCGTTATCAAGTAATATCAAGTAACTTGAAATTGCTTGATATCAAGTCAAGTAGTAACCATGGAAAATCAAGTCAAGTCAAGCAGTGAATTTCTGAAAAGCTTGGATTTCAAGTCAAGTCAAGTAATTTATAAAAACTTCAATCTACTTGACTTGATGAATCTCTACCAACACCGCAAGCTAACGTATCAAATTTGGAAAAACCTGTAAAGCTCGATTTTAAGTCGTGTACCGCGACAAATGTTATACACTCAAAAATGTTCAATGTATTTACCAAGAGACGAATGTCTCAAATCCGTTCAGTGTTTTTTGCAATTCTGTGTGTACCATATTCAAGCAAGCGAAGCCAGGAATAACAGTTCTAACTAATCATAGCGCCCAGGAGGCTCTTCTCTTTTCATCAGTGAACGGATTTAGCTGATGCTTTCTGGAATGATTTGTGTGGATCACCCTGTAGGTATAGTATTTATAAATATATATAGGTATCATTTTTAAAGTCATAATAGAAACCCCCAAGCAAAATTTCAAGGAGGGGTGAGGATTTTGAATTTTAAGGGGTCTATCTTAAATATTATGTTGTATTACTTATCTGGATTGAAATAGTATACAGGGTGTTAATAAAGTATGTGGCCAAACTTCAGAGTATTATTCCTTAATCAATTTTAAGACAAAAAGTTCATATAAACATAGTCCCTAAACGGCTTTGTTTTAATACACAGGGTGTTTTTTTAAAAGCTTTTTCCTAAATAACTAGAAGACGCAAATTAGTATCAAGCTTGAACTTGGTCACAATTTTTAATGCATAAAGGGAGTCTTGCTAATTATCAAATATGTTTAAAGAAATGTTTTTGTTTCCATGGCTACTTTTTTATTATTTTCAACAAATTAGACTAATAAACTAATGTTATACATAATTTTACATTTTTTCGTTTTTATCGAAAACGGCTAATCTGAGAAAAAATTCAAGAGATTATTTTTGTGTGGTTTTATTTGCTAAATCATAAATCCTATTAGACTAAAAAAAGTGGCGTATTTATATATTTTTATTAAAATTAAACCTCGGGCGTTACCCCTGTGCACGCCACTGGTAAAATGAGAAAAAAAGTTTTCCTAAAACGACTCCTCTTTATGCAATAAAAATTGTCACCAAGTTTCAACTTGATTCTAATTTGCGCCTTCTAGATATTTAGGAAAAACCTTTCAAAAAAAAAAAAAAAATGTAACACCCTGTGTATTAAAAACAAAGTCGTTTAGGACCTATGTTTATACAAACATTTTGTCTTAAAATTGAGTAAGGAATAATATCCTGAAGTTTGGCCACATACTTTATTAACACCCTGTATGTTCTGTTGCAGGTCCTATGAAACAATGGAACTTCAATGCAGAATTTTAGCGCAACTAGCCACATAGAATATTAAGGTTGTTCATAACCACCATGGCACATTCAAGATTAATTTACCTATAAATTGTGTAGGACAACTCATTCCCAGGTAGCTTTACACGGGTTGAGTTTTACAAAATCCATTCGAATATTTTTAGAAATCTTAAAAAGAAACAGTTCTTAAATTAATAACAATTGTATGGTATGGAATAGCTATATGTATAAAAATTGAAATGGTATATTATGGCAACGCTGAGGTGAGCTAGATTGCTTGTGTAGGGTAGCTTTGAATATTTACTTTTACACATAATAATTAATAGACGTTTTCATTTTGTTACAGACTGTAACAAACATCCAATGAAGCTATAGTGATAGCGAAACGCGTCATGTTATAAACTATTTAATAAAAGTGGAAATTTGACTAAAATTGTCTATTATTATGTGTATAATGGATTTCCATCAAGTAAAGGCCGACACCATTCAAAGTACTTTACCCTTTTTCACCCCCAAAAACTTTTTCTTTCGTGCATCGAAGCAACACTCTACAGTTATTTTTGCAACCACATTTTTATATTTTTCCATATTAATTTGATTTTAGAGAAGTAAAATACGGATTGGTTGATCCAGTGCCAGTGTGAAAATAGACGATAATTGTTGGTTTCATTAACAACTTCCATCCGATCGGATCGATATTTTGCATTAGAAACTTGGTCAAAAACGCCGCCACGCCGCAATACAAGTGTTTCTGTGTTCGTATTGTTTTCTGTCCTTTTTTATACCAGTTTATATAATAAATTCCAAAATCAAGCTGATTCTAAATCTATAAAACCCAGCAGTAAAATTTTAATTATTCATACTGTAAATTAATCTGTATTGGATAAAAACTCACCAAAATATTGTTTTCCTACAGGTACATTATATGGGCAATAAAAAATGATTTGGGCTTTATTAAATAAATTATTCCAAATATGTATAATAGGTTTACCAAAACAAATTAGTAATAAAAAAACTATATTTTTAATTAATTTCGCCGATTATCAAGCTAATTTAAATTAAAGTCATCTATTAAAACTTATTTTAAGAAGCCTATAAAATATAATTACTGACATTTACTATCTTTTAATATATTGTTGGTTAAAGCCTTTTAACTTAAAACCAAGGAATTTCCCACAGCGTAGCATAAAAGGAAATTCGTTAAAAAATTCATTTTAGTGTGACCTAATTTAATAATACCAAAAATCAATAAAAATCGTTGAAAATTCTTAACATTTACAATGTTTTAGAATAATTAATGTTTGTGAAATACGTTGAAAATAAGACAAACTAAAAAAAGTGATTAACTTTTAAATTTATTTAAAAATATTACTCTAAATATATATCTGAAGCAATAATTCTTTATGAAAAAAAAATAGTTTAAAAGAAATTTCACTTATCATATCCCTAGTGCTTAAGTTATTACCGGAGGTTTTTCTTAAAATATTTGCGAACAAGAAAAAAATTCCGGTAATTAATTTAAGCTCGTGGGATATTCGGTAAGAAAATTTCCCATCTAGCGAGATTTAGAAATTTTTAACAAAATTTTTATCACTACAAGATTTAATAAGATACCAATTTTTTTACTGAAATTAAAAGACATTTTCAAATTTTAGTTAAATACAATTTTTATAAATCACTTAAAGGCATCTTGTATTTTCTTTTTTTACCAACTTTAGTCTACTAATATTTATTTATTTATTTAGTACAGAATCAAAAATTCCAATGGTACAAAGCAGATGACTGCTTCAAAACATCAAATATTTCCTCATTAAATCTAAATTGGAAACACTTTTAAACAGCCTAGACACAGACAACGACAGTGAAACAGTAATCAGCGACGAAGATGACATTGCCATTGCAGAAATTCCGAGAGCAGAAGAGAATAAACCATTTAACGTTAAACTGTAAAAAGCAATACTAAAATGTTCAGAGCCATTACAAAAGCAAACCAGTAATAAGACCCGAATGTCCGCAGTCCTTACTCAAGAAATGGATTTATTTCCAGATTATGACAATCGCGGACGTAATCTTTAAACAGCCTTTGAATTCCTACTAACCATTCATCCCACAAGCATAGAACCCGACAGATATTTCTCTTCTGCAGAAGTTTTCTGCAATAAAGTACGTGAAAGACAAAACTTTGGACGCCCTAATATTTTTGCGGTATTTTTTTGAAATAAGTATCAATTTATGCATAATAATATATATTTCTTGTACTTACAGTCGTTTAGGTCCTTTTTAGTTCATTTTAACGTTAAACTGAATAAATAAAAATTTTAGTGTTTGAATCCCTTTAAATTTTTTTCGGAAGTAATCCCGGGATCCCAGGATTAGACAACAAAATCTCAAAAATCCCGGGATTAAGAAAACCAGTCGGGATTGACATCCCTAATCCTAATATATAAATAATTTAGTTCGGTTTTATTTCTAGCAACAGCAACTAAGCGTTTAAATAGTTCGCTTGGTTTTGTCGCAAAATTATTGTCAATGCCAGTTTCAACTTATGACTTAGAATTGCTAAGATAGGCTAGTTTTAAATTTTAGCTGTCTTCGGGGTATCTTCTAGACATGTCTTGCAGAAATGGCGTGCCAATTGCAGCAATTTTTTATTGGAACCAATTATTAAATACGCTTAAATTTAACAGTTGTTACTGACAACGTTAGTCGTCCAATTGTGATTGGTTACAATAAGAAATTGCTGGAATTTAAACTGAAATAAGCAATGAAAACTTGCCAAGTTTAAGCTGGGCTTTAGACAATACATTTGCTGCTGATGCATTTTTGATCACCATTCCTAAATCTAGGAGAGCACAATTAATAAACGTGCAAGCTATAGTTCTTACCAAATAGGAAACTTTTTAATATCGATTTCAGAGAAAAAGTGACTCTTCATAGAAAGTTCTGCATCGTGAGAAAACTTTGCACGGGGAAAAATTGATGTAGGACATACAGGGTGGCTTCAAAAAGTAAAAGTCATAGTTCAGTAAAGTTAAAAACACAGAAAAACTTTATCTCAAGGTGAATTGTGACATTTGATGGAACATGTTAGTAAATTTACCTTGAGGCCTACAAGATGTATCCAAAATCTAAAAATCGCAATTTACTTGGTGAAAAACGATACCAATCTTTTCCAAAAGTAAACTAATAACGTGTAAAAAAGGTAATACCATGTCACGGAAACGTCTCCTTCAAACTGTTAACCTTTGTTTTAAAGGTAAAAAAACGTTTTCCAGTTTTTTATTTGGTATTTTAAATATTAGTAATGGTGACTAAACTGACAATGGCTGAAAAAATAGAAATAGTCCTTATTGTTGGCGATAATTATAAGACGCATCAGGAGGCGGCCGAAATATTTAATATTAGACACCCAGACAAACATATCACTCACGTTGCTGCTGGCAATGTATTCCTTAAATTTAAAATTACTTGCTCTGTCGAAAATAATTTCAACAAAAAACATAAAGTTTAAACACTTACTAAAGAAAATCAATTAGAAGTGTTGCAAGCGGTTGTGGAGAATCCAAAAATTTCGTTGGAACAAATAAAAAATACAGTTCACAGTTCAAGGTATCGTGTCAAGAGCATCTGCTAGTAAGATACTTAGACTAAATAAATTTTATCCCATAAGTCCAAATTTGTTAAAATGCTCAAACCTAGAGATGCGTTTGTAGTTCTGTGTCTGGTTTCAAGGAGAAGCTGAAGACGAGTTTTTCTTTGAAAGAAAAATTGTATTTAGTGATGAAGCAACGCTCACTTCCAATGGCGAAGTATGCTCTCAGAATTGTCGTTGGTGGAGCTATGTGAAGCCCAATTTCGTTATTGAATGCCTTGACTAAAGATATTTCAAAACGAAACGTTTGGTGCGGTATTTTAAATAATCAAATGGCGAGCCCATATTTTTTCCATGAAAATAGGACAACTCAGATTTATTTAAATTTCCCAAGAAACTAGATTTTTGAATTTATTAGCGAACTGCCATTAAACGTGCGATAGGCTCTTTGGTATCAGCATGATGGAGCCCCTTGTCATAGTGCAGCCAGAATCACCAAATATTTGAATGATGCTTTTCCACAAAGATGGATTGGAGGACGTTCGGAAAAACCGTGGCCACCTAGGTCACCGAATACTACACCTTTTGATTTTTCCTCTAGGAGTAATTTGAGGAATTAGTCTACAAGCAGAGACCTTTCCGCGATATTGATCACCTAGAAGAAATTATAAGACAATGTATCCGACAAATTACTGCCCGTGTGCAGGAACGCTGTATCAGAGTTTTCTGGTAGGATAATAATTTGTATGGAAAAAGATGGAGGTCATCTGGAGACCTAAATGATTTTTGAACCACTTACAGGCGTTTTATTTGTTGTTAAATTGTTTAAAATAAATTTTATTCTACGTTCGAGATTAATTTATAACTTGATTCATGCTCTTACATAACGGTAATTTAGTTTAAATAAAATTTAGAATAGCCTTGTGTAGTATTGATTCGCCATTTCATTTTTGAGCCTCCCTGTATGTTCTAAATTATTTTTTAATCGCAGGCAGGGTTATTTTCTTAAAAATAAAATCGTTATTAAGAAAGTTTCCCATTTGGTAAGAACTTCCGAAGACACGCTGTATATATAATTTTAAATTTAGGTGTTATAACAAGTAAATTATATTCTTAATAAGTCCATATATAAAACAAGAAACAAATGGTTGTTAAAACTATTCCATTTCCTAGTTCAACAAGTGCTTTTATTGCACGCCTACAGTACACTACTCATTCTAGGAAAGGGTCATGCATTTTTCATGCATAACTGTGCAGAAACTATTCCTGTTACTAGTGTATAATGTTTCCGAAAAATCGTAAAATATCTTTTTACTTCTTACTTTACATGATTATCTACTTATCATGTCAATGGATACACATTATAAACTTACACTGAATAAAATCCACTTCTGATGCCTGTCATGTTAACTAAGTGAAGGTTTGCAGGATGTTTGATAATACGATTTTTGATATAAAACCAATTTTTTTAAGAATCATTGAGGTAAAGAAAAGACTTCAAGTCACAGGAGACATAGAAAGTATTATCAGCTTAAGAACATTCTAGGCGGAGTGAAATTATTAAATTGCTGTCTTGATTGATTGATTGTCACTTAGTTTAAAATTCACGTTTTGACGTATTTCCAATTATTGATTTGATATAATTTGGGCAATTGCTAATTTTTTTTAATCTGAGGCAATTGTTAAGAAAAATTTAATTTCCTTAATAAGACTTAAACTGAACGAAAAAACTAATGGAGCAGTTTTCGCTAATGGGACTGGCATCAGAGAGTATTATTATATCGGATAATATGCAACAGTTTTTCAAGCGAAGGGTTCCTTTTTAAAGCAGCAAAATTTTTAAACACATGGTAAAATTTCGGATAGGAGAGTTGTTTGTGGTGCTGAATTCGAATATCACTGAAATATGATAAGTTTTGATTTATATTAAAACATAATCTCCAAAAAATCGGCTTTTTACTCTCTGACAGAGAATGCCAACGAAAATATTTGTAAAGATATTTTTTTTTCTGCGTCCGTATTCAGACTTTAAATCTGCTAGCAGTGCTAGCTAATGATATTTCAGAGGATGTGTGATATATGAAAATTAGAGGACACTGTAAATGACATGATGACAGAAATTACTATTATTAAGTGAAATTTAAGATTAAGATTAAGATTTCTTGATGTTTTTAAGACCAGGAGACAACCAAAACTTAAATAAAACTAACACTTATCTACCGATTATCTGCCTTAACCGGTTATTCTTAAACCATCCGCCGTTAAGTTTGTAGTTTAATGTACATATTTTCTAATCATTACTACCAATTAAAGATTTTTAGCGAAAATAATATTGCGTAGATGATCATCATAAGCTGCCGTTATTTCCTTAAAAAAGCTTTATTTAAATAATTTCTAGATTTATATCAATAATGGATAAAAATCTATATAGGAATATTTAGAAATTTAAAGAGAAGATGCAGTGCATACTTAAGATAAAGCGTTTATAAATTACTCAGATAAGCTTGAGACTAAGTTTCTGGTTAATCAGTTGAGGAAATCCTTTGATCCAGACAAGGTGTCTCGTGTCTGACACGATATGTAAGTTACAGTTAATCTTATAATAAGGAGGTAGATTTGTTTGATAAAGAGATTTATTGCGTTGTTTATAAATAACTACTTAGATTTTTCTGCCGTCATATCAGCTTTAAATAGGTACACCGTGGATCAGACTATAGTAACCGCTGTTCAAACAGATTTCAGCTAAAATAGTATATTTCATTACCAGTCCGGAAAAAAGGATTTTTCTGTGCGCGCTTGACAAATTCTCGTGTGAGGCGCAGCCGAACACGGGAAGTCAAGCAAGCACGGAAAATCCATTTCTGGACGTGTAATGAACGATATTTTTTATTATACTTCTTTGAAAACGATAACATAAAACAAAATATAACATAAAAAAATACATACATACAAAATAAACTTGGAATATTTTTATTTTCACAACTGTTATCGGAATTTAAAAAAAAACTACTAGAGTAATTAAAAATTAACTATTAATAATGAAAGATGCCACTTTTTCAGGTTGAGAGAACATTTTATTAGAATGAATTTAATTGACAGAAAATTAACAACGCTGACAATATGGTCTTTGGCAGGTATGATGCGTTTTCATGGTAACTTTCAAATCATTTAAAAGGTGATTTAAATTTGTCTATGTCAGATAAGATTGACAAAACGTCAAAAAATATTTCAGAAATTCATCTAAATATTCAAATATTTACGAAATAAAATACAAAATAGGTACATATTAAATATCAGATAGCATATAGACTTTCTTGAGTTTAGTTTATTTTCCTATACCTATATTTCTATTTTAAAGCCAAAAAATAGTTGGTATCTTCATTCAGCACACTGAAAGAACTGGAGACCAGGAAAATTTTTTCCGTGCGCTCTTTCCGTGCGCTAGCCCGAAAAAGCCCATCTTACATTATTACTAAAACAGATGAAAATAAGGTGTTTTCAAAGAAGTATAATAAAAAGGTATTTTTTTTAATTTTAAGGTTTTTAATATAAAAATATTATTATGTAGATAGAATATTCTTTTACGTTTTTAGAAGTTATAGTATAGGATGAAACATTAGTGTTCAAAAAATTATTTTTATTGATTTCTATGACTTGAAGAAAAAGATCTCCACATGGAAGCACTCTATAAACTAATTGGTAGTTGGTCTGTTTAATAATCTTGTTATTATGGCTTGCCTACGTTTCTCAATTGACTCAATTCCTAAGGCACCTTGTTTTCTTTACTGTCTATACATCTTTAAGACTTCTGAAGATTCCTGTAGAATTTTCGTTCAACCATCTCTGTGCCAAGATAAAGGTCTGGACTAGCGACTATGTAGAATTTCATTTGCATACCAGGCTATTATTCAAAAAGTAATTACATAAATCTAACGTTTAATGATAAAGTTTCTTTACTGATGTTCCGGTAGCCTTCTTGTTACACCACTAAATGACTCGTAATTTGTATAGAAGCTCAAGAACTTACATTCTAGTAGAATGTAAAATTTCTTTGGCATACTCGGTTATTATTAAGTTAGTAATTACATTAAATTCTCTTCTAATAATAATGACCTCCATCATATAATGAACCGAAAGGTAATAGCTAGGTATGCGCACGGCATCAGTTAACATTCTTGAAAAAATGCCCCTTTTAATGAGAATGCAACCCATTGTTTTACTGTGGTTACGATCATGATAACGGACGAAACATTGTATAACAAACAATAATTTTCTTATTTCCACGGATAAATTTATTAAAGACAAGTAAGTACTTAAATATTATGTGAGATTAAATTAATAGTTCTTGATAGACAGGTCAAAAAATACATAATGAAGATTGTTCTAGAAGAACCACTAATGCTATAAATCAGGTTTAGTACACAATAGATAGTTATTTTGCAAAAGCAGCAAGTAAGTCAATTTTAAAATGTCATGTTGTAAAGTAAGACTGCGACTTCGCTCTCATTTCATGATGTATGGATGACTAAGCACCATTGGTCTCTTACTTGTGAAAGGATAAACCCTCATCAGAAAAATTTTAAAAACTGAACTAAAACACAGTACACCCACTGGACAGGGTATCCCATTTTCGGCACTTTTTGCGGGGTATATCCCTTATTTTTAAAGATAGAGGGTTGCGGTCTTCGCGACAGTATGCTACTTTTTTGTGAAATTAAAGATAGCGCCAGCAGAATTTTCATAGCCCTTTTAATTTTTGAGATACAGGGTAGAATCGAAAAGTGTAACGTTTGAGGCACCCCCCGTATCTGAGTTACTTTTAAACTTATCGAAGAAGCTACTTATTCTTATAGAATTTTTTCCGTAGAATCCAGTGGCGTAGTCGGTTTTTTTTTCTAACAGTTTCCGTTCTTTAGGTATGAAGCAAACATATGTTCTTTTAAATGGAACACCCTGTATATTATTTTTCATATTTATTAGGCACAATGTGGGCTTTCCAAAAATATATAATTGTATACAATTATGTTTAAAAACAAGCTCAGAATTTAACATTTTCTAAAATTTTTAAAGCCGTTTTGGCGACATGTCCCCACTCGGATAAATGGGGATTTTTAGTATATTTAAAAGGGCCACGAAAACTATAGAATCCCAGAAAATGTAGCTTTAGTAAAATTTGTTCCAGGAGGCTAAGTGCACTGGAGTACTGGTGACGTAGTCCCCCTTAGAGCGACCCAAATTTAGAGAACAAATTAAATGTTGGCACCACTGTAAAAATTTGCGGGCTGGTCATGTTAACAAATTAAATAATTATATAAAAAAAGTAATGTTCCAAATTTAAACTGAACTACAACACAGAAATATTAACGGAACTGAGAAAAGAGCCAGCGCATAATATTTCTCCAAAAAAAACTAATCTAAAGCTAAATTTGAAGATTAAAAAATGCTGCAAGTTATGCAGAATATAAATATTCTCTGTTAGTACTAAAACGGCCAAAGGGGCGCGTAGCGGTGTTGCCGCATCCTTAGTTTGATTCGCCCCATTGCCCACTACATTCAGTTGTTTTTCGCAGGATAACGTCAGATGGGAAACCGAATTTTTTTATCTCGTCGGATTTTAAACCTAAATATATTTGTTATTATCCGTCCAACCGACGTAATTTTGTAATTGACTAATTGTGTAATAATATCAACAAATTTATTGAAAACTCGAAATGACTAAACAAACCCATTTAATTTTTTTGTGTATATTTAATCCATTTCTCCTAGTGTTGTAAATGGAAATATTTCCGTTAGAAATATTTCCATGGGAATGGAAATATTGGAAATTTCCGAACGTGCCTCGGAAATATTGGACATATTGGGAATATTGGAAATATTTAAAAAATATATATAAAGCTTGTTCTAAATGATTCAAAACAAATGTTTATTATTATATCTTTTACATTTTGTAACCCAATAAGCATTAAACTAATAACACAGTTTTCACAAACACGTATTGATGCGTCCAGGATGAATTCACATTTCAGGAAAGTTTGTAAAGGCTGTCCCAAGCAAATAAAAAACATTTAGGCAAAACGAAGGAAATGGCTCATCTAGCGACAACCACAACGAATGTGTTTTGGTAAATGAAAGCATTTTGAGTGATAATTCCACTGTTGCCTCTGAATCAGAACACTCAGTAACAGAAATACTACCACCAGGACCGTCAACCTCAAGTTTTACAGCTACTTGTAGTAGGTACTATTAGCAGTTCCAGATATGCCTCTTGCTCGACTTGTTTGTTAAAAATAATTATTTACTGTTTGACAAATTTGACCCTATTTATATTTTTTTATGTTTAACTTTTATTTGTGTTCATGTATAAGAAGCGTTCTATTTTTAGTTATTTTTTAAATAAATATTTAGATTTTTGATTTTTCTTAATTTTTTTTTAGTCTTTAATTTGTTTCCAATATTTCCATATATTTCCAATGTTTCAGGAAATATTTCCGGAAATATTTCCAAAAATATATTTCCGGCAATTTTACAACACTAATTTCTCCATAAAAAGAATCAATATCTTATTACTTTCCTTATTTGCAATGGCAACATCGTCAGTGGGTCGAGCTGAAGATGTAAATGTCATCGACCTTCTGGCGAATTCTTTGCAGGCCAAGCTTAAACGTCCCATTGTGATGTAATGTCACATACATGTGAATTAACTCCGGATTTTTTTATTTCAGGAAAGTTTGCCTTATTCGCTATTCCGTATTATATACCATTCGTTTTGCTAAATGAGCTCTTGTATAGAAAATATACATTTATTATGGGCCTATAACCTCGAATGGTTTTTTATAATATATTTCTTACATATGTACATTTTTGATAGTGTGTATTTTGAACCGACTTCACGAGAAGAGGTTATCAATTCGACCCGTATGTATAATTTTTTTTTATGTATGATCGCGCATAATTCTTAAAGGGATTCACCAATTTCGATGATTTTTTTGTTTTGTTAATAAGCTTCCCCGAATGGTCAAATTTTAATTTTTTCTTTTGCTAAAGTAAGTGGAAACCTAAAAAAATTATAAAAAATCTCGAGATCGATAATTTTTGCGTATGTACTTTGAAATGGTGGCACCGATTTCAATAATTTTCTCTCCGTTGTGTTTAGCATGACGGCTCAGTTGTTTTGTTAGTATTTGACGTTAAAAATAATAAGGGGGTAGAGGGGTGAGAGGGGTAAAACCCGAGTGACTGAGATTTTTCCGAAAATGTTGACTAATATGTGATTTTGGGGTCTAATTTTGTCCAGAAGATGTTAAAAAAAGTTCCGGTTGAGGAGGGAGATCAAAAAGAGTGGCTGTGAATTTGTTGATTGTACACTGAGAAAAGAAAACGACGGTTCATACATGTCCGTGGACCGCCTGCTGAGAACGGAAAAGGTTCATCCGTACAAAATAAGACTTGTGCAAGAGCTCACAAAAAATTATTGCGACAGGCGTTTGGAATTTTGCTAAACCATGATATTGTTTTATTTTACCTGTTGTATTGATTATTTGAATATGAATTTTTAGGCATTAATCAAGCACCAAATGATGAAATATGGTTTCAGCAGGATGGTGCCCCACCGCACTATGCCCATAATGTTTGGCAATATCTCGATGATCTTTTTAGAAGATGGATTGGACGTAGGGGTACAATCGAGTGGCCAGTTCGGTCTCTCGACTTGACGCCCCTCGACTACTTCTTGTCGGCCCACCTCAAAAATGTTGTTTTCAAAAGTAAGCCAAATGACCTCGATGATTTAAAGCTAAGGATAGAAACAGAATGTATAGAATAATCGAGGAAATTGACATTCTTCTAAACCTTTTGCATGTTTTCCCACAGTATTTCGCTTACTGCCAAGAAGTAAAAGGACAACATTTTAAACATTAGATTTAGTTTTATTCATCAACTTTTAAATTATTTCCTCCTGTATTGTTTATTCCTGTACTAAATATTCAAATAGTATAGCGTTTTTTAATGACTTAAAACTTACTATATTGTATCTAGAGGAACGCACTAACGATAATGAATAATTTTTGGGAAAAAAATAAAAGACGTGGTGGAGAAATATACCAGAAAAAAGACACACCAAGAGATTTATGTTGCACTCACGTAAGTACACCAAATGAATAAAACCTCCAGTTACTTAAAACAAAGCAGGAATTCTTGCAAAGAAAGTGGAAAATTGTGAAAGAATATCACGTGACCCAAAAAAGTGCTCTAGAAGCAGTACCTGAAACACAAACACCACAGCATAAGGTAGGCAACATTGACAGCCGAAAACCCGCTGAAATTACAAAAATCAAGAAAATCGAAGTAAAGATTAGTAGTAACCTTGTCCAATCCAAAAATGGACTTTTCTGAGTTTACAGAATACCTCTCGCTTTTGATCACGCAAGATTCTGGAGATATTTTAAAGTTCACTAGGACTGTCGTCAGTTGTCGTTTGACGTTAGACAGTTACGTTACAGTACTGTAATGGTCCATAGAAAAGTTCGAATTTTTTATTCGCAGGTATGCTATTTTGTTACTGCAATTTACAGTTCTAACAGCCTGTTGCTCAAAACTTTTAATCAGGTAATAAATTTAATTAACGTTGAGGGTCACCTTTAGCAGTGACATTAACATAAGTGGTGTCACATTGCAAGTATCCAATGAATTTAATTTTTGATAAATTGCTCGTGCAACTGGCCGTAAGATTTTCAGATAACCTCGCGTACATGTGCATACACTCAAATGTTGTTGTTTATAATATCAAGTAAATAAACTTTATTCCAAATAATGTCCAGACCCTCCATGTTGTTTATTGTAAACTCTTACGTACAGATTCACTGAAAACGTTTAAGATACAGGTTTAAATTAAAATTTTCCAGTCATGGGCGTCCATAGAGTAAATTTTAGGGGGGGGGGCAACCCGCCAAAAAAATGTATGTTACAAAATTTCCAAATTGCGCAAAATTATTATTGTCGTGAATTTTTTTTTTGTGGAACCCGACCTCGGTGGGAGGAAATTGCCCCCCCCCCCTTGCTCCTCTCTATGGGCGCCCATGCTTCCAGTTAGACTTTGAAGTGTCTTTGTCCTGTCATTGTTAACAAGTCCTCATCACAAACGTATGAGTTATTCTTATATTTTAGCGAGTTGATTGGTTTCCAAAAATGATTTTCATCTTGGAATGTGTTGCTAGAATGAATTTAATTCTAGTTAATTGTGGAAAGTACGTACTAAAATTATCATTTCCTTTATAAAATAGCAAAACAAACTAGAAAACAAATTTATAATATAACACTTAATTTTCGTATTCTTACACTAATGTCAGTTTAAAACTTTTGATTGTCAAATTAGACCAATCTAGCATTGGAGAATCTGGTTGAAAATGTTGCGAGTTACGCAGGACTACAGCTGCGTGTCTAAGCTCCAATATTGGAGGCAAAACGCAATATGGTATTAAAAATATATTGGATCATATTATCGTCCCTGTTTTCACGAAGTGGCGTATACCCATGGATTTGTTAAGAATGGATACGGAATTATTTAACATTCTTTGAAGCCAAAACAAACCATTCTAAGCGACACTGTAAACACAATTTGTAAACATTGGCCACATCTTATTTTACCTTGTGTTTTTGTACAAAAAATACGTTAGAAGCATCACAAGATTTACTAAAAGTAATAAAAGGCCTAAAATATTTTATTTTTCTGCTAAATAATAATAAATTTAAGTTAAAAAGTTTTATTATTTATAGGTTATATTATTTATAAAGGTTTATTTAAAGTCGTTCCGAGTCATTTATAAATCTATAAGTCGCACTTTTTCTTTTCTAGTTCATTAGACAAAGACGTACGTGCAACCGAGTGACAGACGTATTTCCCAAGCAACCAGCAGAGACAGCAATACTTCTGAGCTCCAACACTCCAATGCTATTTTATCTCTTTCTACTAGCATTCTTGATTCAATTACGTATTTCCTTAAAGTTCGTAAACTAGACCTCTAGGGTAAATGTTTTCATAACAAACAACAAATAAACAGGCTTCACGTTCGATACGCTCACAGTATACTGAACACCGAATCCTTTTTAATTCATCCATGCGTAATGCGTATACCGATTTTTTTATTTTAAAGGAGAGCTGTTTAAAAATTTTGGATAGTTGGCTCTAGGCCTAACTAAAACAGTCTGTAATTATTCTCTCTGCATTGTTAATATGACATTAAGATAGGCCTCCTATAATACTAACATACATTTTTAGGAAATGATATATTAGTGAACTCACAAAACGAAAAAAAATATATATACGCCTCTTTGTATTTTGTATCCTAACACGGAGCAACGACAGACGTCCCCGCAAAAAAATTAAAATAATATTTAAAAATTTAGATAATATTGTTTATTTGTTAAAAACTACACCTAGTCATGTATATTAATAATAAAACAACAAACATTTGGTATATTAATGGTTTAGATTAAAATAAAAATATTTGTAAACCTCCCACCGGATTTTTTCCTTCGAGATTCGTATTTCTTCTCAGGAATTTTCTGTTTGCTAATATATTTAAACTCTTAAGGTCGATATTTCCTGCATTAACTTTTATCGACAGGGAAATATGTCTAAAGGAATCATGAAGATGACTTGTTTTAAACAAAATGGTAGAGATGTTAAAGAACAGGTAAAATTGCTGAACAAGTTCGAACAGTTCGGTTCTCACCCGAGAACATGTTCCGTAAACCTGTTCTTCTGTTCTTTTGATCGCATTGTATGTTATTCTTGACACCATGGCGGAACAACTGAGCTAGACTCGTGAACTAGTGGGATTAGAGGAATCCTTTGTCCATCAGCTAAAAACACTGCCGCTACGGTCAATTCCTTTCCAAGAGGAGTGGAGCAGAGCACGCACTCACATAGATGCAGCGCCGCGCCATGTCGATCGGTTCAGTTAGGCTGAACAGGTTAAGGCAAGGTGATCATCTAGTCATCTCATAAGTTTACCTATAGAACCGGTTCAATTCTTTTAGAAAGAACAGTTCTCTGAACAGGCTATCTCTAACCTGTTGTCAAGAACCTGTTCCGTTCTTTTCTTGACAACTTTATAAAATATATTATATTTATATTATTATTTATTTAGATATTTTCAACGCACTACGAGCCTTTAAAGACATTTTTCTGTTTCTAAAAAGTTTAGTTTGATTCTGCCCTCCGTACAGTCAAGTATCTTTTAGTCGTTTTGTTATATTTTATATAAAACGGCAAGTGGTGAAGGGATTTCTGGGTAACAAGGAAGATAAGAACTATAAACCTTCACAGATGAACTCTTAAAAGCCTATAAATTACTAGGATGTCGCATGTTCTTAAAAATTTATTTTTGCACTCCCATTAGGATTTCTTGCGAAAAATTTGGATGCAGTAAGTGACGAACAAGGAAAGAAATTTTACCAGGATATCAGGACAATGGAATCACGATACCAGGGACGCTGGAACCTATCTATGATGAGCGAGTACTGATTTTAAAAAGGGATTTTAGTAAACACAAAAAAAGTGAAATATTTTGACACTATATGGTACCTTTATCTAACATTTTATATTGTTCATTGCACGTGGTCCTCAATTAAACGTCTTTACTTATATTTAACATGTTTTTGATATAAATGTATTTTTTATTCAATATACATTAGGTACATTGCAAAAATATGTCGTATTCAGTTTTTCGTCAAGCCCCCAACCCCTGTAACAAAAAAAACTGTACGTGTTACAGTATTTTGCATATCATTTTCGAATTTAAGGCCACACAATACGTTACATAGAGCCATTTTCATCAATGTTACTTACTTAAAAAAAGTTTAATTTTGTTGACTAGTGAGCAAAAGGGAGTATGCCCAATTAAATATAGGTATCCTTCTTTGTTGCATAAATGCATAAAAATATACCAAACTAGTGATATTTCCTTATGTACATCGATGTCTTTGCCTTGCAAACTTTTATGCGGTGCTGAAACAGCTGTTCAAAAGCAGTTGGTATAAAACTAAGTAAGCACTTGGCACACTGATGCACGGCCCAGTCTTATGTCCATTTCCTTTTCTGCAATTTGGGTCACAGCAAAATATTATGCAACAAGTAGTAGGTGGCACTGTTGACACCGATCTCAAGGTCTCTGAGGAGTAGTGATGACGGTCGCAGATTTTTCTTGTGATATTTGGTAACTTGGATTAAGAATATTAGAATGATGTTACTGTAACAGGTTCTTACTTACGCCTGGCCTGACGGTGACAAATTTTTGTTCTTGCAAACAACTTTGTGTGTTATTGTTTATCTTTATAAAAAATAAAGCCGATATGTTCTAGTTTTACTTTCGTTGAGGGAAGACGTGCCGGTCAGAGCTAAAGCTCACTGCGGTCGAGTGACATAAAACAATAAAACGATTTGGATCCTTGAAGGGTCAAAGTAAAACAGATGTGCGGTGTAAAGGGACAAAATTTCAATAAGTGACAAAAAAATGCAACACGTACAGTTAATTGTACCGAAAGAGAGCCAAATTTTTTCGTTAACTGGGTTCCGGAATTAATGTATTTTTCCCGACGTTTTATTTTCTAACATAAGTTGGAAAACATGACACCAGTAAAGCCAAAACAATGTCCTCAATGTACTGATAATTTTATAATTAACTCCAAGTTAATTACCTGCCACGTTTCTGAAGAGAGTTATCATTTGCAGTGTGCCAAAATTAAAGATCAGTTACATAAAGCCATCAATGACTGTGCAAATTTATTCTGGTACTGCGATAAGTGTATAAACTTTGTAAAGAACAATTTCGATATTGCTAGAAAATTAGAAAACCTGGAAAGGAAGACAGAAGAATGCAAAGCAAATACAGAACAGGTATTAAGAAGTTTAGGGGATGTGAATAGCCAGCAAGACAGCAAAGCGCAATGGAGTACCGTAGTCAAAAAGAAAAAGTTCCCACCGTTATTAATAAAACCCAAGAATCCTGGTCAAAATAGCAGTACAACAAAAAATACAATTGTACAAAAAATTAATCCAACGGAAATTTCTGCCAACATAAATAGGATGAAGCAAATGGGACAAGGTGGTGTGTTGATTGAATGTAATGATGGTGACTCCTTAAAGAAGTTGCAGAGCAAGGCCGTGACTGAACTAGCAGAGAACTACGACATAGAAGTTCCAAAAACCGCGAATCCAAAAATAATTGTAGTTGGAATCCAGGCAAAATACTTAGAGGATGAGGCAGAATTTGTTTTAAGAATGAAAAAGCAGAGATGCCTACAGGAAGTAGCAAATCATGAGATAAAAATAATCAGAAAATACATTCCGAAAAACAAACAATTGAACAATGTTATTCTGGAAGTATCGCCACAAGTTTTCAAGTGTCTTGTAAATTCCAAGAAAATATTTATGGACTGGAACAGCTTTCCTGTTTATGAATATGTCAGTGTGTTGAGATGTTACAAATGCTGGAAATATGGTCACAAAGCCATGAATTGTCGTGCGGAGAAAATTGTTTGTCCTCTCTGCAACAAAAATCACAGCAGTAATGAATGTAGATCTGAGATGCATGAATGTACAAACTGCAGATACGCACATGAAGTTTTGAACATATCAGATATCCAGTTTAATCATAGTGTTTTTGACAAAAATTGTGTCAGCTACCAAAGAGCACTGGAGAGGGTAAAATCCAAAACAAATTACATCTAGCAATTAAAAATGTCAGATAAGAGTCTTTCTTCTAGGGCTCCTGTAATAAACAGTGTAAGTATATTACACGTGAATATTGGCGGACTAACAACAAATTTTGATGAACTTGATCAGCTTATGCAAGAAAGAAACCCTTGGATTGTCTGTGTCAGTGAAACACATATAACAGCAGAAATAGAAGTAAGTGAACTTAGCGTACCAGGATATACCACAATCTTGTGTTATTCAAACAGTAGATATACAGGGGGAGTTCTAATTTATATAAAGAATTTCCTTAGCTATACAGTAGTTCTTAATGATGCAGTGGATTTTAGTTACTGGTTTTTAGCAATAAAGACACACATGCAAAATGAAGCTCTTGTTATAGGAGCTTTATATAGATCACCAAATGCTCCACATGGCGACTTCCTGAATTATTTGGAAGAAAAATTCGACGATAACATTTTACAACGACAAAAGACAGTGCTCTTGGGTGACCTAAACATCAACTGGAATGATGGGAAAAGCGACTCAAAGAAATTAAAAGAAATTATTCATGGAGCAGGTTTTAAACAAATTGTTACGAAAGATACAAGAATAACGAATGTATCATCATCCCTGATTGATCACATCATAACTAACGATTTTAGCATACAGGAATCTGCTAGAAATTTTCCAAAAATTAGTGACCATGACATCATTGGAATAGTAATGCAGTTAGAGAATTCTATTCAAGAAGAACAATATGTTTACAGCCGGAACTTAAATGATCAAGCGATCTCAGATATTATACCGAGACTTATAGAAAAAAATTGGAACTATACATCTGTAGATGTTGACAGGCTCTATTCTGACTTTATTCAAAACGTTCAACAGGCAGTTGATGAGGTTACCCCACTACAAAAATTTACACCAAAAAAATACCCCTGGATAACACAAGAAATAAAAACAGAACAGCGTAGAAGGGATGAAGCATATAAACGATTTCGTCTAACAAGAAATGAAATCGATTGGGAAAATTATAGATTGGAAAGAAATAGAGTAGTGTCAATGATTCGTATCGAAAAAATCAGATATTATGACCAGAATATTGACAGATGTAAAGGAGACGGAAAGAGAATGTGGAGAACGCTAAAGGACTTACTAGGCAACAAAAAACAGCAAACAGACTATAAAGAGGTTGACTATGGAACATATAACGGCAGTATAGAAGAAAATTTTAACAAATATTATGCAGACAGTATAAATGAAATCGCAGAAACAATAGAGAAACGAAACTGGAATTTTCAATATGAGACGGTTGAAAAACCATGCCTTTTAAATTTTGCAACTGTCACTCTTTCAGAACTGAGAAAAATTGTGTATGGGCTAAAAAACAAGAGTACCAGTGATGACATACTAAGTATTAAATTAGTAAAACAAATTTTTTGTGTCATTGGATATCCCTTACTATATTTAATAAATACCTCTCTAATGACTGGAAAGGTCCCAGGAGCCTTGAAAACTAGTATGATAGTACCAGTACCGAAGGTGAATAAACCCAAAACTCCTGCTGAATTTAGACCAATAAATTTATTGCCTGTTGTAGACAAAATTCTCGAAACCATCGTCAGTGAACAGTTACAAAATTATTTTGAAAAAAATAGTTTATTGTATATTGGACAATCAGGCTTCAGAAGTAACCACTCATGCGAGTCAGCCCTTCAGTATGTGTGTGCAAAGTGGAGAAATGATATTAATAATAACAACGTAGTGCTCAGCGTGTTTGTGGACCTAAAACGTGCGTTCGAAACCATTGACCGGGAGATCCTGGTAAGCAAATTAATTAGATACGGTATTACTAATAGTGCTCTAAAGTGGATTAAGGACTATTTAAAAGACAGGTATCATAGAACTAAGGTAGACAATAAAATATCAGAAAAAGTAGAAAGTGAATGGGGTGTGCCACAGGGTAGTGTGTTAGGGCCTCTATTATTTATTATTTATATAAATGATGTTTATAGTTTTTTACAGGATTGCTTTGTTAGTTTATTTGCTGATGATACACTTATTTCTGTGTCAGGGGTAGATTTTGACGAAATAACTATTAAATTAAATAATCAGCTAACTTTACTTTATGACTGGTTATGTCAGAATAAATTGAAATTAAATGAATCAAAAACCAAATGTATGGTTATAGGGTCAACAGCAAACTGTAAAAAATATTTATCTTTAGGAAAATCACTTTATATAAATAACTCGCTTATTGAGCCTGTAAGAGTAATAAAATACCTGGGAGTATATTTAGATCCACAACTAAACTTTGCCGATCACATGGACTATCTATGTAAAAAATTAGGTAAGAAAATTGGATTTTTTCGACGTGTATCTTCCTGCCTATCCTATTATACCAAAATGTTAATTTATAATACTATTATTTTACCCCATTTTACGTATTGCTGCTCTCTATTTATCTCATGTACTCAAGAAAACTTGCACAGGCTCCAATTGCAACAAAATAAGGTGATGAGAATTGTGTTAAAATGCGATAGGTACACCCCCATAGCAACTATGTTATCAACATTAAATTGGTTATCTGTCGAACAATGCATTAAAAGAGCAAACTTAGTTTTAATTTACAAAATGGAACATAATCAACTACCAATCTACTTAAGCTCCCTTCTGGAAAGAAGATCACAACTCCATAATTTTAATACCCGTTCCAGGAAAAATTTTAATGTCCCATGTGTTAAAACAACAGCTTTACAAAAAACCTTATTGTATGAAGGAGTTCAGATATACAATGCATTGCCCGAAGATCTAAAAAGTGCATCTAGTTTAGGAATTTTTAATAAGATGTTAGTTAAACATTTAAAAAACGATGTGTAGTTATAAGATATAAATAATGTATATTTAACTAGCCAAGTGCTAAATAAAAATAAATAAATAAAAATAAAAAATAAAATAAAAATGTCCCAAAAAGCAGCACGTGGCAGATAAGTATGTACAATAAAAACCTATTTTTTAATCAGCTGAGTTAGATATATTTTTAAAGTTGGCGACATTTCTTGTCAGAATACTTGCATACAAAAATTGCAAGTAATGTAAACAGGCTTTAAGGATAATAATCCATTTCGAAAATTTTTTGTGCCTTACGTTGTACGTTGTTGAACAATCTAATAGTTAAAAATCGGATTCAAATATTAATGATTCGTTTTGCATCTCCCTAAACAGAATTAATACACAGTGTTGACATGTCATCATCTGATCGTGACACCGCTAGATGCCGATACAATTTTGAGTAAAGTTACAAAACTCCATATAAGGTTGAACATCTTCCTGATTTCATAAGTCTTTAATGTAACAATAATAGCAGTTTTGTTAGTTTTACCGAAAATATTTAATAAACAAGATGTGCATTAAATTTAAAATGACTAGTTGGTTAGGCAGTTAAGAATTATACGTGTTAATATGTATATATTAATGGAAACATTTAACTAGTGTTTAAAGCCCCGTGTCATAATACGCCGCATTAATTCTATTTGCAACATACTGATCTGAACCTGAACTGAACATAAATGACAGAGCTTGCTGCTTGAATTCGGCTGTTTCAAATAGTCACGGCATAATGTTTAAGTTTTATTAAGCTCTGCATCCTGAAAATTATTTTCAAATTGTTAATTGTTTTAAATTCTAGTAATTAGATTACTTATTGGGATGTGATATCTTCTTGTATGTAATGTAAAATATATCGAGAATGTAACATTAGGCATTCGTTATCACCTAAAACTAGAAGATAATTGATAATTAACTTTAATGGTGTACTTGGGTAAATTTTCACCTGGTCGGGTTTTTAAATACTTATAGTACGTATGAAACATATTCTTTGGAAGGTATTATTAGGCTAATATTACTATTACTATTATATCCTAAACTCCTAACTAAAATAAATACACTCACGCACAAAAAAAGTGACGAACTGAAAATTTACTTCTACTTTGAGGCCAAATATCTTTTAAACGGTTTGTAGCATGGTGTTGAGGTTTTAACTGTTGGATAGAACCATTTGTTGGCAAAAATGTTGTTATTAGCTTTTAGCTTTTTATTATTTTTATTCCAATAAACAGGGTAAAAAAAAAGAAGTATGTTTTTTTTATAATTTTTGAAACGCCCTGTGGGGTGTCATGGCAACCAAAACTCAACTAGTAAAAAACCATTATTTAGGATGGTCTTTTAGCAACATTTTGTTTTCTGAATCATTTTCCTAGCTGTTCGGTAACCTGAGATTCAGCTCTTTAAAGACATTATAACGTTTTAGTGTAAAAATCCTTTAATCAGGTTTTTAAATTATTCCACTAATAAGAAAAAAGAAGACAAAAAAAATTAATGCATCAACATAAATTAACATCGGGTGTTTCCGCCTCTAGATCTCATCACATCCGCTAAGCGTCGGGGCATGCTTCGTAGTAGGCTTGCAATTGACTCCTGTGTTATGTGGTTCCACTCTTCAATGAGCGCTTCTTCGAGTTGTTGGCGATTTTGAGGAGCATGGAATCGATTTCTGAGTTTTCGGCCAAGTTGGTCCCATAGATGCTCGATTGGATTCATATCCGGACTTCCAGCGGGCCATAGTAAACGCTCAATACCGGACTCCTCCAAAAATTGTGTTACAACACGGGCGGTATGGGATCGGGCATTATCATGCATTAAAATAAAATCTCTTATTATGGGAGCAATTGGTAAAACATGCTGTTGCAATATATCGATGTACCCCTGAGCATTTAGGGTGTTTCTTACTGTCAATTTGTACGGTATTCGGTGGAAATCCCAGCCCACACCATTACAGACCCACCTCCAAAGTTTTCTTTTTCCACAAACGTTCCTTCTGAGTACCTTTCTCCTGCCCATCTCCAAATTCTTCGCCGTCCATCGATTGAATGCAAACAAAAACGAGATTCATCTGAAAATACACTCGACCACTGACCATTACTTTTACTCTAAAACGTTATAATTTCTTTAAAAAGCTGAATCTCAGGTTACCGAACAGGTAGGAAAATGATTCAGAAAACAAAATGTTGCTAAAGGACTATCCTAAATAATGGTATTTTATTAGTTGAGTTTTGGTTGTCATGACACTCCACAGGGCGTTTCAAAAATTATCAAAAAAACATACTTCTTTTTTTACCCTGTTTATTGGAATAAAAATAAAAAAAGCTAAAAACTAATAACAACATTTTTGCCAACAAATGGTTCTATCCAACAGTTGAAACCTCAATATCGTGCTACAAACCGTTTAAAAGATATTTCGCCTCAAAGTAGAAGTAAATTTTCGGTTCGTCACTTTTTTTGTGGGTGAGTGTATGTTTCGGACAGTAGCAATATTCTGAACAAAGAGGCATATTATGTGCTCTATGTCTCTTGCTCAGGTTCCTTTTTCTGCTCTTTAGCAGCTGATATGTCTCGTAAAGTAATATTGCCAGCTAAGATCCTATCCGAAAGTCATGCCAACAAGATCGAATGATAAGTTACAGTTATTTGTGATAAAAATACAAGTAAATAAAAGTTAATTTAGTAAGTACGTGCTACTTTTAAATAAGAAGGAACGACATTTTACGCTAGCCTCTATTATTTGTACTGGAAAGCGAAGGGAACAGTCGCGTCAAACTCTTTATTCAAAGATGGTGTGGCGTTCGGTATAAATGTTAATAAGTTTATAAACAGCTCTCTTATTTATTATATATTCCGAACAGCTACATTGTAAATACCAAATTAAGAAAAACCCAAACATGTTAATTTTTTAGGCGTTTTCTTTACCATACAGAAGAAATACTCGGAATTGTCTTAGAAGATTTATTATAAAAATTTACATAATTATTGGGCTCTATCTATTTATTCGTTCTGCATCCCAGGTAATTACCAACATTGGACAACTCGACAACTGTATCGTATAGGCGGGTAATTTTAATGAATTACTAATTGATTAGGATATAAATCAAGATCACTAATTAAATGTGATTTGGTGAATGTATTAATTAACGATATGGCTATTAAATATTTGTCACCGCCTTCCATATCACTATTAATCAATACGCATTTCAAAATAAAAAAAGTTTAACAAGATAAGATGGCATAGCGGCTCAGCTGTTAAAGCTGACACTTTACATTTTTAACGTACGTTCTTCGCATGAGGTAATGTGAAAAAGCACATTAATTATTTCTATTTAAATGGATGAGTATATTTAAAGTAAAATAAGATATCAAAAATAGGTATACGCGTGTAATAATAGACACTTCATCAGCCACTTCACTAGTTGCTTGAATTTCCTTTTCGTGCTGGACAATTCTCATCTTCATTCAGTCTTTGTACCCTCTATATCAAATATGACCTACCTTATAATAGTTTCCCACATCTTGGGAGCAATACTTAAAAGCATTCTTGATTGTATTAAAAAGAACGCCATTCGACTCACTAAGGGCCCAGTTTTTCCATTCTCCCTTCTACAACATTTTCCAGGCTTCTGCATAGAAAAACTGTCTCTATTATTGCTCTATTGATTATTTTCAGCAAAACAACAGGAAGCACGTTCGTCCACAGATGTCGAAAACATCGTATTTTTCGGCACTTTTTGGCAAAAGTTGTTCTTTCCATCTTTAAGTCCCTTATCAGCAAATTGCGTTTCATGATTCTCCAGGCTTTATTACTATTTAGTCTGCATTTTTTCACCCCTTCCTTCCTTTTTTACTTCTTTCCCAACTTTATAGTTTAAGTAGACATTCCTCGTGAATCGTCTTCGTAACTGGTAAGTTTTCTTTCTTGTCAAGCTTTTTCCCTTTCAATCATTTTTGTCTCCATTTCTGCTTTGTTGTTCTTCTTCTCCCATACATTTCCATTATTATTATTACATTTCTGCCGACATTACCATATACATATTTTCTCTTCTCATTAGCTGCAAACTGTGATTTTATTTCCTGTTTCTTATTCTTTCTCGCCTTGTTAACCCACATATGAATCTTACTCGGAATCTTAATATTCTCATTTCTGTGACTACATATATTAAAAAGGTAAGATTATTATGAAGTTTTTTTACTATAATATTTCTTTATTTTTACACTGAGTTTAGTGACCAGATACATTCTAGAATTCTAGATTTTAAAACTTAATTGGGTCAAAGATTGGTTCGACGACAATTTACATACCCCTTACCCTTACCTAAATATAATAAAAAAAAATCAAATTACTCTAACTTTCTACTAACACATTTTTTTCTCTTAAAATTTACGAATTGGCGACAAAATGATGTAAACTTCGTTTAGAAAAAATAATAAATTAATACCTCAACGTGTTCAATTTTATTAAACTAATTATTAAATAAGAAAGTTTCATTAAAATAAAATTAGTATTCCCGCATGAATAAGTGTTTTTAATAAAAAAATCTTCAGTACCAGACCTATCTCCTATAATATCAACCTTTGAACTAAGTAAATTTAGCTAAATCATAATAATTTGAAGTCAGAAATTCACTGTTGCTCTATACTTTTAAACCACACGTATTTAATTGCATAGGAAATTTTAAATACGGTTATCTCGAAATGAGTAGTAAATGAAGTACAATAATCAATTTTTCCAATAATCAGATCGATATACTAAACTTAAAAAAGTGATGTCATTTAAAAGAAGATCTGTATGCCGTAGGTAGCGCCCTCTACTAGTGAGATTAAAAAGATGGACGAATTTAAATTCCTTGCCTCAAGAAAACAACAAATCCCTAATTTTGTGCCGCTATGTCGTTTTGTTGAGCAATTATTGGAAAAAATCGAAAACAAAATTGAAATTTTGACTCCCTGTATCTTAGTAATTATCAACTTTGGAATTTGGCAAGTTTGAATAAATCGCATTATTTCGACATAAGGAATCTGCTGTTGCTGTGTGTTCTATTACTTTTGGACCACCCTGTATATAAAATGGGCTTTCGAGAACACTATAAACCGGTGTTTATAACGAAGGAAATTTTAACTTTATATTGGAGACTGTTACCTTGATATTTAAGAATAAAAAAAGATTAATGGGTACGAATCCTTACTACAAGACCCGGTAGAGACTGGATCTTCCTCTCTTAAAATTATCATTAACAAAAAAATCTATAATTTATATATGTAAATTTTTTTTTAAACATCTTCCACTGGTTGTTAGGGAGAAAGTCTCTCTTGGACGATTTCGAGGGAGGGCAAAGAAATTCTGGTTGATAGTGATTATTATACTTTGAGTGTTACTGTGATAATTTCTAATTTTTATTATTTAGTTGTTTTTAGTGTTATTTTATATAATTTTGATCTTTAAACTTTTTAACGTGTTTTTCTTTTATTTTTTGACTGTTACAAGGCGTTTTTTATAGTTGGTTCTCTTGTTATTTGTGGTTTTATACACAACTTTGTCAATAAGCTAATCTTGGACAATAAAGCATATTTAGAATTTGAATCTGAATTTGAAAAACTTAAAAATTAAGTCTTTAATAGATAAATAACTTTTTTCCAAATAATAAATATCCGAGTAATAGTTTAGCGTGTCAGAGATTTACCAAAAAGCTAATCAACAGAAATACAGGTTAATGCTCTAGATACCTGTTTGAAATTTGAACTAAATTTGTTCAAAAATAAGTTGGATTTCCCCGAAATAAATAATAAAATGTATAGGCGAATAACGGAGCACCTGTAAATAAGTTTAATTTGAAAAATAAACTGAAATCTTTGAATATTAAACACACTTTTTTTATCTAATTATGCTCACTTTGGTGTTGTTCACACTCATTTCTGAAGGCTGGCTTTAAATGAACTTGGAAAAACAATGGCATAGACCATGTTTATGTCAACGTACGAATCGAATTGAAACACTTCATCAGATAATTAATTATTATCCACGTGAAACAGCTGATATTAACAGTCCAAATCAATTCAAACCCAACTGTATTTGACTGATTTGAATTGAATCAAGGGACTGGGAATTCAGTTTGTCGGCGTAAATCGAACTGAATTTAATTTGACAGATTGTTTTGCTTCTGAAAACTGATCTATTTTGAATATTTTAGGCTTAACGTATTGTTGTACTTTTTTCTACGCTTTTTTGCTTTAAATATGAGTGAAGGAATGCAATATTTTCTTGTAGTATGAAATTTCCAAACTCATACGGCTGTCGTCTAGCAGTAGAACGATGTAGCCGCCAGTTTCTTGCGAAAGTAAACTGATTGATTTTACAAAAGCCTATCTGATAAAACATTCTTGTTTGGTATACAAGATAATACAAAACACCTACTATTTACTTTCAGTCGCAAATATCTTGGTTGACCAGTGTTATTTGACGTAACCGACCTTTCAATTAGATCTAAAAAATAACTATAGGAATGTCCAATGCCTTTGACATTGTCTAGAAGAACGTTTATCTCCATGCCATCTTTAATTGCACATGATATCTTTGGGAATATCAGGTTGGAATATTAAGCGTGGCTAAAAATACAGAAACAACATACTGTTTTTCATTATTTTGCTCCAGTTTGCCAGCGCTCAGTGGCGTACCAAATCTTGTATTGGTCCACTATCAAGACTTTGGTAGAGTAGCATGAGATCCTGGATGGGTTTCCTGAGAGCATCATTAACCCATTAACCATACTCTGGTTGCTACGCCTTTAGCAGATTTCATCAATGTGTATAAAATATTTCTTTCAGAAAATTTAGGACAAATTCCACTTGATTATTTCACAATTGATTTAAAAGCTTTAATTGTGATAACAACACTGAACAATAGATGGAAATGAAAAAACTCTCATATTTTAAGTTATCTGATTGACATTTCTATCTTAAAAGTTAAATATAATGCTCACCAACGGGAAAACAATAAAGGTAGCTAAGAATGCACAGTATTTATTTATTTATTTATTAAATAAGAAAATAATTAAGGGAGTATGGCAATGCGAAAACTGCCTAATGTGTTGTTAAAAACAGCAAGACGCGTGTTGTGTGCGAGGCCAAGGCCACTTCAGGAGTACAGCTGCAGGTGTGCAGTCTGCAGAGGCGAGCATCTTGGTTTATTTGCACCAGCGTTTAATATGGTTGACTAATGATGACGAGAAACAGCGGAGGAGTGGTTGCAACAAAAAAATATGTTAGTTTTAAAAAATATTCCGTTAATAATTCGATTCTTCTTGACGCAAATACGAGCCATCGACCCTGATTAATAACTCGGTTCCTAAGAAGTCTTAAGGTCGATAATTTAATTGCGGTTTTAGGTATGAGTGTAAATGTGAAATTGAGGATTCGTCCACAAATAGGAATATATAATAAAATCTGAACTTGTAAATATATTTTTCGCGATGTTTATACAGTTTAGTTGCTTCGTAGATGATTTTTTTTTCTAACAGACAGTATAGCGAAATTAGAGTACAGCAGTGGTTTCAAGGGTCTACAAATTGAAATTCGATACCCTTCCTAAGGAATCTGCTGGGATATCTCGTTATTCGCGGATGAGTGGTTGGTTGATTGATTTCAGGTGGAATCAGGCGTAGTCCTGGAGTTCTGGAAGTTGCACCGGAGCATTTTGACTTATTGTGCTCAACTTTTTCTTGTTTATGGAAGCTGCGTTTTTTCGATGTAGGTTCAGTAGCTTCCTGGCCATTCCTTCGAACGGTATTCTATCGCTATCATGTAGATCTTCGATCATATTGTATTTGTATCTTCTGTGTGGCAAGGCTCCACAATTATACAGAATATGGATGGCCGTTTCTTTCCGCATAATCTGCAGGAGGTCCGTTATATGTTCCTATTCTTTGCAGATATTTTTTAGGTGGCAATAACCTGTCAACAGCCCTACCACCTGTCTCACCTTGGTGTGTTTTAGTAGCAACACTGTCGTTGTCAGCTCTTTGAAGGGTTTCCAATTATATTTTTGGCGTGTATTGATTGATCCAGGTGTTGTGCGCCAACGACTTAGATGTTGTTTGTGAGTTCATCTGTCCAATGTTGCTTGTACCACATGTCCAGATATCCCAAAGATGGGTTCTGGATACGTAAAAGATTTCTCAGCTCCGGTTTTTGCCAATATAATCAGTAAAAGATTCGTCCTTCAGCTGCGTAACGCAAATTAAATTCCTGACTAAAGAAGAGACTTTTAAACCTGCTGATATACGTATTATGGGAAAAACGCAAGTATAGGCAAAAACTACCCTTTCTAAAACTCTTGGAATAAGTATCACAAATAATTATTGGAAGAACGAGACTCCGTTGAGAACAAAACCCATCAATCATATTATCATACATATTATTAAGTGAGATCTCTTCTGCTGTGGGCATAAGCTATTGTACTACTCAATTCATCATTCATGATCAATTTTGCTACCGAAATGTCTTAGCAAGTTGAGTTCCACGTCTCCTGACCGAGAAACACGCAAAAACATTTGATCTGTCAAAAACATCTCCTTTTACAAATAAAATTCACACGTTGACGCTCCCTGGTGTACAGGGTCTTTGATTAAATTTACGTGGCTATCTGGAGCCTTTATTTTTGAAGATAGAAAAAAATGTTTTATATAAAAATTGTAGTTTTTTTTCAATATTATCTTTTGAAATTATCAGTAAAAAAATATGGCATTAAAAAAATTGAAAAATATAGGCAACTTCAATGTTTTTAAATGGAACACCCTGTATATTATGCGTTACAACGAAAGATCTTTTTCTTGTATTTCAAATATATATATATATATATATATATATATATATATATATATATATATATATATATATATATATATATTTGAAATCAGAAAAAAAAGATCTTTGGTTGTAGCGCATAATATACAGGGTGTTCCATTTTAAAAAATTGAAGTTGCCTATATTTTCCATTTTTTAATGCGATATTTTTTTACTGATAATTTCATTCAAAAGATAATATGGAAAAAACTACAATTTCTATATAAACCATTTTTTTCTATCTTCAAAAATAAAAGCACCAGATAGCCATGTAAATATAATGAAAGACCCTGTACATAATTTTAATTAACCATTTTTGTAGGGTCTTTTCTATGTTCAATTTAAATTTTTACACAATATTACAAATTCATTGGCAAGTAATATACATGTATCTGTTTGTGGTGGATTCATACTAAAAATATCTATTTAGCGTATGCTACGCCACTCTCCTGTTAAGGAAAAATTGATATTTTAAAAAATAATAAAGGTCACTGGATTTAAAAATAACAAGAATGAAACAAACCCTAAAAAGAAAAATTTCTGTGCATTGTCAGAGACTTAATTATAAAAGGACGCCTGAACTAACTGATTTAAAAAAGTGAACTAAGTAATTATAAAAATAATTAAAAATTAATTTTCTCAGAAATTTTTCTTTTTAAGGCTTGTTTATATTTGTTACTTTTAAGCAGTAATATTCGTTATTTTTTTAAAACATTAATTTTTTCTAAACAGTCGATTGGCCTAACATCCAATTAATAGATTTTTTTAGAAATTCGTCTACGGTTGATACAAAGTAAACCCTAGCATAATGCTACTATAAATTGAAAAATAACATCTTTTCCTCTCTGTCATTTTAGGTGTTTGAGATAAGTTTTATACTTGGCTTCATAGCTCTCCTTACATTGAGTTCATTCATTTCGAATGGGGAACACTAAACAACGGACAATACATTCTAAAAACTAAAAACTAACATTAGCTAACGATTTAGTGCAAGGCAATTGTGCAGGGAAAAAGCAGTTTTCAGTTCCCGCAGGCTGCGTTATTTACAATGTTATTGTGATCGTTAAAGCATCACAAAACAAAATATTTTTTGCACCCCGTAGCTAAAAACAGGATATTTTAGTCCCTATTTTTAAGTACATACTAAAGTGTCACTTTAAATCCCTGAGGGATTAGAAATTGTTTAAATCCCTTTAAAAGGTATATTTATTTCCTGTGGTAACAATAAAAATATCCAAAAGGAACGTTTATTAATAAAACATTGACAGTTATTTAAAACGTCAAAAATTATCTAGGTCAAAGAAAGTGGTATCTATACCTATATTCTTTGCCTAGGTATAACGAATAATTATTGGTGGTTATTAATATTTTACGTTTATATGAACATTATTACAATGTACAAATTTTAATACCCTGTTTGTTTCTTCGGAAGTACGCATAGAAGTGGTCTGTATTGAAAGTTGATCCCTAAATTGGTTAAGATTAATGTTTTCATCGCTTTGTCCATTGAATACTGGGTCCCTAAGGTCGAGCTTCACAGTCTCCTCAATTTTTGAAGAAAATATACTAGGAGTACGTTTTTTGTATATTCAGTTATTTTCTTGGAATGGCACCAGGTTGTAAAATTTTGGTATTGTTTATCATATATTTTTTTGATTTGGGCGGCAATAAGTTAGACGTACTTAGCCTCTGCAGCATCTCTCTTAATTTCATTACCTAATGAAAAAATGGCTCATAGTTTCGAACTTTCGGGTAAAAACTCAAACATTGTTTAACAGTTCTAAATAAAATCTTACTTTCCATAGTAAATAAGCCATTATGATTTTATAATAAACGATTATTACAGATATGCATGTGTCTCATTGTTATCCAAAATAATTTTAAAAATAATACTAAAAATATTTGTTAATTTTGTGTCCTTGCACTTTTGGAGCGCAAAAAATAGCGTATATACCACAGGACCAACGCCGGATCTAGATCACGAGGGCAGTGACAGGACTAAAGGGTCTTTTAATCCCTTGTGCAGTTGTTGCAAGTTTTGCCCTCAGGATTAAAATACCTTCTTTAGTCCCTTGATTTAATATATCATATATTATATATTATATATGATATATGATATTAAATTACTATACACTATTAAAATCATTCTCTACTCTCTATCTGTGGTAAAAAATATCAATTAGCTATTATTCTCTGTATTGATGAAAACTCCAAAATTTAAGTTTTGTTAATTGGCTCACGCATAGTTTTCAGTCGATGTCATTCGAAATTACAATAGGCTTTAACAATATTTCATTCTTCCAAAAATTACCTTTTATAGTAAGTCGACATTTATTGCTACAATTATCTAAAAAAACATAAAACTGTCGTTATTCCTCCATACGACAACACCAAAAAACTTGTCGTACCTTCTACGTTCAGGAATTTTTACACGAACGGCAATAGCTTGCACGTGTCACTTGAAAGAATGCTATGCATTATTAATAAGTTAGTACCACACAATGGCAGTAATAAAAACTTAGTACCCATACGCTTTAATTTAATTAAGGATGGCTGTTTTAAGATTTCGCTTGACGAGTTTCGTTTGACTTGGTAAGAAGTAAACAGCAGATAGAAAAGGCGATTCTAGACTAAAGGCATACTCTAGAGAAGCTCTTTTAACACTTTTAAATTTGTTCAAACGTGTAGACCCAAATTCCATCGTGTAAAAGTACAATGACGTTGGTGCCGGCGGAAAGATTGTTGCGTCTCCGTCTCCCTCGAGCCTCGTGTGACTTCATTAACAACCAGTGGTTAACTAAGAGTTTTCTTTTTTCCCTCCACCGGCACCAACGTCATTGTACTTTACACGATTGAATTTGGGTCTACCTTAACGGTCTTATTACACTGTCATATAACAAACGTTTGTGGTTAAAAGGAAGAGTCTCGATTTTTGAGTTTTCGCTATGTTTGTGTGCTAAGCCCTACACCTTTGCCAACTTTTAATATTCTATGCCCACATGAGGTATCCTGGAATTTTGATGATTAGTGAATGAGTGTTAAAATAGTAATCTTAATAATCTTTGGATTTGATTAACTTGGAAAGTAAAATAGTGTCCGCTAGTGCGACTAAAACTTGTCAGGGACCGTGTGGACTACCGTGTCTCCAGATCAAGTTTCAGAAATAAAGATCCTAAAATGTTATATTTTTAACTTTAACAAAAATCTGTCTTGTACCCTTATTAAATAATGGTATTTCTTGTCAAATACCGTGATATCCTTAATATCGGTTCAAGCTTGTTCTTAAATTAAAATTTACTACTAGCCTCCTAGTACCTTTCTTAGAAGTCTATTGCCTTACCTACCATTTAAATTAAAAACACTAAGACTCAAACATTAAAACATAGCCTAATTAAATAATTAGCATTAAATTGTGCCTTAAATGCATTGAAACAATTTTATTTCCATATACATAAATTAAAAACAAAAAATAACTGTGTCGACTTATTATCAGACTAATTAAGTGTACACAAATCACTGTTAGACAGGCTCAATTTTTACTTAGGTGTTAACAGGTGTTGATTTTATTGCATCATACTTATAAACTAGAGCTGTCTGCTAAAAACGTATACACTTAATAAGCAAACTAAGAAGTTTACCACTTTTCTCTGTCTTAAAAGATTTTTTACTTCCCGATAATGTTTTCTGTTATTTAATGTTAATACGTATAATGTGTTACCCTTTTACCTTAACAATCAGCTGCGAACGGCCAGCGTATCTAATGATATGCTATATTATATTGCTTATTCTATTCTTTTTGGTATTCCATATTATAGTCCTTTTTCCATAAATGTGGTGTCTTTTTTTATTAAAGTTTCAGTCTGACCAGCTTTTAATCATTCTTGTGCAACACCACAAGTTATATACTTGTTGCTATTTGGTTTCTTTCTCTCTTACATAATAATTAAGGTTTCACTTACGAGTACATATGACTTTACGAAGAGTATCCTTATTTCTACGTTTATGCTACTACCAGAAGTATCTACTAAAGACCCAGGTGCAGAAACCAGGTAGCTCTATTTTGGTAAAATTTTGGGAAATTTTGAAAAAATATATAGATTAGTTTTTGACACAGATAACTTATTAGCGGTGGTTTTTCTAGGATATAAAATAGTAATTTAGAACAGATGATTATAGTTTACAGTAGTTCTAAGTATGTTTTTCTATTGGACTTGCCTGGTTTTTGCACCGAAATTAGGAATTTTTGTTAGCAATAATAAGTAATATAAGTAAAACAAATTAATTTTTCTCAAACATTTATTCCCTGAGATTCGTTAGAGAAGTGGATTCCTCATCTTCACGCCTAGAGGATTTACATACTAGAGTCAAAGTCGTAATGTTATTTAGCTTTTTAGCCTTTATAGGTAAAGGATTTTTGCATAACAAAAATTCATATGTTAGTAAAGTACGACATTGTACATCTCTTTTTAACATGCGAAATTCTTGGAATGTTGCAAGAGATTAGTTCTCAGAACATTTTATTATTCTGGGTTGATTTTTGTCAAAATATAAGTAACGATACTTGGAGATGTTAAACTTTGGTTTTTCATTATTAGTCGCCGTTTTTTATATATAACCTGATAATTTTCCAGTAGAGCCACCTGTTGGTATGTATGTACACTTGCTAAACTCAGTGCAAAGACCAAGCATCTTCGGAACTACCCGGTTTATGCACCGAATAAAATACCGGGCAGCTTCAAAAAGAATAATTACAATATTATTATTCTTTGGAACCATTTGATTTTTGCAATGAACGATAGGGAAGTTTTTGCTGAAGTCAGGTAAGTATTGAACACATTTTTGAAAAAAAAATGGAGCTGCCTGGATGCCTGGTTTTAGCACCCGGCTCTTATGCTTTCTTTTTGCGTTATCTAGTGCCATTTATTGTTATATAAGTAGCAGAACTCATTAGCTTCTTCTGGTTTAATTCCTGGGAGTATCTATTCTTCTTCTGTTCTTCATTTTTTTTATTATTTAAGTACTTCACAGGATTTAGGGCAATTATCCTATTATTTATTAGGAGACTTACAATTTTTTTATACATCGTTCGTTACCATTAATTATTGAAATTCAACTTTTCTGGAATGTCAGAATTAAATCAATATCATTTCTTATATCTTATTTTAGTCAATATGTGAATGAAATTTGAAAATATAACGCATATTATTTTTAAGGGACAACTTTTTTCTTACATACTAGGTACCTAGATATTTTACAACGCTTGTAAAGTAGCTAAAACGTCCTACGAGCATTGGAATTAAAATATTTTAAAAGTTTTTTGACAGCCTATGAAGGCCGAAGCCTAAGTATTATGTACCGTGGGTATCTGACTCACACTATAAATTCACTTCAATAGACTGACGTTTGTTCATCCTCTTCTTTTACTACCCATGGAAGTCTCGCCCTGGGTGTCAAGTTTTTTAGGTGGTTTGTTAACTTCCAACGAGCATTCGTGTATATGAGAGGCTGTCTTCTCCTCTTTATTACAAAATCTGCACAGGGGTTCATGTTGTTGCCAGTCCATTACGTGCAGATGGGTTCTCAGGGTACAGTGACCCATTATTAGACCCATCACAAGCCTTAGTTAGTTCCCGTTTAGTTTAACGACTTCTGTAGTGAATGCCTTATTTGGAAAATTCAGCATTGATTTACTTTGTCTTTGCCACCGGAATGCGTTTCCAGGATTGATGTTACAGTTCAATCCATGTAACCAAATTGCCCGGAATCAGGATTTTTGGTATTTTAAAAGCAGGCTCAGGGTCTTTAAATGTTACTGCAGATCCTCACCTTGCTAAGGCATGGGCGTTATCATTGCCCTTTATACATTGTGTCCTGGCACTCAACGCAAGTGCAATCCTCCGAGGATTTTGAAAAGAAAACCTAAAATGTGATAGCCAACCGTGATTTATTTCGTCTACAACTCTAATGATGGTCAAGAATTTCGTACTATGCGAATCGAGACAGAATATTTATTTACCTATGTATACGATATTCCGATCAAATCAAAGGCTGACATTAAATGTTGTTTTGAAAGAATTTTATTTAATTTATAGCCTATTTATAACGAGAAACCTTGTATGGCAGGCATTTTACAACAACTGCTACCGATATTTGCGTCTTTAGTTATCGGACGACAATCAATTAACCTGCAATTAGAAATAAAATGTATTTTTATGCAAAAGCAAAGGCTATAAATTACTAAAAGCCAAAAACAAACAACTAATTTGTCAACCCACCATAAATTATTAAAGTTAACGTCCTTCGCTTAAAAATTTAAAAATATGTTTTACAGACATACCCGTTATTTATGTCTTAATGCTAATTAATGGCTTTTGAAAAGCTTCAGCTACTCTAGTAACCTTTTAAGGAACTGAGTGCGGCTGTGATGTGATATGACGTGACAATATATGTTCGTGTTTTAGTGTGGTAGTGTATTATCGCCACAAGAATAAAAGTTATTTATTTATTCTTGTGATATCGTCTCACACATTTGTTTTATGGCCAAAAAACAATGGCTACCCATTTGATAGTAGTGATTATAAATGAACGTCATGTGTGTCACAGATGAAATCATTCGTTACTCTGGAATAATCAGGCAACCTGTTCAAATATTTAATCTATTGTCATTTGAGCAAGAGAAGTCGCAGCCGTTCATTCCTAACCAGCCTTTTATTTGCTTCAAACATTGTGCGTGTGTAGAACAAAATAACTCCGTCTCCGCGCGCCATCATTTGGCTGTCTGTGTTCCACCAAGCAAACCTCTGAAAAGACAGTTTCGGATGAAGAGAATCCATTTTTCCACACAGTTTTCACTTAGGCATTATTCCGCAAAGTTTATGGATAAAGTTCTGTCAGGTAAAACCAGAAATGACATAAAATATCACTTCACACGTACATAATATTCCGACCTGCCACAAAAGTATAAACACAAAATTGCGCCTCTCAGATTCATCAGATTTATAGGCTAGGTTGTCTGTTCCAAAAAAATTTAAAAGCATTTTGACTGTTTTAGGTTTCGTCCGTAGCTCTCTTCTTTGGCACCCTAGGTAAAAGAGGTCAACAGGAAAGTTATAGGTATTGAGAAAACCTTTCATTTGAGTCTTTGATCGTCCAAATCCGTTCAACAGTTAACGAAGATAATTGCAAAAAGTTATTCTATTTGTTTATTCGGTTTAGGTTCCAGAGGAGCAATACTTAAAATTCTTTTCCGACATTTGGGCAAGGCCACAGACCCCAGCTTGGGCGCAAACAATTCTTTCAGACTTATATTATCCTGTGGCGTAATGGTCAAACCGGTTTTATGATATTTTGCATTGTTACTTTGGCGAAAACAAAACCTTAAAAATTGACCTTTTTAATTAACAATTATTAACAGTATCTCGGGAATGACCCTTCGGATTTTCGTCGGACTTGATGCTTTGGTTAACTGATATTCTCATGCAGCTTTTACGAAAAAAGTTGATCGCCCTCAGTGCTTAGAAACGGAGAGGAAATTTTTTTATTTCAAAAATCCACCGCGACGTTAATTATTACTATCAAGATTTGAAATTGACATCGAAAGAAGAAGAAGGGGTATATTTTATCAAAATATAGTTGTTCTACTAAAAAAGTGATCCAATGTAATTGATAATAGTGTTCAAAGTTATGCTGTGCTGCTGACGCCACCATGAGCGCGGGTGTGGGGATCGACGCTTCAAATTACAAATTTTTAATATCTCCGCGATATCATCGTATCGTACAATTTGTTTTTATTTGGGGTAGCTCGTCGACATACATAAGAATTCGTTCAAATGAAAGGTTTTTTCAATACCTACAACTTTCCTGTTGACCACTTTTAATCACAGTGCAAATGAAAAGAGCTACGCACGCAACCTAGAACAGTCAAAATTCTTCTAAAATTTAAAATTAAAAATTGTAAAATATTTTTATATTTTATTTATTTATTTCTCTTATTACTTTAAAAATTGTTCAAAATGACCAGCATGAACTTCTTGGCAGTAATAAAGTCGATTTTGGAACTCAGTTCTTATATTTTCAATAATGGCAGGTTCTTGGCAGAGTTCCAAAATCGACTTTATTACTGCCAAGAAGTTCATGGTGGTTATTTTGAACAACTTTTAAAGTAATAAGGGAAATAAAGATACCTACTTAAATTTTTGTCATCATTTTTAATTTTTATAGGCTTGCCATTTAAAAACTAATTAAGATACGGACTCGGGTTTGCAGTAAAATGTTTCTTTTTTGAAGACCTTTAAAATGAGGTAGCACACGGGATGCATTTAAATTTTTTGATCTCAACTCCCTAGAACCACCCCTCAAGGGGGTGGAAAAAGTTAAATTACATAAAAAAGTAGATTTATTAACCAATAAGATACTCCTAAAATTTGGTGTACTTATCTTTACTAATAGCAAAGATATTTGACCACACTAAGACTTTTCGGACACCCTGTATTATTGTTACATTGAGTCACTAGCAATATCTATTTTCACGAGAAACTAATCCAAGTAATAAAATATACTGATTTTGAATATCACGTGACAACAGCCATACTACGTAAAATGTATAGACAAATCTGAACGTCACCAAATTCTTCGACGAATCGCAATAAAAAATTCGTTCTATTTTTAGATACGCTGTATATAGGCTTGAAACCACGAGCTGTCATATTAATTTAAATATGTAAACTAAAAGTATGACATCTACATAAATAAGCCATAATAAGGTTCTGTTGACGTATAAATTGATAAACATTTATCTGCTCTTATAGTGGTTTTATTGGTCGGCCGAGCGACCATCAAGATTTGGTATGCTAAATCCTGACTGCTGTAAAAGGTCAGCCAATGGTCTTGTTCATTACATTTTATTTTGATTAATTTAACAAATTCGTTTCTCGATATTCCTATATTGATTTTTAGACTTTAATTTGGCTTCACTTCTTAGTTGGATTAGACCCCTTAATAGATTTTTTGCACTTTCGAGATTAAAGAATGTCCTTTAGTCCCTCCAAACAGGGACTAAAGTCGTTCATTTAATCCCTAAGGACTAAAGTGTATCCTAGCAACGCATAATTAGAAAACGTCATATTTGACAAAATATTATTTAGGTACTTGTTTATATTTAAATGGATGTTTACATTAGTACAATTTACAATATTAAATAATCGATTTACTTCATCGGCAGTATGCTCTGCGCTGCTACTTGATGTAGAAGTACATGCGACAGCTTTAGAAACTAGTCTGAAAGCTTCTCTGGAAGTGTTTCCAAAAGGTTCTGGATTTGGGATGCTTACATGTCCACCATGTCCAAATATTTTGTCGGCTATAATAGGTTTATTATTTATAGAATTTTCAACGTACCCCTCGGCGACGGCTGCCGATTTCCTCCTCCATGCATTTTTAAAACATTCGCAGATGCACCAGAGTCAGGTGGTAAAAAGGCGGATGTCCGTCGAAAGCAGTGTCCAATAATGAATTGGGTAGATTTTAAATTTAAGAATGCTGCTACTTGTGGGGTATTTTTAATATTAATCAGAATCGAGTGGCCCAAACCAGTACTATCGTCCACCGTCAACTGAACTAACTCGTTACCTCTACAGGCTCCTGCGACGTGAAAAATAAGTGGTGCCTAAAAAGAATTATATTTATGGATATTGTAAGTTTACTACGAACACTAACCTTTGCTTTGTCATTGACAACTGATTGTCTGGGACTTCCAATAAAAATTTGTCAAACTGGTCTTCTGTTAGTGGCTTTGCTTTTGTCGGTTTATATCCTTCATTTCTTCTTTTCAGCCAGCAGAGCAGTTAATTTGTGAAATTTGCTGATATCGATATTATTTTTAATATTGAGCTTGGTTTTCAGCATGGAATAATGGGCCCAAAGTGTTGAAGCTGAGAGTCCTGAATTTTTTTTGCAAAGCATCTTTGCTGAAATGTTCCACTTTTCGTTCATAGCATCATTTTACAAATGTCTGATACTGCGCGTCGTATATTTCCTTTGATATTGTCGACAAAACACCATCTTGCGCCTCTTCAGTTTGATTCTTTTAAGTCATTCCATTTCGAAAATTGTGATCACGAAGTTAATGACACTGACTACTTATTTATTTTTACCGTAGCTAAGTGACTTTTTTTTTAAATTTTAAACCACACTAATAAAATAATCAACTAAGTCGTGTCAAATTAAATTGTAACATTGACAGGTAATGTTATCCAGGCATTTTCATTTATTTCATAATACAAAAGTTATCCGTGCGATGGGCTTATCCCCAAACAAATAGATTTTTTGTGATGAAATTTACCCTCAAAATAGCTATCAAACATCACTCATTATAAAACGGGGAGACGACCTGTTCCGTAATGCCACGAATTGGAAATTTATACTAAACTATTACACAGAAATATTTAAAAGAACTAAGAAAACAGCCAACGCATAATATTGTATAACCCAAAAAGGATGTACTATACGCATTATTTACGCATGAGTGTCAAAGAACTATTACACGCCGACGTTTGGATTTTACTATTATTTCTGTTGTAAGCTCATCGTTTAATTTAAATAACCCAATCGAAACTAAGAAATCCGAAAAAACTTTCAATATAAAACTAAAGTCGAAGATTAAACAATGCTACGCAAAATATAAGTATTCACTGTTAGTACTAAAACGGCCGAACGGGCGCGTGGCGATGTTGCCGCATCCTTAATTTAATTCGCCACATTGCCCACTACGTTCAGTTGTTTTCCGTAGGATGACGTTGGACGGGAAACTGAATTTTATGAATTTAATCGAACTTCAAACTTTAATATTTTTATTCCAACCGACGTAATTTCTTGTGTGCGTGTTTCAATTCACTGATTCTGTAATAAGTATTAATATATTTATTGAAAACGCGAAATGAGTGACCAAGCCTATTGTGATACTGCTGATAATGATACTTGCTGATAATGATACTCTTTTATTTTTAATTAATATGTTTATTGTATGATTTTTCTTAGAATTGTAGTGTAGAGACAGAATATTTCATTCACCAATAAATTTTAACTCTTACTTTCACTTCTGCGTAATTATTGCATAGGTACATACAAATTCTAAATCTTTTTATAAAATTAAAAAATAGCCAAGGCTAGAGCATGCTTAATAGCCACCGTGAACTTATAAAGTGTATACAGTAGGAACATTAAAAAATTGACGTTGCAGGCTATTTTTAATTATTCTAATTTAGTTTTATAAACTTTGCGATTCGTAGTACTCCAGACTAAAACAAATTATACTTTTCAGTTTATTTTTGCAAAGTAAGCATTATGTAAATTGATTTTTGGGTTGATAAAACAGATTGATTGATCCGATAAATATCGGTCAAAACTAAAGGAATAGTTATTAGGATTTTAGTAATTTCATAATATCATCTAATATTTTATAATTTCCTGTTATTTACTCCAAATCTATATAAGAACCACACGTCTCTTATACCTTAATAAGAGACATTTTATGGCCGTTCGATTTTTAAGATGGTATAACTTGTGGATAAAATCCAATTTTAGTCACCGCACTTAATGATAAGTTAGTGAAACGCTCTTCGAATGGAAAAAACCTTGTTTTGACATTGTGCTGAATATCATTCATCCTAGTGATTTAGGGATAAATCTCGACGAAATAAAAACCAGGCGCGGCCCGTGAAATTTTAAAGTTGTATATTTCTGTTGCTACTTATGGGACCCATGCCAAGTTCAGGTTTTTTAATAGTAAGCCTACTAGGAATGTTTTGGTAAAGAAAAAATATTTTGTAATTTACGAAAAAAAGTTGATACGTAAAATTGAGAATAATTTCTCTAAACCACCTGAAAATTCCTTATACGGTAATTCCTTATACTATACGGTAGAATTATTAGACGGTAGCGACACTCGCCACTTATTCCTGTTTTTGCCGACTCTTCGCTAAACTAGTTTTATCCGGTTGCTGGCAACTCGTGGCGTCTTTACGGAGACAGTCAGAAAATTAGTCTGATTGAATACAGTCGAGATCGCGATGGTGTGTTATTGCCACGTAGAAAATTGTATGAATAAAGAAGGCGAGGGAGTGTCCTTTTTTAGATGTCCCAAAGACCCTGTCAGGTAACATTGATTTTATATTTCTTCAGTGTTCTGTATATTACATAAGAGTTTTCATTTTCATTTACTTATTATATTTTATATTACTTAAGCTAAGAAGGCGACTTGTCAACTGTCAATGTATTTTTTTTTTCTTAGGTGATTGCCCATACCTCGGGATTAAATAAATTTTGGAAATATATACAGATTGATACATAGAATTAAAATTTAAAGTAGGTATTTCAGTCGTGTCTCGTCGATTTTTAGTATATATGAGCATAATGGCAGTATCTTAAAACTATTTGTGCTAAAGAAACGAAATTTAGAGAATGGGATTTATAGAAATAATGTATAAGAATACGTATTTGATATACATATTCTGCCTACAACAAGGCGAAAACGGAGGTATTAAAATAACTGGATACAGATATTTGCTATTTTATTTCTACAACACCTTAAAATAAGCGTCAGTGTGTGTATATATTTATATATTCATTTTGGTTTAACCAAAATCTGGCAAGATATCGTCAAGACTTCCTACTAATAACCTGAAGTATCCATGAGATGTCCTTGGGAAGTGTATGAACGAGAATATCCATGGATATCTCGCAGCGGTTTAGTCCTCGTTTCATGCCCTCGGAATAAGTGTCTAATAAAGCCATTAATACTAATGAATCGAAATACTAAAGAGTTACGTACCGCCTTTTAAATTTGTATGTATCAAATAACCGACCAAATATTTTTTCGACTAATACTTATCGAACGTCCCCGTAATACGCTGCCCGGAGAACGAAGTGTGCATCGGCGTTTTGCTTTGATGCAGAAACTTCAAACGATTTTTGCTGAGTGTCGCTACTCCCCCATTTCTCTACTCTGCTATAAGGGTTTGAACAAATCATGGTAAAACAGCTATTCTCCGGGCTATATGCCCCTCCGAGCGCTGGATTACATACCAAAATTTGCCGTATTTTGACTAACACTGTTAGACAACAAAATACTTGGTTTGACTGCAAGAAACTACCAGGAAGAAGGAAGCTTTTTCTTTAGTTAGGATGTCGTTACCTGCATACCGGTTTCGAACTCTTAGTTCTCATCAGTACAGGATAAACGAACATACCTACCTTCCAAAACAGCATATCCTTAATGCTAACTCTGTCGAACTAGAGAGGAAGCTGTTTTACCATGATTTGTTCAAACCCTTATAGTATAAGGAATTTTCAGGTGGTTTAGGGAAATTATTCTCAAATTTTACGTATTTATTTATATGTACCCCTGACAAGTAGACTTCTTTCATTGCTTTAAAAAAAGTTGAATTTGTGAATTGACCCACCTGGGAAAAAAATGAACACGCTTAGGTATTCTAGTTATTATTTTTTCTCAACAGATTTGTCATCATTTTGTCGAAAATTCTTAAATTTTAAGGGAAAAAGATATTTCTGTATATAGTCATTTGATTTTTTAAAAATTATATTTTAGTTTTAAAAAAAATCAAATGACTATAACTTTCGACTAACGCATTTTTTTCTCTAAAAATTTAAGAATTGTCGACAAAATGATGTAAAATTTGTTTAGAAAAAATTATAAATAAAATACCTAAGCGTGTTAATTTTTTTCCCAGGTGGGTCAATTCAAAAATTCAACTTTTTTTCGCAAATTACAATTTTTTTTCTTCACCAGAACATTCCTAGTTGGTTCACAAGTAAAAAATGGCATGGGTCCCATAAATAGCAACAGAAATATACAACTTTAAAATTTCACGGGCCGCGCCTGATAAAAACACTGGTGCAACTATTTCCAGGGCAGCAACTGGTGTCCTGGAAATTAACAGTCTTTTAAGCAGAGGCGTTTACCTGTTTGCAGTGATTCCATGACGTATATTCCAAAATTAAATTTTCGAAAAAAAAAGAAAACTAAATTAAGGATAATCTTTTAAAAAGCAAAAATTTTCGAATTCTTGGAAATATAAATTTTTCAAAACAGTGTTTCTAACGGAAATTAAAAAAAAAACATGTTTTATAGAGCAAAACTTTGTATGAATTTACAATTTGAAAGTTTGTCTAAATGGTAAGGTTTGTTAAAAAGACAGAAAAAGATACTGAGCAAACATGATCAAACCCAAAAAAAGCAAATTTCTGAAGTTTGCTTTTTTCTTTCCAAAATAGTGTTCCGAAGATGTAGTTGTTTGAAAATCTGTTTAATCGAAAAAAAAATCCTTTCGAAAATCTGGTTTTTAAAAGATATGATTTGGAAAATTAGTTTTCGAGAATTTTGTTTTCGAAAAATGTCAGGGCTAGTGCCAATAGGCGAAATCATTAACATAGTAGCTTTGACATTAAAGCGGCGATGTTGCTACTAAATAAATTGTCTTAGAATGAAATGATATCCTTAAGAGACCACCATGGGCGTGATTCTGCTTAAAATGAGATAATTAAGAAGTCCTTATGGGTCTCAGTCCATCATCCCCGTCCCAAGGTCAGTCAGGGACAAAAAGTAAGCAGACTGGAGGAAAGCTTTAAAAAAAGGCTAAGCGATAAATCATGAGTCCAAATGCGAGTCTCACAAAGGAACTCTACCTCTAGGTAATAACATCTTTCGGATAAGATTTAGTTGGATTCCTGACAGACCACTACCATCTAAAATAGCGCTTCTGCAGAATTGGAGTTCAAAATAATTCCGGATGTACCTAGATGAGAATGGAGAGAGTTGGTGAAGGGAGATGATACTGTTTCCCATATTCTTAGTACGTGCCTTGCATTTATTAGCCTAAGAAGAGATTGTTTTGAAGACACTTAAGATTCGGGAGTATAGCAAGTTCGACCAGCGAGACCTGCGGAAACGCGAATTAACATGTTTAAATGAGTGGGAAGGAAAGAGCCGAGTGAGTCGTCTTTATAAGCTATAAAAATTATGGCAGTAACCACTTACTTCGTTTAAATCCAAATGAAATCTTAATTTTAGGATCTATTGGCATTACTTAATTTGAAATTTGTATTTTAAATAGAACAATACTAGAATTGGCCCAATATGAGCGTTTACCAAATACGTCTAGCCGCATAATAGTAAATATACGTTGGACGATATACTTATTATGAATAAGCCGGATTCAGCTAAACTATTACTTCGTCAAAAAATAAAAGAAAAACAGGCGCCGGATCTATTTGAATAAAACTCAGATAAATAAACAAATTCTTCCCAGTCTTCATTGACATTTCCAATTTCAACCAGTTGTCTACATAATAAAAACAATAAAAAATGGAAAAACAACTAATAAAATTAATCATGACTGCCTTCGTATACATGAGATTAGCAGGGATTATCATAATGTAGTCTCCACAGAAAACAATGAAACATAAATCCTGTATAATTTTTCGATGTAATGGTGTCCCACGTCGATGCGGAAGTGACAGAGTATGCCTTCAGACAGGCTGACTGTATGGTCGCAATGAAATTATTTTAAGCGTGTGCCAGATGTTTCGTTTGAAATCTTAACAACGGCTTTAAATTTTCTATATCTTAATCTCTGAGTCATTTACAATTACTGTAAGTTGTAAGCTGTAGCGCGATTTAATTAAGCAATGTGATATTAATGTATTTCGTTTTGCCAACAAATATATGTTATGTCATAAATAAGTAATGTTTCTGTGTATAATTTAAATACTGAAACGTGAATGTAACTTGCATTTACCTAATTATTTTCTTTTTTTGCTATAATGACTGTATTGACCGCAAACTGCTTAGGTACTAAACTTCATAATTTTTTTCACCTTATCTCTAGACATCTAATCAGAAAACCATAATCGTGTGTTAATTCCTTTGACGGCAGTTTCATATCTTCAAACAACAAATTGCAATAAAAACTACACTAGTTTATAGTGTTCGACCGAAGATTCGGTTTCGGCCAGTTTCGGATCTTCAAAAGAACTGAAAAAACACACTAGCTTATTTTTCTTCTTATTCTTCTCGAACTCCGTCTTTTCATATGAGATCGGCGTTCCTGTGTTAACACCAATTGGTGCTAATTTTAACATCTTTCAAAGGAACTGCAAACGAAAATACACTAGTTCATTTTTGTTCTCTTATTTAACTCGTGTTTTTCATATGAGGTCGACGTTCCTGTCCTAACACTAACTGGTGCTAGTTTTACACCTTTTAAACGAACTGCAAAATAAAATTCACCAGCGCATTTTTCTTCTTTTTCTTATTCTTCTTCTTCTTTTTTAACTCAGTCTTATCCATATGGGATCGACGTTTGTGCTTTAACACTAACTGGTGCTAATTTTAACATCTTTCAAACGAACTGCAAAAAAATACACTAGCTCATTTTTTCCTTTTTTTTTCTTCTTCTTTAACTCTGCCTTTTCCATATGAGATCTGCGTTCCTGTCCTAACACCGACTGGTGCTAATTTTGTATCCTTCAAACGAACTTCAAAAAAATACACTAGCTCATTTTTATTCTTCTTTAGCTCGTCTTTTCCATAATAATGAGGTCGGCGTGCCTGTCCTAGCAGCACCCAATCCTAATTTTACATCCTCACGCGAACTGAAAAAATACACTAGCCTATTTTTTTTTCTTATTTTTTTTAACTCCGTCTTTTCCATATGAGATCGGCGTTCTTGTACCAACTGGTGCTAATTCTACACCTTCTAAACGAACTGCAAAAGAAAATGCACTAGCTCATTTCTATTCTACTTCCTCTTTAACTCCATTTTTTCCATATAAGGTCGCTATTCCTGTCTTAACATCATCTAGTCCTAATTTTACATCTTCAAACGAACTGTAAAAAATACACTACTAGCTTAACTTCTTCTTCTTCTTCTTCTTCTTCTTCTTCTTCTTCTTTAACTCCGTCTTTCCCATGTTAGGTCGACGTTCCTATCTTAACAACAGCTGCCAATTTTACATCTTTTAAATGAACTGCAAAAGAAAATACACTAGCACATTTTTATCCTTCTTCTTCTTCTTTTACTCTGTCTTTTCCATATAAGATCGGCGTTTTTGGCTTAACACCAACTGGTGCTAATTTTACATTTTTCAAACGAACTGCAAAAGAATATACACTAGCTCATTTTTATTCTTCTTCTTCTTTAACTCCGTCTTTTCCACATGAGGTCGACGTTCCTGTCTTAACAGCACCCAGTCCTACCTAATTTACATCTTTAAACGAACTGCAAAAAATACACTAGTTTCTTCTTCCACCTTTTTCTTCTTCTGTTCTGATCTGTTAAAGGATTCCCATGGCCTCTCGCCTGTCCAACATCCATCCAATTTCTTCTTCTTATTCTTCCTCTCTTCTTCTTTTACTCCTTCTTTTCCATATAAGGTCGACCTTCCTGTCTTAACAGCATCCAGCCCTAATTTAACATCTTCAAACGAACTTTAAAAAATACCCTAGCTGATTTATGGTCTTCCTTCCTCTATTACTTCCACTCCTTCAACTATCTTGCACACACTTCCATTAATATTTTTTACCATTAGCTCTTGTTTTTTTTTAAACCCTCTTCTTCACACTGATTCTATAGTTGATCCGAAGACTTTTTTCAAATACATCCATTCGCTTGCATTCTGCCTAATATTTTTTAATCCAAGGTACAATCTTCTTTGGTGAATTCATTATTTACAGTTTTCCTTCTTTTTTCTTTACTTTTAATTTTCTTTTTTCATTGAACTGCACATGCAAGTTTTTTCACTGATTTATAGGCTTGGGTTCTAAGGATCTAAGAATCTCCTTCAGCTTTCCACTTTTCTTTCAACATTTTCATGCTAGAACTACTTAGCTATTATACATTAGCTATCCAGTAAGAATTCATCGTGTTACTAGAGCTGTTTAGTAATCTGAAAAAAGCAAGTGTTAACGGATACGCAAACACATGTAGGCTTTACGTGATATTAATAATCAGAGAATTGCATTTCTAAAACTAATATATTTAGGCTAAATCGAAAAACACATATTTATTCTTGTAGACGCACCTATATCAGATTACTCGCACTCCCATATTTTTGTGTGTCAGTGTTGCGTCCTAGAAAATTAAAATTAAATGTTAAATATATCGCGGGCCTAGATTATAGGTCTGCAACTATTAACCTGACCTACTCAACAGTATTAAGGTTGGCTGCATTTAATGATGGATTGCAAAAATCGTTGGTATCTTGCTGTTCAAGATAATTAATCTGTAACACATACTCTATTCCTCTCTTTAATCTTATCAAGGTGTTACTAACACACATCGAAGAAATCACGCACAGATCATGTTATTATTGTAACATACGTAAGATACATTTACAAAATGACTTGTACTTAAGTTCTGCTTAAAGTAAACAATCTAAAGAACCGAATACTGTCTTATTTTTAAAAGTTGTTCTTTGTCATTTTTTCAGTATCAAAGAATGTGCTATCATTTTGAAGAGTCAGTGGCGAACCGATGGTGGGAGTTGGGGGGGGGGGGGTGCCGACCCCTCCAATACTATGGAAAATTAAAACAGTTGGGATATTTGGATGTTGGGAATTTTTGAAAAATACATTTTTCTTAGAATTTTACCTTTCTTCACCTACAAAAGCAAAATAATAATTTCTATACTTTCTTAATACCTGCCTACCTATTGTTTATTCTATGTTCCATATAGCAAAGTCTGCAAAGTTATTTTAGTGATTGTAGATATAGGACAGAAATAATTTTATCCAAGCCAAAATTAATTAAAAATTAAAATTAATAACAAGACATTATTATTTTTCTCTTAAATTATCTCTCTGGCATACTAAATTATATTACAAAATATTTCAAGATTCAGTTGGGAGATGTTTGAAAAATGGGAAAATTTTAGTTGACCCGCCACCCCGCCACCAATAGAATGTGCTTCAGTGCGCCAACAATAGATAAAATTCTTAGTCTCCAAATAGTGTCTCCAGTTATTTAACTCTCACTTAATGTGTCTGGAAAGATATATGTTAAGAAGTGTGTTTTTTTTGGTTCTGTTTGTGTTTAGCTTCATGAAAAGTGTCTATTTTTAACGCACCTGTAAAAACTTAATTTTTATGTGATATTCCCAAATGTTTACCAAGAAGCTAGTAGAATTTCTTTAAAAATTTAATGGTGCAAAACGGGGAATCATTTCCTGGAAATTCGTTCAATGAGTGCACTCCTGGAGTACTATTGTATTATTTAAAACACATTTTTGTTAAAGAAAACTACTAATTCTATCAAGACCAGAGTATATCGGAGGCCAACTCAAAATGTACAATATTTAAACAATGCATCTAATCATTCTAAGGCTCAAGATATTCGGAACAACTCAGAAGAGACCTGCAACAGAATGGTTATTGGGCAATATATTAATTCTAAATAAAGCTATAAAAAAACAAAATATCATCAACACTCGGCTCAAAAAAACTATGATATCATGAAACACGTCATGAAGTTTCTTACCAATTTATAACAAAAACTAATCGGGAAGGTAATGACTACACAAATCAGAATCAGGAGCAGTAGAGCAGTCATTGTCCGATTTAGTGGGCAAAACGAAAGTCTTCTACAGGGAACAGTACTAAAAAGAGTAATAGTTGCTAGACAGATGCATCTTCAGCATGTATAGATGTAGCAAATATTTTGAAACCGCTACTTGCGCAAATCAAGTAATCCTGACTTCACAGTTTACCTAGCTAATAGATGGGACTCCAACGCTTGCAATTGGTATTTAAGGTCGTGGCTTTAGAATCAACTTTTCTTTAGTTTTTACTAGAAAACTATTATGTAACCAGAAAGCTTGAACAAAATAAAATAAGAATAATGGAAGTTCGGCAGATGAGGTTTAAAGATCATATTATGTACCTAAAGCTAACCAAGGAGGATGTCATTATTATTTTTCTTTTCGTAAAAATTCACAAAAATGGAGTTTCGCATGCACCGATTATAGTTTTTAAACTTGTATCCTTGTAGTATTGTCACAGCTAGCACAATAACATGTATAAGCTGTGGTATTGCTTTATATTTTAGGTACTTTGTCTATCTATAACAATATATGAATGCGAACCCCTCTCTAGACATGTAATACTGTTGACTTTTGCTTTAGACATGATTTGACTTAATCCGCTTAATATAAAGATTGTTGTTGAATATTGCAATGTAAATAAACAGATTATTAATAAAAGTGGCCTCATTTTTCAAGGTGGATTTAATAACTCATTCTAAGAACATATACCTATTACGAAATACTACATTGATTTGAGCAGCTGTTTAGATCACAATTGCCTTGCTGAAAGAAATCTATTTAGTTTTGATTGATTTACGAGGATCTGGATTTATAAAATAAGTCAGGTGCTTGAAATAAATTGAAATATTGCGAAAGGTGAAAAGTTGCAATGTGTTTTTTTGATTTAAAAATGCTCCAATTAATGCCAGAAGTTTTTTAGTTTGACTAAAAAACTGATACATAAACACTAGCAAACCTGAACAAACCCGAGCAAATGGTGAAAAATAATTAACAATTTGCTGCAATGTTAAGCAACACATGTATTGTGGGTATAGAAACAAAAAGACCATCAAAAGGTTGCCCAATGTAAAAACAATAAAACCCAAATTGTTAGCTTGTGCCATTTTAAAGTTGCTTTGTTGCTGTCATAATTTGATGAACTATTGCACTATGAAATTAATACATAACTTTGTTTTATTTCAGCACCATTTCCTGCTGGGAAAAGACAGCAATGTTCGAACGAGGGTGGCAGCGTACCTCTGGGGCAGATAGATGCGCAAAAATGTTTCTCCTGCACGTGTAAGGTAGTAATTTTAATTTTTGTAATAATATAAAAGAACAAAAAAAATATATGTGAGAATCTAGAATGTTCTAACAACCTGAAGACGCCTTAGATAAAAAGCACTCAATAAATAATGCTAAAATAGCTACTTCCGAAAGAATTCTAGATTCTCATACATAAAAGCATTACCCACAATATTTACAAAATTTTTGAAAAGTAGTGTTTATTAAAAAAAAATAAATGATAATTTTTTGTAAGTATACGCTACTTTAGAAATCTTTTTTCTTTAAATGTCAGAACAAGGGCATTATACCAGGCAAGCAAAATCTGAGTAGTCAGGGTCAAGTCAAAATCAGTAACGTTTTTTTATTGTTAGTATGTTATTTATCCTATGCATTATAAATATAAAAACAACGAAATATTCCTTCCAAAGGAATTACAATGATAGACGCAGAAAAAAGAAAATGCTTGTTTTAAATCAATAACAGGTACAGGTAACTTTGAGGCAACCCTAGCTATAAACTCAAGTAAATATTCATTTAAATGGAGTATATCATAGGGTAAGTTAGGGTTAGATGGCAAGCTTGACAAATTATTTGGTATATTTTGAAAACGCCAAAAGCAAGATAATTCGAGCTTAATTTAAAATATGGACAAAGCTACTAAATTACTTACTAAATTAGAAAACGTTTGTCCTAAACAGCCGATCCCTGTGACCATCACTCCTGGAGTGCAAGGGTGAGATGGCCATGGAGTTTCTCGGTAAAGGTTGCCACTAATATATATGATAATCGTTAGTTTTGCGTATGCATTGAAGTATTAAATTCTTGAAATTAAAAAAGTTTCTTGCCTCTGCCGGGATTTGAACCCGGGTCTCGTGCTATCGCGGTCTCGTTGGTAAGGCCAAAGTTTACAGAATATATTCTGTAAACTTTGGTAACATGACTATTTACTTTTTCCCTCAGAACGGGACGTCAAGAGTTCTCCGCCAAAAGTAGGTAGATAAAAGAAAAACACATTATCCATAATAAATTGCATTAGTAATTAACAATGCACGACATGCAAATATCTTTATTATTTATGTAGTGTTATATTTTTCTGAGGAACAATTTTTTTTTAAAATTATGATATGATGATTTTAAGTAAGGCAGTCAAGTTCAGGGGTGCTTAAGCCCCAGACCCTATTCAGTATATAGCCAAAATCGTTCAGCATTTACATCCACGGGATGCTGAACGTCGTCTAATTTTTTTTTTCAATTGGTTCGTTGGTCATTCTGTAAAAGTTCATTTCAGTTAATGGTATGTTCTGTAAATGTTAAGATCTGTACTTGTTATGTTTTGCTAGTGTTCGTTCTAAAAATATCAGTTCTGCTAATGTTATTTCTTGATATTGTTTATTCGGTCTAAATTTCATTTCTGACTTTGTTAGGTTCTGTATTTGTTTAGTTATGATAAAGTTAGATTCTATCATTGTTCTTTAGAATAAATTTCGATTCTAATATTGTTTTCATCTGTGTTTTTATTTTCTGATGTTTTTTCCGTCTATGTATATGGACTTCCTTCTGTGCACACCTAGAGACACCCATATTTATTTCAAAATATTTGTCACTGTGCTATAAACCAAACATTTTGTTTGGAGATGCTAATTAGAGTTTTGAGGGTGCTATAAGCAAACCCAAGCCCCCCCCCTTAACTACGCCTATGATCAACATCGCTTTGAGTACTGCAACTTGAAGCTGAGTTTGATCAGCCCTCCACAACTTGTTTATCAGACAGAACACTCGTTCTACTGGTGCATTGGTCCCAGGCAGACATAAAATGTATTTAATAATACGAAAATTCGCATGATTGAGATTATTGTTCTGGAACTGTTTGAATAGTTCCACCCAACAATTTTCCGTTGGAATACTTTGAGATCCTGTTACTTTTTGCGGTGTAGCATAGTTAGAAAGCATCGAAAATTCGTCAAATATAGGTATTTCAGTGTCTTGGTTAAATCCTATTTCAATAAGGAAATCCATAACTTTTTGTATTACTTCCCACGCTGATACTCTCGTCCAATTCGTTCAATCAAATATCCTTAATTCTTTATTAAAATCAGCCCGAACATATTCTCAATTAATCATTATTTCACGAGTTTTGCTTTTAAATTGATGTCGCGTTTAAAAAACTTTCTGAAAACGGGACATTTTGACGTACTGAGTACCTAAAAACGGGACACTCCCATTCAAAACGAGACGTACGGTCACGTTACGTATGCCAAGATAGCCAGAGACCCGGGTTCAAATCCCGGTAGAGGCAGAAAACTTTCTCAACTTTAAGAATTTATCTGAATGCCACCAAAGACAGTCGGTCATCGTTCCCGATTGTCAGGGCCACCTTTGTTTTTACAGTCGAAACTAGCAACACGGTAAATTTCAGTTTAGAAAGAAATTCCAGACACGTTAGTCCCTAAGCGCTAGCTAAACTTTAGAGCTTAATCAGAGTTTTTGCTACATTTACTAACTGACTTCGTAAACCGACCGCAAATGGGAAAGGCTTTTAACATTTTTTCAATTTTTAAGGTTTTTATAAATCGCATGTTTCAAAGATCAGTTTATATTTTATCGTTTAGGGGTTAACGTGTCTGGAATTTCCGCTTGTAAGATCTCCCTATTAGTTTGTTTATTGACTTTTAAAACACATCTGGTGCAAAAAAAAAACATTAAACACTCTACACGTAACGGCTACGATTTAAACGTTGTTGTAATGAATAATTTATTTTTTGGCAAATAACTCGCTTATTATCGCTAATTCAAAAATGTCTTCCTTGCCGCTTGCAATATTAAAGCCAACAGTCACATTGTGGGTAGGGCCACCAAGAGCTCTTTTGGGACCTGTGGCAAAAAGTCGACTTTTTTTAAATGCTGGAGCTTTTCCAAGTTAAAAGCTCGGAGTCTCTTTTACACAATTCTTCCTTAATTAAACTCTCGACATTTTTTTTTCAATGATCGACTCGAGACGACTCTTAGACCTGCCCCTGTTGGCCCTTCCCTCTCGGCAGTCCCGATTCTGGGTGAGCGTGCAGTATTGCAAATAGGGAATATGCATATAATCCAAATAAACTTGAAATATATTTTTTTGTATTCTCTACGTAAATTAAATGTTTATGGTGCTTGTTTTTATCTATTTATTTTCGTTTCTATTAATGTATTTCGTATTTATTAAAAAAAAGGTTTTCAACTGCAAATTTTCATACAAATTTCGAAACTTGCAAAACGTGATACCAGAGTAGAGAAATGGGGGAGTAGCGACACTCTGCAAAAATCGTTTGAAGTTTCTGCATCAAAGCAAAACGCCGATGCACACTGCGTTCTCCGGGCAGCGTATTACGGGGACGTTCGATAAGTATTAGTCGAAAAAATATTTGGTCGGTTATTTGATACATACAAATTTAAAAGGCGGTACGTAACTCTTTAGTATTTCGATTCATTAGTATTAATGGCTTTATTAGACACTTATTCCGAGGGCATGAAACGAGGACTAAACCACTGCGAGATATCCATGGATATTCTCTTTCATACACTTCCCAAGGACATCTCATGGATACTTCAGGATATTAGTAGGAAGTCTTGACGATATCTTTGAGACCTCTGTATTCTTGAAGGATCAGTGGTTTGCTCCCTCGGCATGAAACTGCCTTATAAAGTTATAATAAATAATAAGAGATATTTTTCTAGGCAGTTAACGAAGCCTTGCGTTGTTTCCTAAACATGCTAAATAAAGCACATAACAGTCTGAATGAAACATATTTACTTCGCATCTGTTTAAGTGGTTTGAGCACAAGAGTCTGAGCTAAAAATATATTTTTGACAGTTCTTTAAATTTTGGGTTTAAGGGCAATCGTACGCTACACCACCTTTTTAGCATGCTCCGGCGCGGCGCGTCGCAGTGCCTTTAAAGGGCTCTAGCTTCTTTATTTTAAAAGATTAGTCTAACAGTAGTCGACAGAAAATGTTGCATAATAAATTCGGCAATTTTCTGTGAAAGAAAAAATATGATATCTTGTTTCGTGAGCGAGTTAAGACAGGGTTAACAAGAATTTCCCTGGTTGTAAAATCACGCGTTTTGGGCTAATTTGCTGGAAGATATCTTGACTTCAAAAGGGAACATTTTTAAAATTTGTTTTAAAAATGTGTGAATTGCAGTAAAAGATCCAAATTTTATTTAAAACTAAAATTTACCACAGCCACAAAAAAGCCGTTAAAATTTTTATCCGAATTTTAACGGATTTTCATGGTTCGTAGTAAATTTTAGTTTAGCATAATAAATTCGGCAATTTTCTGTGAAAGAAAACATATGATATCTTGTTTCGTGAGCGAGTTAAGACAGGGTTAACAAGAATTTCCCTGGTTGTAAAATCACGCGTTTTGGGCTAATTTGCTGGAAGATATCTTGACTTCAAAAGGGAACATTTTTAAAATTTGTTTTAAAAATGTGTGAATTGCAGTAAAAGATCCAAATTTTATTTAAAACTAAAATTTACCACAGCCACAAAAAAGCCGTTAAAACTTTTATCCGAATTTTAACGGATTTTCATGGTTCGTAGTAAATTTTAGTTTCAAATAAAATTTAGGTTATTCTTCCCTTCATACGTTTTTAACAGAAATTCATACATTTTTAAGAGAAATATTAAAAATATTCCGTTTCTACGTGGCAATAACACACCATCGCGATCTCGACTATATTCAATAATCAGACTAATTTTCTGACTGTCTCCGTAAAGACGCCACGAGTTGCCAGCAACCGGGTAAAACTAGTTTAGCGAAGAGTCGGCAAAAACAGGAATAAGTGGCGAGTGTCGCTACCGTCTCTAATAATTCTACCGTGATACTATTCGTTGTGACGTCACATGCCATGTAAATAAAAGTATTATAATTTTTGTGCATGGTGAATTCCACTGTTACACGAAGTAAAAGGAGTTGCTTCTACACAGCCTAAAACGTTAACCTCGTCGGCTTCTCGATTTTCCTTATTATAGGATTTTGGTCTTGGCTGCATAAACGCACCATAACTAACTAATTTTTTTTAATTGTAGAAAATATATCGGGAAAAGGTTGCCTTCTGTCTGGATATCTGAATTAATATAGAAAAAAAGCCAAAGATAAATTTATAATGGATATAAAATCGTACTACCTGTTAAAATATAGTTCGGCGGCGTCATGCGAATTTTCATTCGATTCAGTATAGCAAGCTAACATATCATACTTTTCAAAGTTCCGATAAACTCTCATTTCAACCATTTCTTTAAACGAAAAACACACTAATAGGTAAAAAGTAGGGGTTTTGAGAACAATAATTTTTTACAATGGTCTCTTACAAGTTTTGACACGAGGTCTGACTAGCAGCCATGAAAGGATACTATTTATTATAGGTATTCATGTGTTTCAAATTATTATATCAGGGCCTACTATGACATATTATACCCTTTTTTTAATTGTAAAATTATTCCAAAGGATATATACCAACAGTTATATATTTTTGGAAAGCTTATGAGAAAAGCAATCGAATGAAAACAAAATATAAGTTCAGGGTGTCTCATTTAAAAAATTGGAACTTTGATTTCTATCTTCAAATTCGTTCCTTCGTTCCAAAAACTATATAATAATCAGTCCCTACTTTACCGATAAGTTATAAGGCACCTGAGATACGAGGGGTGCTTGAAAATGACGCATTTGCCAAATCGCCCTGTAGAAGCATAATTTCCGAAAATCGCAGCTCTCTACCTTTAAAGATAACCAAGATACTGTCGAAAACTGGACACCCTGTACTTTCTTCCAACATCGGCTGTGGTATTGTTGCACATTGGCACAATACAATATTTCTAGGGTAGTTTTTTTTTATTATTAGATTTCATTGTTTAAAAAAAATAATTTACAGAAATTACACTGTAATAAAAAACAACCTTAACACAAAGAACCATTACTATCTGGGCAAAAACCGACTTTCCACATACTCGTCCAAACGCACAGTGTTTGTTTTCAAAGTTAAATACCTCGACACCCTGATTGGTTGATGTGTTGCGAAGAGGAATAAATAAATCGAATCGAGTATATGACTCTAGGAAATATCGATTTTTTTGTGTTGCATAACAAATCTGTTTAATTGTAGGTCAAGCTTTACGTTAAGCACGTACATTGATACTTATTTCTGCTTATCTCCTGACGTCACTTGCACTGAGGGCAAATGGCTGCTTTTTTAATTTATAATAAATTACACCAAGAAGTATTTTTTTAAACTAGACTGATGACTGGTTTCGAAAAATATGCATTCGATTTTAAAAGTGTGACGTGGAGCAATTTCTATGCACGTAAGTGTAGCTTTCTAGGCACTTGTGTCATGTTTTTATGTACGCATTACAGTTATTTTAGAAAAGATTATCAATAATTTTATAACTGTGATTATAATTAAACAAATTTGAGCCTAATTAATATAAAGTTTTATACTATCAGCATATTTTAAATTCTTTACATGTCATCTTCGTAATTATACACCGTACACTTTTGTAGGAGACATTAATTTTGTTTACGGATCCTGCAACTGGTTTTTCCAATCTTTGTTTTACAGTAGTCAAATAAAACCAGATTTATTGATATAATTTTAGATATTAGATAATTTATACATATTTTTGATATTCGGGGGTATATTTTATTATTTATTTTGTTGATACCGAGATACTCCAAAAAGTGTTGTAGGTACATGCGAAATTTGAATAAACTGTCTTTAAGAACATGTAAAATAAATAGGAAAAACCAGATTAAAGTTAAAATTTTATCACCTTGCATTGCTTACACAAAGTGTTTTCTTCTGGTTAACGGGAAATTTTTTTTTGTTATTTGTTGGCCTAAGAATCACCTGCTCTATTTTATCAATGAAATTTTTCAACACTCTTTATAGCATTATAGCGAATTGTTTATAAATTTATTATTGAAAAAAATATTGAGTTCTTTATACAGTAATCATTCACACCCACCCCATACTTAAAGATCTTATTGAAACAATAACTATCAACACTACCTATTAAAGATGGAAATAAGAACAAAATAAAAAGAAAGGGAAGACACAAGAAGAAATAAGATAAAGAAGATGATAAAAAGCTATAAACTCAAAGAAGCGACACAAAGAACAAAATACCAAGAAAACCCTAAGAGAAATGTAGAAGTTGAAGAGGAAGAAGAAATAAATATAGAAAAGTACTGGAAAAAATATAAAGAGGCAATACTAATGGCGGCAGAAGAAAGTTGTGGGGTATCAAAAACAGGAAACAAAATTATAAAGAGAACGGGATGGTGGCCAACAGAGGTACCAAAAGTCATTAAAGAGAAGAAAAAGCTATGGAAAAAATACCTCAGCACCAAAACTTTGGAAGATTATGGAAAATATAAGGAGGAAAGGAAAGAAGTCAGAGACAAAGTAAAGGGAGCAAAACAAGAAGCGTGGAGAAAATTCAGACAAGAGATGAATGAGAACTTCAGAGAAAATCAAAAACTGTTTTATGGTACACTGAAACAACTAAGGCAGAAAAATTATACAGTATGAGAAATATGAAGGACAAGGATCAAAACATAATAATGGCAGAAGATAAAATACTGCAGAGATGGAGGGACCATTTAAAATAAATAACAGACACAGAAAATTCAGCCGGAGATACGAAAGAGGAAAGAGTAAAAAAAAGAACAGAAATAACCACAATCACGGAAGAAGAAGTTAACGAAGCTATTAAAGGTAAAACATAGGGAACGCCACAGGAGTAGACGAAATTACACCTGAAATGCTAAAATACTTAGAAGAGGCAGGAATAAAGTTTTTCACAGAATTGATAAACAAGGTGATAAGAGAGAAGAAAGTACCTAGGGAATGGAATACCGGGATTATCCTACCGTTACATAGAAAAGGCGATATGAGGGATGTTCAAATTACCGAGGGATTACGCTAATGAGCCTACCAGCAAAAGTGCTGGCCACAATAATGGAAACAAGAATAAAAGGACAACTAGAAAACACGTTTGAAGAAGCACAATATAGTTTTAGGACAGGAAGGAGCACACACGACCAAATATTCATATTAAAACAAATTACGGAAAAATGCATTGGCAAAACCAAACACACCTATGCAATATTTATTGACTGGAAAAAGGTATTTGACAGAATAATACGAAAGGACGTGTGGGAAAGTTTATATAGAAGAGGAATCGGCAGTAAAACGATAGAAGTAATAAGTCATGTATGACACGACACAAAATGTGGTGAGAACACACAACGAACAATCGGCAGAATTTGAAACAATGTACGGCCTGAAACAGGGATGCGGGATGCTCTGTTATTTGCAATAGTGGTAGACGAGGCAATAAAAATAGCAAAACAACAGATGAAACTTATGATGTTGGGATACTGGAAGATGAAAAAGGTAGAGATATGGAAACTGCTATTCGCGGACGACATGGTGGTGCTGACAGACTTAGAAGAAATCCTATAGCAAAATATAGACAAACTTAATGAAGAACTAAAAATAATAAATATGAACATAAATACCCAAAAAACGATATCGATGATAATTGGACAAAACAACAAAAGACACGACCTTAGAATAGAGGAAAGAAGCATAGAACAAGTGGAAGAATTCAAGTATCTTGGAATTGTAATCAAAGGAAATGAAAAACAGGAAAAGGAAATAAATGATAGAACAGCAAAAATAGAATGGTGGATTATAATGGACTGAGAACAATATTCTTTGGACGAAAAGAAATATCAAAGGGCGTAAAGGTGGAAGTTGTCAAAAGGGTGATAAGCACATCATTACTATATAGTAGCGAAACATGGACTCTCAGACGTAGGGACTAGAGCAAGATAAATGCAACGGAATTGCGATTTTTGAGGAAAATAGAAGGAAAAGCTAGAAAAGGCAGAATTAGAAACGAGGTATTTAGAAACAAACTGAAAATAAAACGAATACTGACAAAAATCGAGAACAAACAACTAGGATGGCTGGATGGAGCGTTTGCGAAGCAAGAACCCATTCAGTCAATCGAGGAGGAAGACCTAGAAGAACATGACAAGACGGAGTGAGGGAAGTGGTGCACGAAAGAGGGATACAATGGAATGAAGTCCGAAACTTGGCACAAGAGAGGAAGGAATGGAAAAAAGCTCAATTTCATAGTCTTACACCACTATGGTAGAAAGGCTAAGGAATGAGTAAATAAAAAATCTAACCGCAAGCTTTCCAGCATAAAGCCTCACAGGATCATTCGGCTTTTGCAACCTTTCTGCGCTTTTACCTAGGGAAAATATATGTCATTAGTTTTGTTCAGTAAGCTTTAAATTTTTGAAAAGTTTGACAGATATTGGGTGGCAAGTTGCAGTATCGTTAGGCGTCAAGGTAAGTTAGATTTTTTGGGAGCATTCCTCCAGTAATTACTAATGTATTTTTCTCATAAAAAGATTCATGTCCATTGAGTGACGCCTATGCATCTGTCCTAGCGAGTTTTCAACAATTTTCTTACCTTTCACTTCTTCATCATGACCAAGCATCCGCATTAGATATTAATGATCTGTATTAGAATAATGGCCCATAATATCTGCACTATAGTTTGTTAAGCCGATGACCTTCTGCACTGTTTGAAACACGAATTGGTATACGAGTAGACTAAGCGAGGCTCAAGTCTAAGCCGGCTTAAAGTCATACTAATTGAATCACTAGTTGGAAGAAGGAAATGAATCCATACTATTGATTTTGAGAAAATCGAAGAAAACTTTTTTAGTTTCTTTTTTAATTTTTTCTTGAATTTAAGTTGTGGATAAAATATAGCGCAGTGTGTTTTAAGTCCAGTAGGATAATTGGACGCCATATAGTGGTTTTTATTAGGTAGTTATCGTTATAATAAGGGCTGGGATTTATTTCCTTCTTCAAACTTATGATTTTTTTAAAGAGAATAAGTATAATAACCACATGAAATATTATTATTTACTGGACATATTAATAATAACAAAAAAGACGTACTTAAACAGTGTTTACGTTAAGCTAAATTTTTAAAAACTTATATCTACGCGATCCTGAACCCAAAAATTACTTTCTAACTTTCGTCTTCCGCAGGAGTTTCAGATGAAGTAGTTGGGATGTCAGTATATTCTCGTAGAAATATTTTTTTATCATCTAGTATATACTGAATAACTTTACGGATATCGTCCATCTTTTTTTGATTTATTGGTACTTTACCCTCGTACGCAGTGATCATTAATGCAGGGTGTACCCCAGCTTTACGGAGCACAAAACTGTTTTTACCAGTCCATCAATGTGTTCTAAGGCTGTTACCAAACCTGAGCAAACCTGAACAAACAAGGTTCACTCTCAATAATACCACAAACAGTACCTACTGAATAACTGAATTAATATATGACACAGTACCTACAATAGTTTGAAGAAGGGAATCAATCCAGGATATATTTCCTTCTTAAAACTAATGTAATATGTTACCGCCTATCTCTGCGTAACGTGTGAGGTATTTATGTCCTTCTTAGCACTAAGACATGGGTGTTGCCTTAAAAATGCTGATTTTAATAAAAAGTAATTTTGCCATATTTTGGCGTTTATTTCCTTCTTCTAACTGGTGGTTCAATTGTAAATAATATCAAACGTAAAAACAGTCTAGCGATTTTATTTTTTATTGGCAAGTGATTGTTAAAACCACTTTTATAATTTTTTTACAATTTTAATATAGTAACAAGCCACATTTAACATTATGTACCTATATAATTATATTACCATGCAAATTGGAGAAAAATTAATCAATAAACATTAAAATAATATGAGCCACCCACTCGCGTGCAAATTAGATACATAATGATAATTATTTTCTTATAGTAATTACACCATCAGTTAAACTATTAAATGAATTCTAGTTTAATTGCCAAGATTATTATTTTAATGGTTTTTAATGTGTTAAATATGTATTTATGCAAAATTATAATGGTCCGGGGAGCAATCTAATAGCGCTAAATGCATTATAAATATTAACAATTTATATTTAGACCTACAGGTGTTAGAATAACTCTGTTGCTACAGTTATTTAGTCAGAAATATAGAAAAATGGATTCATTTACAAAAATTGGCGAGAAGTAGCATTGGGTGTAAGGCTGAATGCGCATGAATGCTTATTGCATCGATACAGTCGCGATACAATCAATTACGCAACTGAATTGCATTTACATCGCTACCCAAGGACTTTTTTATTCCACATGGTGTTTACAGTGAACCGCGACAGTATCGCGTTTGCATCGCAATTTTTTTCCTGTTGTATCACGACCATATCAATACAAGAAGTATTCGTGTGCAAGCACTCTAAAGCTACCCGTACCAGCGTCATAAGGCATCGCACAATTAGACTTGCCTCTTCTAGCATGGGCAAAATGATGTAAAATTTGTTTAGAAAAAATAAGAAATAAAATATCTAAGCGTGTTAATTTTTTACCCAGGTGGGTCAATTCAAAAAATCAACTTTTTTTCGCAAATTGCAAAATATTTTTTTTCTTTACCAAAACATTCCTAGTAGGCTCACTATTAAAAAACCTGAATTTGGTATGGGTCCCATAAGTAGCAACAGAGATATGCAACTTTGAAATTTCACGGGCCGCGCCTGGTATTTAGTGTTTAATAAGACAGAATAACTAAATATAACAAAGTAAATAGAAATACTTTGCCGCTCTGCCTATTATGCGAGTTACAATCTCTTACAGGTATAAATGGCAAGAGATAGTAATAATAGCGAAAACATTTCTATTAAAAAGGTTATTATCTTTTAAATGCAAGATTAGATTTTTTATTTAGCACATTGTACTAATTATTACAAAAAAATGCCATAGAAGGTGGGGCTGGAAAAGTCCAGACGGAGGAACAAAGAACGAGATATACTTCTTTATAACAGATAAGAGACACATATTAAAATACGTCACAGTAGTAAATCAATTTGCAACAGCCAGCGACCATCGAATGGAGAGAGCAACTATCGAAATACGAACAAAGTTAGAAAGACATAAAATAATAAAAAATAAAAGCAATAAAACCTGGAAAAGTCCAAAGGAGGAGAAAGAATTTGCACACTATATTACTACAACATCCAAAACAATAGTGGGCACAATAACAGAAGCAAAAAAAAAATCTTTGTACAACAGAACAAAAAATCAGCATAGAAACAAACTGTTTTACTTACCCGCCGAGACCTTTTCTATTTTAGCTGGGATCATTTTTACTGTATATGTAACATTATTGTAAACCAAATTTACATCAAGAGACTTTGACAGATCCAATTTATTTAATGAATTTTTAAGGTTATGTTTTCCATTAAACGCATAAACCAGAAAAACCGCGTTGTGTTTACGGTGAAAGGCTGGTTGCATCAGGTGTAATCAATCGGAAATACATGTCATTTAAGAACGCGTTTTGATGGGGCACCATACATCCATCACAAATAAAAGAACGGTTTGTTGAAAGTCTGGTTGCATCACGGTTCCACCAGGTGAATTTCTGGTGTAAAAAAGAACGCGCCCAGAGAATAGTTAGGACTTCAAAAAAATATGATAAGACTCGTTACTTTTAATATTTAATTTTGTTTTTATAAAATCTTGTACTTCGGATTAGGGTTTAATTTAAAACCCATTTTATATTTGTTCTTTTGGTAGAAAATGATAAACAAGGTAAGTTTACTGTTACGCAAAATAAAGTTTTCCTATTTTTTATGCTCTCTGTATGAAAAATTAAACTTTTCATAACGTGAATATTATTTATTTTACAAGAAAAAACTTTTACTACTATAGGGGTGATGTTCATACGTATCTTGCAAAATTTAGTCCATTTGTCCTCTTCTAAACCCCATCCGCGGACATACTGTATAAGTTGTTTACACACAAATAAGCAAATAGAGACTACTCTATTTTATTACATTTTCTACATGCTACAAATAAGTTAAAAAAAAAGTTGATCGGTTATTGACACTATCTCTAGACCTTGTATTGTTTACGCTAGTGGAGAGGTCACTCTTGATATGTAAGTATGTTAGATGGTCAGTACCGGATTAAGATATCAGAGCAATTGTTGGAAGTTTGTTTGAAAGTAAAATGATTACTGAGAGAATATTTAATTCATTTTAAAAAAACATGCAGTTTATGGCCATAAATCTAAAGTGGAATAAGTTAATACTAAAAATAGTGCGTTAATCATGATATTGCTGAGTTGAATATTTTAAATTTTAATTCCTAATGGAAACAATTTATCAGGTCTGCAAGATATTTGAAAACCTTTCCAGCTGGTGGAAATTAAAATCTTACCAACAATAATTATTATGAGCGTATTAGTGAGTTTTTGGTACCACGGTGGAGATTCCTAAAACGATAAAATCTTCTGTACAAATAAAAGGATAAAAGTTCAGATAAAGATAATTGCAAAACTCGAAAATTTTTTATTCAAGAAAGCAACAACTTCACAAGGTCCAACTCAAAATTTTGTTTGTATTATGCTTTATCATAGTTATTAATTTACCTGCTGTTATCAATTTTCCCTGTTGAAAAAAGCAGCCTCTTTAACCTTTTTATTTCGTACTTTCTATAAAAAGAACCTCTAGCTTGATGGCTAGCAAAATACTACGATATGCAAAATATAGCTTATATACCAAGTGACTAAAGCATATTTTAATCCCTCGAGTAGTTATTGTTCCCTCGCCTTCGTCTCTAGAAACAAACTTTACTCTCGGGGTTATATGATACACTTTGGTCTCTTGGCATATCATAACTTACCTACAAACAAAACTAAGTCCTCTTTATACTGTTTTCGTGCACCATAAAAATATGAAAATAATAAAAAACAATGCTTTTAATAAATACAATAGAACCTGTACTCTCTAATAAATCGACATTTTCGTAACTACAATTTAACACAAAACTGATGGCCACAAAACTGACATTATTGGCCTTATTGGATATAATAAGGACCTTACAAACAATCCACTGCAAAAAATTTCCCATGCCTTGCTTTATCTGAAATAAATTGTTCAATATAGAACATTATAAATATCAACGAACACGAAACTGACAGCGTAGCTGGTTATAGCAGGTAAAATAGATTGGTTTTCTGCAAAAAATGCTAATAGAGTTAACACTATGTGCACCTACCTGCAGTGGAAAAGAAATTAAACGATGTAAATTGAGATTTATCCTGAATACGCCTTGCCTCTTTCGTATTACCCCCATATTTTATAGTTTTCCCATGGTCACACGGTACTGATGTTTAACTTGATTGTGTGTCACTTTCGGCCATGAGAAAAAAATTCTTTATAACTGTCCCCCCAACCACTCTTTTAAGAGGAAATATTAAAAGACTAAATATCCGTTTAGGAGAAATTAGAATATTATTTCAGCTGGTGTATGGGATAAGCATGGAACTGACGTTTTTCGGTAAATTTATTTTAAAAATAGGTTCAATGGAACAGCTAATATTAAGCTTCCTTAGTAGGTATGTGACACATATTTATTTAAATATCAAAATTTTGAAATTTTTATTTAAAATCTGATTGTTTTAATTTTTTCTAAGCAAGGAAACAGGATGACTCACACTTGGGACAATTATTACTATGCTGTGAGATAGTTTTCGCTTAGCCACTTAGTACAAGGATAAATTTTACTTGGTATTAAACTATTTTTTAAATTGTTCTATCGCGAATGCATAATTAATTTCGTCTAGTTTTATAGGAATTCTTTAAACGTATTCTCCTCCAAAGCAAATAAATACTTACACCTACCCAAGACTTTTACAGCCAAGATAAATTACTTTTCTAGGATTGTCTGAAAACTAATTATTCAAATTTTAAAAACATTTTGTTTTGTTAGAAAATAAATTAATTCGTAAGTAAAACAAACAATTTACCAAATTTGTGAAACATATCTATTTTGGAAATCAATATTTATTATGCTTAATAGTTAATTTTAAAGTAAGGCTAAGTGAAAGTTTTTGTAGTATTTAATGCTCGGCAATCGTTTGTATGCTTCCAATTAGGGCATCCAATCCCGGCGCATATTCACGATCCCGGGATTTCGGAATTAATTTTTTGGATCCCGGAATCCCGGTATTGATTCCGAGATTATATGTATAAAATATTAAAAATAAAAATCAACACATTCCACACATTTAATTATAAAAAACGAAACATTTTAATTGAACAAGTTATGAAGACTTTAAATAAGCAAATAATTAGTCAAAACATCATAAAACTAAAATAAAAATAAATTATGTTTCTAAAAAACATCGTAAAAACACCAGTCCAGGATATCGTCTGCTAAACCAGACCGCGGAAAAGCAGCTTTCCGATTCTACATGAGTAGGTGGTATGGTGATTAGAAAATCATAAACCATCTGTAACTTTTCCCCACGGAATCCACTTTTTTGAAATAAGTCCATATACTGATTAATAATTTCATTTAAATTTTGTTGTTACCGATTTAGGTCGCACTCTAACCTCATTTAGGGGTTTGTGTAGCATTTCTGTGAGACTTGGGGTGTTTTTAACTATTGTTGGCCTAAAATTGGCAATACTAACTTCGTCATCTGTCATCAATGTCATCATCATGTTCTTCATTCTTGTCTTTTCGCTGAATATTTTCTGAAATATGTTTTGTGTTTTGTCCACTAAACCTTTCTATAATTTTAATTATTTCATGCATTATAGTTTTTTTGGTATTTATCTTAAAGTGATCATTTGTTTCATTGTTATTAGAAGATTGCAAATTAGCAAAGATACTAACAAAAATTGTACGGCCTTGTTTAGTTAGTTTGAGAGAGTTTTCTAGACTTGAGGATAAGCGATTGGAAGCTTTTGAACTTCATTCAGTATGAATTTTAACGCAATATCTGCTTTATATAAATTGATATCCCGATTACTTAAAGCATCTACAGTCTACAGTTAGTTTTACAGGCTCTAGAACTGTCACTAAATTTGCAACAAGTTGGCATCATAGACAAGATATATTTAGACCATCACAACGTATTCGCGACACCAGCTGAATCCGTCCAATGTATGGGCGAAAAAGTGCGTTTGTGCGCAGTGGGCGCCAGTCGGATTTTTAAACGACGGTCCTCTCGAGGCATGCGCACTCGGGCCGTCTAGCAAAAGTGGTTGTTGAACTCAATGACGCAACGCGGCGAACAGAACCGGGCCGAAAAAATCTCAGTCATTTGTATGTTATGGTATTTTTGGTTGGGGTGGCGAATATAGCGAACCTCTGAGCTTGTTATTTCGATACAAAAATAGTCTTTACAAAGTGTTACAGACATTTCATATGTTTCGCCAATGATGTATCCAACTTTTAAATATAAGGAATTATTTCGTAGTCTATTTCTTACAAGTAGTGCATAAATAGAAATAGTTTAATTCCAAATTTAAATTATATGAATATGTGAAAGAATAGGAGGTAAGAAATATAATTTATCTTAAATGCACTCCGGTGTTGAAGTGAATACACACACGGAGAAGTAGAAATATTTGTTAGTGACGTATATTGAGTGTGGTCAAGGTGTCAGAAAGGCACTGATGGGGTGTGTGTGTATTAGGGGCATTGTATAAGGGGTAAGATGGTGTAAGAAGGTCATATATAGTGTCAATGCCTCCTTCCCCTATATTGCATAAGGGTGAGTGTGTCCAAAAGGCATATTTGCGCTTTCGCCAAAGGGGCACTAAAAATACTAGTGGATTAGGGTAGAGGGGAGTATTTTAAAACGGATGGCGAAAGAAAAAAGCGCTTTCGCCAAAGGATCGCTAAGATATCAGTGGATTAGAAGGGTGAGTGTCCAAAAGGCATATTTGCGCTTTCGTCAAAGGGGCACTAAAAATACTAGTGGATTAGGGTAGAGGGGAGTATTTTAAAAGGGATGGCGAAAGAAAAAAGCGCTTTCGCCAAAGGATCGCTAAGATATCGGTGGATTAGAAGGGTGAGTGTCCAAAAGGCATATTTGCGCTTTCGTCAAAGGGGCACTAAAAATACTAGTGGATTAGGGTAGAGGGGAGTATTTTAAAAGGGATGGCGAAAGAAAAAAGCGCTTTCGCCAAAGGATCGCTAAGATATCGGTGGATTAGATTGACATGGGGCCGTAAGTAGTAGCGCTTTCAGCAAAGTATCAAGTGCACACACTGTAAATAGGTGTAAAAATATTTACATCTTACCCTAGAACTATACAGGATGGGATGCCAATCCAATAAAATATACACATGTAATTTTTTTGATTTACTATTTTACTTCTTAAAACAGTTGCATATTTTATTTCTATTGTTTAGAATACTATGTTTATATTTTATTTCAACTTTCAATTTTGTAAATGTAACGTTTAAAAACATTAAAGAGACGCACTGTATATATATATAAACTGGGCTATTTTCGAGGAATTATCGACAGTTTTGTATAGCAAGACAACTCAGATTTAAGCCAACAAACTATACACTTTTTGTTAAAATCTCACTAATGGTTACATTTTTATCATTAATAAAAAGAATAATTACAAGTAATATATTTAGCATTTATTACTCGATAAAAGATTCATGTCATGTAAAATAAATTTTGAAGTACGGTCCTGTCTATCACAAGGCAAACGTTCGACAATGCGCAAGCCCGCAGAGGACCGTCTTTGTTTACGGATTCAGCTCGGTAAATTTGCCGCATTCGTAATTGACATTATTTCTCTACTATATATTTTCTCTATGGTTGGCATTCGTCGTCCGATAGAAATGCCATAGTGAGGTCAATCATTGCTTTTTTAAAACAATTTTCTATAAGAACGAATATTTGCAACATCATAACAAGACTACCCTACCTTGTCCTTATGTTTTAATTTATTTTAGTTAAAGATGTTTAATACAAAAAATTCGGTCAAGTGCAAGCTATGCTTGCACAATTAGTGTTAAGTTCCATTAGCCCCCCACTTAACCTGAGCAAATCTCGGCCACCCGATCTCCGCCCATCTGCCGCGCTATCCGCCGCCGATGGCACTAGCGCCGTATCACATCGCGCATCCGCGGAGCTGAGTGGGGAGCGTTTCGCCTTAGCCAAATTAAAAATTTACGAAACGCGTAATGACAAAAGTTGTTCCTTAGCATCGTGAGAAATATTTTTTTCCGAAAAACTTTTTCTCTGTTCAGCAGTTATAAGAAAATAAACAATTAAATTGTTTATAACAATAATTGATAATTTTTGCTCAATCTAAACCTGATTCTCAATGTTCATGATTTTGTTCAGATTTTTCTGAGCGATCCTTTTGGTGATGACGGTGGGGGACAGCAATATTTAAGCGTTTTTCCAGAAAAATGGTTAGCCAATTGGCCGGTCAATTGTCCGACAAACCGGCCGTTTTTCAAAATGATTTGGTTTCTTATTAAGTCAATCAGTAATTTTTGCAATATTGCATTTCTGCAAGACATATTAATGATTACACTTTATATTACTGTAAGTACCAATTATCAACGAAAAATAAACTTTATTTCAACAATTTAAAGAGACAACAGTACAAAAACAGATAAAAAAAACCTGTCCGAACTACTGAAAAAAGAGCACAACGCATGCATTTCAAATTCGCTATTTGCGTTAAATAGTGAACGACATTAATATTTGTATTGTAAATTTAGATACAAACATGAAACTAAACTAGCAAAACACTATTTTTTGGCAATTTTGAATACGGGAATATTGTCAAAAAATAAACTAAACTTGCTAAATTTTCACGACAAATAACGTCAAAACGGCGCTGAATGAACTCTGGATTCCCCGAAACTCGCAGACGAAAGACCAGCGATCGGTGCAGGTGATTCCCCGAAATGCTTTTGTATAGGTCCAGATATTGGACCACCTAATATTTGACCGCGGTCAAATTGACCGGTCTATTGACCAAAGCACAACTCTAAATAGATATGATTTTGCATGTGCGAATTCAACTTAAATATTGATTTAAAACATGATTTTTCAAGGTTCTAAATATTCAACAGCTTCGTTTATGTCAAAAAAAATAAAACGTAAACGAAAAAGTGCACCATATTACTTTCGTCCACTTAGGAAATATTAAGACTATCACTCTTCTTAGTTCTGAGATTCTGGAAACCCTTTTATATACTCAATTTCTTTATAGCTTTAAGAAAATAAATAAATGTACAAAATACTGGTAAGCTCAAAAGCTCACAAACTGATATAAGCCGATGTTTAAATTTTTATTTTTGTACAGAAATGTCCTAAAAATATTTAATTGTTATTCCTTGAGGACCTGGCGGTAAAAAAGCCGCAAGAGTGGTTATTTAAATTTATCATAAAAAATATGGTTGACTGTGGTTTTTCTTGGTGATCTTAAAACTGCATTTAAACGATTTAAATGAAAATCTATTGAAGTAACCTTCAATAAGGTGAAATAAAACAAACACATGCATTTTATTACAGCTATTTTGAGAACCAGAATGTTCTGCAAAAATCATTGGTATTAACACACATTTTTTATGGTAAATCTCAGTAATGTTTTAATCCCTCAATCAGTGTGATGTTAAAAGAAATACATATACATTGTTGTGTTGTATCTTCAGAAACTAGAAATTAACATAAAAAATTTTAATCCTGCAAATGTAGAATTAAGTGTTACAAGATTATTTGAAACCTAAAAGCAATTGAGAGATTCATACCAAGGATAAAAATTTCTTATTTCTACATTTTTTATAAGACAATAATAAGGCTCGAAGAAACGTCAGCGAGGCTAGCTGATTCTTCACATTTAATTCCGTTCATGATGATGAGAATATTCATCACATTATTCATTTTCCAAAACCAATAGTGAAACTGGAGTTGGTCTATCACATGGATTTATTATATAAAAGGATTCGATATCCGTATACTGTGAGCGTATCGAACGTGAAGCCTTATATTTTGTTGTTTGTTATTCTCTTGGGGGAGCAGTTTACGAACTACGAACATAGACAAGACTACGAATTACTACGTAATTGAATCAAGAATGGTAGTAGAAAGAGATAAAATAGCATTGGAGTGTTGGAGCTCAGAAGTGTTGCTGTCTGTGCTGGTTGTTTAGGAAAACGGCTGAACCTCGGTCTGAACACTCGGTTACACGTACGTCTTTGTCTAATGAACTAGAAAAGAAAAAGTGCGACGTATAGATTTATATAGATTTATAAATGACTCCGAGCGACTTTCAATAAACACCTTTAGAAATAACATAACCTGCTGCATAATTATTTAAAAATCAGTGCGTACAGGGAACCAAATCTGCATCGCAATAAAATATATTGTGTTTGATGTATGTACATATGTACATACTACATACATACTCGTATTATGTATTATTATTTCTATAATTTGTATAAATTAACCAACAGCGCAGTAAAATAATCCAAGTAGTTATTGACAAAACAACAATCAACTTAATTGCAAAATATATATTTTTTATTTGATGCCAAGTTTGGAAACACCTACTATTTATTTGTTGATTGACACGCGACAAAATACAGCATCGACGTAGATCGCTTCCTGGTTTACTGATTACAGTTTCCGTTAAAAAAAGTTTTGCGGTAGATAACCAAAATATATGCATATAGAGCGTCTCAAAAAATCACAGGTATTTGCCATTTAAAAACGAATTAAGATACGGACCTCGGGTTAGCGGTAAAATGTTTCTTTTGTGAAGACCTTTAAAATGATCAAACCACACGGCATAGTATTGCAATTAAAATTTTTGACCCCCAGGAGGGTCGCGATCAGGTATATGTGTCGTCGCTATCTGTTAAAAAAAAACAAGGCACATATACGAATCCTTTATTAATAAGTATAGTGAATTTTACATGTTAGTACATGTAGTAACTGTAATAAACGTTAAAATATATAGTGAAGGGGTCATAAGCTTTTTTAGCTTTTTAGGGGGTTGTGACACTAGGTTGAGAAACGATGATCTAGAGCATTCGTTTCATATTATATTCTATTATATTCTGAAGACAGATGACAGTCTTCTTAATCATCTCTAATGGACGTAGAACCACTGAGAATTCAAAATTTTACGTCTACATGGAAATAAAATCCACATCTGAAAGTTTCAGTTATTAATGGCTGTACCTCAAAACAGCACAACCCGTTGGCACTTAGTTGGGAGGAAGTTTTGTCTCTTTTGGTGCATTCTTGGTTTCTTGAATATTCCAGAAAAGGAGATCTATAAACCTATATAAGTAATTCTTCTTCTTAAAGCATGTTAAAAATTATATAAAATGAAGGTGATAACTCATCTACTCAAACGTTAAGTTGCACTGCAAGTCACATCAACGGCAGCGGAACACCACTTTATATGGTGGACCTTCCAAATCAACAAAAAATCTTAATAATACCGTTTCTTAATAATAAAAAAACTTTTGATCTAAAATTCCACTTTATCTTAGCAGATTGATCAACGGATTTCGTGTGTCCAATAATCTATCTTCAGAACAGAACAGAGTTGACCAGTGTGAAAAGCTGTAAAATCAATTGATAACGTAACGTTGATAAGCTTAGAACATTTTAAATGAATTTGTCCTTTTTAACTGTATTTTCTTTAAATTCATGGCCTCTTTAATTATTGCAATCGTAAATTAATAAGTACATTTATTTTCGTATACCAATAAATATGAAAGTAATATAAGAACCGTCGAGGAATTCGTATACACGTAGTATGTATGTGGCGAGGCCTACAGACTATTGAAAATGTTGTTTATCAACTTTAAAAAGACAACATAAAACCACTTTTGCAAGCCGTTACGGGACATTCTTCGCGCGTTAATTTCAAGACAATGCGCTCCGGGCAAGGTCTTCTCACTTCGTGTTGTTGTCTTGCCCCAAGTCAAATGCTTTACGTCGTTGCGTCACAAACGTATGTTTATTCGACGCCAGTAAATTCCTCAAGATCTTATAGAGCCAGAGCAGAATTTGTTGTAGATTAATTTACTGAATTTAATGACGGTGAATATTATAATCACGCATTTGGCGATATTATTTAATGTTTAAAAACGTTTGGATTTATATGGTAATTATTCTATATTATTCTATAACTGCTTGTGTATTTTTTGTTTAATTCCTGTTTTAAATCTCTAAAAATAGTAATAAAGCCCCGGAATTTACTAAAAAAGGTTTAAGACTAAATTTAAAGATCAGTTAGGTTTTCCTAATAGGGTGGGTCGATTTTTAAAATTTTTAGAATTTTCATTTAGAATACATCCACCCTCTACATATAGCTAAAGCTGGTTGTCGGTCGATTTTTACATTTTCTTGAAAACTTCGAAGCTTCATTATGGAATATCGATAAATAGATTTCTCTTTTACTCACATACAAAAACTTCTAATTACATTACATACAAAAAAATTATTTCTTCCACCCTCTACTAGCCCTTAAACATCAGAGGCATGCCTTGTTATTAGCACAGTCTGGTTGGCTGCTCTCCGTCGGGTGTTTTCGTTTTTTTTATGTTTAATATTAGTCTCTCTCGTCGCAATTGCTTCGTTGAAGTCGTGGTTTGTTGTGCTTTTAGTATAAATAATAGACATGAGTTTTTAAAGACATTCTATACAAGGTACGACCTTCAATGCCATTTAGTATGTTCTCCTGCTGACAATATCCCTCTAAGTAAAAAGGACGTTTTAAAATGTTACTTGTGGACTAGATTTAGTTTAAAGCCTCTCAATTTCGGAAAAGAGCCAAAAGTTTTGGAAACATTGAACATACTAGCAGAGACAATTTTGGATTTATGGAAAAAATCAGGAATTCCCACAGTGTCACAAAAACGTGTTCTACAGTTGATTATGAAAAATATTTAAATCCTGTGAGGTATCCAAGTACCAAAAAAAAAATGGAACCTTTAACTTAAAAGTACAAGAATATAAAGTTGAAATTAAGAAACTATTTGACATTAATGCCTGTAAATGTAAGAACTTTGAACGATGTTCTTGTAATAAAGCACAGAAAATTCGAATAAAACAAAACTTTCTGTTCTTTACTACAAAAATATCTTTCCAAGTTCTTACATTTACAGGTACTAATGTCAAATAGTTTTTTAATTTAAAAACTTTTAAATTAAATGTTTCATTTTTTTAGCATTTTGATACCTCACAAGCTTTAAACATTTTTCATGATTGATCAACTGTAAAACAAGTTTTCGTGTCACTGTGAAAATTCCTGATTTTTCCATAAATTCAAAATTTTATCTGGTAGTATGTTCGATATTTCTAAACTAAATCTAATTCACAAGCAACATTTTTAAAAATCCTCTTTACTTGAAAGGATATTGTCTTTAAAATCAGCAGGAGAACCTATCAAAGGGCACTCAAGGTACTACCTTGTATAAAATGTTTTTGAAAAACTCACGTCTCTATTATTTACACCGAGAATAAAACTAAACGCACTACAAACCACGACTTTAGCGAAGCAATTGCGACGACAGCCTAGGTAATACTAACATCAAACATAAAAAAAAACCGAAAACACCCGACGGAGAGCCGCCAGTCGGACGGTGCCAACAACAAGGCATGCCAGGGACGGTATAGCTCTAATGTTTAAGGGTTGGAAGAAATTAGAAGTTTTTGCATTGAGTAAAATAGAAATCTATTTATCGATATTCCAAATCAAAAACTCGATATTTTCAAAAAAATGTAAAAATCGACCGACAACCAGCTTTAGCTACATGTAGACGGTGGAAGATGTAAATTAATGAAATAAAAATTAAATTAAAAAAAATTATTTAAGTATATAAATTTTTATTATTATTATAAAAGGAAACTTTTGTAAGTACCTATTCCAACTCGAAATTCTGAAACTTTTAAAAATCGACTCACCCTGTTACCTAATTTGTGACCTGCCATTTTTAATAAATGGTCATGAACCTGTGAGTTATCTTATTATTTCTAAGATTTGCTTGGTGTTCAATGATTTTGATCTTGGAACTTGTTGCTAAACCAAATTTATTTCTAATTTTAGTAGAAATACGTAGTTAAATTGTCTTATTCTTACACTTGTACTTTTAAATCTTTAATTGTCAAATTAGGCCTTGGCAATAGTGAATCTGGTCGTTTAAAGCTAAATAAGTGAATGTTTGACCACCATTTTTCCATATTCCCCTAGCAGATATTGTATGTACGTTCTTGGGAAATACTGCTAATAGAAATTCCTATACTTATTTTTGATAAGAGAAAAACACGCTGTCTGTAAAAGTGTGGTTTTGTTAGATAATCGCGGTTAGTGAAGAAGGTCAATTAAAACTTAAATTGATAGCGACATGTAATAATAACAAATTTAAATATTACAGTAGTAATTTTTTCATGCTTCGCTTATAAATAAGTAGGTACTGTAACATTGGCTAAACCTAAAAAGTCAGATATTTTCATGTATCATCTGAGGGAGGGTACTGCCCACAAAGGTAGTAAAATCCCTACAAAGGCATTGCTGTTAAGCAGAGCCAAGTTCTCCTGACTTTTTGTCCACAAAAAGTAGTGAGATCTGATGTAGAGTCAAGTTCAACCTCATCGTAACTGATACTGGGTCTGAAACTTGTTATTTTATAAGTTTTTCTAAGATTTTATCAATTTTTCTAAGGTTTTATCAATAAAGGGCTGGTGAAATCCCTGCGGATGTTTCCAGCTCTGGATGTGTGAGTCGATTCCCCAGTACACCCACGGTACATAGTACTTAGACTTCGGTCTTCGTGGGCTGTCAGAAGATTAAAAAAAATCCATGTCTTAGGTAAGCATAGTTACAGTCCTATCACGTTTCTATATTGTGTATTGCAGCCAAACCACACGAAATCAGTTTTGATTGAAGGAGCGTATTCATGGGGGGAGGGGGCAGATTTATAAGGCACAGGGACGCACGCTCCCCTCTAAATTCTTGTCTACAAAGGATTTCACCAGCGAATTTTATAAAAATAAATATTGTAAGACTTAAAAATGTTAAACATTTATTCATATTCCACAAAATTTTATAAACAAAAGCAAATATTTGCTTTCTATGTAAGGTCTTGTGAAACAAATTAAATCACAAAAATATAAATAGTAGATCTACAGGGTGAGTTTTTTTAAATTGTTACAAAGCAATATCTCGAAAATGGTTTAAAATAATTTCATGGAATTATAGGGAGATGACGGGACATATTTTTGACATTTACCCCCTCTCTCTATTTTGAGGGGTGGGAGGTAACTTTGTAATTTTAAATGGGATGCTCTTACAGTTACGGAATTTGGGTTAACTAAATTTTGATTGAATTTAAAAAAAACACATCAAGTTCAATTATTTTAGAATTATTCGTGTGCATTTATTTTTACTTAAGTCAGTAGATAATTTTGACGTTCTAGCGATTATTTCTCAGTTTATTGCTCAATTAAACATGGTCATGACCCCCAGGTTTAACACTCCTTGACTTTTTCTTGTGGGGTTTTATAAAGGACAAAGTGATGGCTAATGCACTTACAACCTTAGATGATATGAAAGACCGAATCCGCTTATGATAGTTCTCCTAATGAAGAATATTTTCTACAGATTTATAACCAATATTATGAATGAGACCCACTTGACGAGTGCCGTTGTGAGGATTGCCTTGATAAGACAGTAAAACATTTAATCTAGTTTCATCAGAAACTTATTATTTTTTGCGCACAGATCCAGTTTCTGTAAATTTATAAATTATCTAATTTACTGTATACCTTGAAATCGGCGTTTGATCTTGATGAACATTATTAAAAAGTTCACATACTTCAACCGTAGATCTTTTTCTATCGCCATAGCCAACCATCATGAGGATTTCTATGCGATCTTTTTCACTTAAGTGCATTTTAATTTTACGACATGCTTTAACAATAAATGAAAAACGTAAAATTTTTTGTTTGACAGTAAATGCCACTTTTGTTAAAATGACACTAGTTTAAATACGATAATGTACTTTGTTACCAAGGTAACCTTCTCTATTTTGCTTTCCTTCAATTAATCACATCGGGTATGTTACATGAAAACTACTTAGAATTTTAAGTAGAATTGAAATATCCAATAAAAACTGGGGTATTCCATTTAAAAAACTAAACTTGACGTGTGCCCTGACTTTTTAGCAACCCTGTATAAAACTAAAAATTTCTAAAAAATAAAAATAGCATTGACGGGTTCGAGCGTTTTTCTAAATTATACATGGTTATGAAAATATTTGGAGTGTTCCATTCTTTTGGCCCACGCTGTATAGGCTGATTGAACTTTAGGAAAACTTATAAAAGTAAAACGTTTTAGACTCATTAAGGAACAGTGCTTTTGACCTTGGTGCTGCATCAGATCTCACTTTTTACGATCGAAGTTACGAGAAGGGTCCTTTTTACAGTAATGTTTTTGTTGGGATTATTTTTGCAATGTTTATAAGTACTAAGGAAAATAGTCCAACATATCAAAGCTCCAACATTTTGATAATAATATTATAATGAAGAAACTCGCGTCGAATGCAAAAACCAAGTTTTAGTGTATGGTACTGTGTAAACATTATGGACCCAAATGCGTGGAGGTGTTTATTTTTTATATTTAAATTGGTAATATTACGAAATAGCATATTATTAAAGGTAAATGTGGTTTTACTGTTATTTGTATTTAAAACACAGTCACCATAGCGTCGTGAATATAATTATAATTATTCATCACTTGTCTCTATTTGCATAATTTAATTAGATTTTGAATATAAAAGTACTATACACTTCTTAAGTTGATTAATTTTTATAAAAAAGGAACTCTGAAAAAGTGGTGATTAGAAATTCTGACAAAAAGCTAATTTCTAGGTTTTTAAACCAAATTTCAAAAATAATATTATCCCTGCTGTTTTTGCCAGAATAGTATATCAAACAATTTTATATTACATTTGTGCTGTTTTTTTTTTTGTATAAGATGAAGGAGAAATGGTTATATTCTGACCTAAAGGCTAAAAAAATTAAATTAGGGCATATGTTATTAACTAAAATTAATAAAGGTGTAAAGGGAAGTAAAGATAATGTAGGTTTATTTGAAAAAAGTTGTAAAATCATAACCATACCAATACAATAAAATCAAATAAAATATAATTTTGTAAATTTTGACATATAAAGTGACACCTATCAAAACCGATGACAGATTTGAAATATCTAACTTTTCGTAATTACTTAGTTACGAAAAGTAAAATACCTAACTGGTGATGAAATATTAATTTCATAACTACTCGTATCTATGTAGTTATGAAAATATGAAACGCAAAAGTATAAATATTTCGTATTTCTTTCCTGATTTATCTGGTACAACAAAAGATAACGCGTTTTAAGCCGCCTCTTGAATCGATTCATCGATTTTCGATGTATCGATATAGACAGCCACATTCTTACACAATTTTGTTCTGCATGGGATTCCCCGCGTACAAAGAGAAGTCTGTCTTTTTAGCGTCGCCGCTGAGTCATTATTTTTTAAATTTTATCTGTTATCCACAAAAACTTAAAAAGCACTAATTTCCAAATTGCACAGTTTAGTTTGTGCAGTTGAACGGTAAAGTTTTTTTTTCCATAAGTTCTATTAAATGCACAACCATCGAACAAAAGACTTATCCGCCATTTTTTGGAGGAAATCTACAGAGCAACACGAATTATTTTGCATTTTTTTGACCAAAAAAGCGCAACATTTTCATTAATTCGCCTATTTTAAAGAAAAAATATGTTCCTTTGTTTCGCTTACAAAAAAAAAACTTTAAGAGAACCCCGTACTATGTCGCTTATCGTAGAACATTCTCTATATAAATTAAGATACAAAGTTGAATTTTTAAACCAGCAGTTTCTATTAATAAGGCATTTCTAAGCCGTGGAATTTTATATTTAGGCAGAGTTAAAGAGCCATCACAGCACCTATTACTGCATTAATTGATATTATGTGCATTACAATTAACATAATTCAAGAAAAATATATTTGGTGAGCATTTTATTCCAAGATAAACTATTTATATTGTGTTCATGCATAAAATTATAATTCTATGCATAATTTAGCAGTTTCTATTTAACACCTCGTTATAAATTTTGATAGTATCAAGTTTTTTAAAATATTACAACATGTCGTTGATGTAGTATTAAAAAGAAAGTTTCATTGGATTAATAAATCATTTTTAGATTCTTGCATCATCCGTCAGTAGCGTGCAACCTATTTAAATTTTTTCTTTAAAAGGATCAATCAGCCCTCATCTCTACTATTTTGGGTTTTTTAACATTGTTGAGTTGCTGCTTAGATGTTTGTTATAAGAAACCAATAATTTCCCGGTGTAGATACACAAAGAGACATATGTTAATATTCTTTAAAGAAATCAAAATCTTACTTTATACTTTTCTTTTAAAACTGCGCGCCGCCGTCATGTTTGTTTGCGTAGAGTTCGTTTCTTCATAGTGTAATTTGTGTGTAATTATTTTTATTAAAGAATAAAACTACCCTATAAGTAAGGTAGGTGCGCTAAATATTGCCATTGTTCCTAATATGGTCACCCCTTTTTACACAGCTAATATCGAAGCTGCAAGTAAGGTGGTAGCAGTGGCAGGTACTTTGGTTTGTCAGCGACTTGTTTTCTATTCGGCGAGTTTAGTCTATGCCAAACGCCAGACGTAGGAGCACGCCATTTGTTTTTCTTGTCCGCGTTATAAGCAAATTTATTTTTCACGTTGACCCTACGCAAGCTAAACTTACATTTTCTGGATTTTTCTAATTAAGTACAGGTAAGTAAACTTCAGTGATTCTTGTTTTATGAATTGCATTAATTATTTCAAATGCGTTTCTAGGTTATGGAATTTTTTTCTGTACGTCATTTGTTCCTAATATTGCCATCCCTTAATATTCCTAATATTGCCAGTGGCAATATTAGGAAGCTATGGCAATATTAGGAACTAATATTAAACTCTTTTGCAGAATGCCAAGTAAACGAGCTCAGTGGTCAGAAGAAGACCTACGCTCGGCGTTGCAAGCCATAGCGAATGGAATGTCCATCAAAGGTGCTGCCAAGCAATACAAAATTCCTCGCTCAACACTAGGCCTTCATCATAGAACACAAAATCCCAAAAAAAAGCTTGGAAGGTCACCAGTATTGTCTGCGGCACAAGAAAATGACCTTGTCGGGAGAATTCACAGATTAGCTGAGGTAGGAATGCCTATAACAAGCAATATTTTAATGAAAAGTGTATTTTCTTACGCTACAACAAATGGCATATCAAATTCGTTTTCTAAAGTGTTGAAAAGGGCTGGTAGAAAATGGCTCAGGTTATTCTTGTCCAGGCATCCCGACGTAGCGAGACGAAGAGCTCAACAAATGAATATGGCACGAGCCCAAAAAATGAATAAACCAATCGTTGATGACTACTTTCATAAGTTGAGGGAAATCATCCAAAAGCTAATGTTATTTGACAAACCGGGAAACATATATAACATGGACGAAAAAGGATGCAGATTGACAATCCATAAGCAACAAATTGTTTTAGCTAAAAAGGGTGCAAAACGCATACATTTAACCGCACCCGAGCACGGAGAAAACGTGTCAATTGTAGATTGTGGAAATGCACTTGGTCAATCTGTACCACCCTTTGTGCTTTTAAAGGCCAAAGATTAAAACCTGAATGGTCTGATCACTTGCCCCCTGGCTCAAAAGCTATTGTCACAAATAAAGGTAGTATGACATGTGAAGCATTTGTTTTGTGGCTTGACCATTTTTCTTCATTCAAAAACCCTGGCCCTACCCTACTAATATTTGATGGGGCTAAAAGTCACCTTGATATTTCCATAGTTGATGCAGCTGACCGCATGGGCATAACTTTATTCTGTCTTCCAAGCAACACATCACATGAGTTGCAACCCATGGATAAAGCCGTGTTTAGAAGTTTCGAGGCGTTTTGGGATCAAGAAGTTCTGCAGTTTTTAACAATAAACCCTGGCAAGGCAATTACAAAAATAAGGTTTGGAGAAATTTTTACTCCCGTTTGGTTAAAAGCAGTGACACCATCAAACATTATCTTCGGTTTTACAGCCACCGGCATATATCCATTCAGACCAGAAGCTATACCTGAAGCTGCCTTTGCACCAAGTTTAATTGCCCACAGAGAAGAAGACGAAGTAAAACACAGTAATTCCCAAGATGTATCAGATGTCGTTGGAAGTTCTAGCAAGTCGATTGAGCCCACAGATACAATCAAGGCGAGTACAAGCGGATATCAAGTGCCAAAAAAAACTGATTCAAAAAAAAGAAGCGTTCCGTTTCTTCCTCAGATAGCGAATCATTATCGGATTTTAGTCTTCACGATGACTCACTTGACGATATCTCTAATGAAGATGAACCCTTGATAAATTTGATGAAAAAACCTGTCATGCTAGAAAAGTTTAACCAAAACAAGGAACAGATTAAGAAATTTGACGTCAGAACTATGAGGAGCTATGAAAGCAGTGATGAAGATGAAAATCCACTAATTGAATTAAAAAATAAACAAAAAGACAATACGGTTACAAAAGAAACCACACGGTCTAATCCAAGGTCTAATCAGATTATGACTTCAACTCCAGACTCTAAGTGCTTAGGCAATTCGTTTCAAAATACAGGATTGCTGATTACTACGGAAATTAAAGCACCCACGATAAAGAGGAAGCCAGCTTTAAACAGTAAAGCCCAGCAAGTTACCAAAGATTTGTTCGCGTCAAAACCAAAACTGAATTCAACCAAAGTTGCCAGAAAAGCAACGAGCAGTACAAAAAATAAATCGAAGAAAGAATCGTGGTTTTGTTTCCTTTGTAACACCAGCAGTGAAGAAGATATGCGCTTGTGCATAGTTTGCTGTCGATATGTTCACGAGGCGTGTGTAGGCCTAACTAAGGATGACAAAGAAAAGTTTACGTGTCCTCAATGTTCTTAATTTATATTTTTTCAGAAAATTTTGTTAGTTTTATCTGTAGTTCGGTAGTTCCTAATATTGGCATCGGGTGGCAATAATAGGAAGAGCTGTGATCCTAATATTACCATTCTCAACTTTAATAAAAAAGTACAATAACTTAATTTCTATTTAGTTTTTTGAGATAATTAAAATATATGTTAGAAACAATGCATTTCTTTACGCGTACCCAAATTTGTATTCATTTATTAATAAAAGTATAGGATTTATTTACAACCAAACGTTAAGGGGCTCACTTACCTTATTGTATTGTGCTAATTTCAAAAATCTGCTATCAAATGTTCAAAATAGAGTATACCGATAAAAAATAGGTAATGTATTATAGATAATTTGTATAGAAAAAACAATTCTTTATGTACCATATATTTTCGCCACTTATATTTTCTCTAAACCTAAAAATAGTAGACAGTAAGTAGGTAAAAGTACTAACTTAATGTCCTATTTTTCTGCACATTTATTATCTTGCGCGTTTCCAACACCTGAAACTAGTCGCATGCATGGGATTATTATGTTCACGCACCAATTAATCAAAATATAACTTACATTCCAGAATCCAAAACACACTTAAATTAAGATCAAAGAAAATTGAAAGTTTAAGAGCCTTTAAATAGTCGCATAGAACTTTTTTAAAGATTTTAAATAATCTTTTCAAACATATTATGCTTGTATGATGGATGGCCGCTTGACTGGTAAATACACTGTTTGTGACATAGCAATTTTTAGGCGTTTCTAATGTATTTTGATGGGCTGAAAGCAAATATAATTTTTCTACCTCCCATAGATTTTCTGCAACGCGAAAATTTGTATTTTCCAATATGTAATATTTTCATATTATGTGAAGTCGCAACGTGTATCAGGATGACGAAAACAAAATGGTTAAGACCAGTTTATTCCTGTCTTAAGATCTAAAACGTATACCTCCAAAACAAATTGCACCCATTAGTAAGCTACCGGCATCCGAATTTGCTGACAGAAATATTATCCAAACAATTCGCAATAAATATCCATCTGTACCTAGAGCTGTTCATATGAAGAAAACATATGCCAACATGCGAGTTCTTTTAGAACATATCCGATATAATGACTGTGGCTATATGTGAATTTTTATTTAATTTTAATTTCTTCTTCTTTACAAAATACTGTTGTTCCATGTGTGAATCGGACAGCTGTGCACGAGATATTCTCTACATACAAAAGGAGTGGCGGAGTCTCTACAGATACATAAGGAGACTAAGCACTAACTCCAGGACAAAAAAACGTTGCCAATCAAACAAATTTCTTCCACCTTTGCATTGGACTTACTAAAGAATTTTGGTAAAGCAATTAATGATCGGAGCAGAAGAGAGTTATTGTATCTAAAGCAGAAATTTCTTAGATTTAGTGTAGCAAAAAATTAAAGAGGATATATTTGTGGGCTCACAAATAGGATAAATAAAGTTAAAAGAAGAGCTTGGAGAGCTTTTAAATCAGTTGTTAAAAATTTCCTTGGAAATGTGAGAGTTGAAAATTACAAAGATACTGTTAATGCTTATAAAGAAATGGGATGTAGCATGTCTCTCAAAATTCACTTTGTGGGCTCATGGTAAGTTTACAATATGATTTATACCCGAAAAAAGAATACGCCCCTGTTCATTTAACTTTAAATAATCTAGTTTTAGAAAATGATATTTTATCCAACATCCAATCATCTCATCTCATCTGAAATTCGTTGACTTAATCAATGACGTCAACGACATAATGCGAATAAATTAATTCATGTTTTCCGTAAAGAATTTATATACTGGCGCATAATATAATCAATTAGGTATTTATTTGTAACTAACTAAGCCTACAAGTAACCACATATTTTTTTTACCTTGGCGCCCAACCAAGTAATTTAGAATTGATTTTACGCTAAATAAATAATTACTGATGGCAATTTAAACGATAAAAAATTAAGACTAGGTACTGTTAAATTAAAATTACTGTGACAACTCTGACATTGTCTAAATAAATATTGCTTAAAAAGGTAATTAATGTTTTCCCATTTTTCTAAGAAATACTTTTACCTGTGCTGTAATTAATGGCTACTTTTAATGGTAAATAATTATAACTTGTCAGCAGTTAAAATCGTTTGCTTGTTTATGTGGAATTAATTTTTGTATTTTGTTTCAGAAAAAAAATCTATTTAAAAATATATTTAACATGACAATCTAAATATAAAGGCTTTAAATTATATCTAGCACAGAAATAGTAAAAATACATACAGTCGGGAGATAAATTATTCGTCCACTTTATAAAATTTTTAAAAAATTTGGATAAAATTAAAACTACTTAAGTTTATTTGCTTTTCATTACAAAAATAACAACAACTATTCATGTACTAAAAACTGTAATATAAAGTCCAACCTAAACAATGCCTTTCAAAAATATAATTAATAATAAAACATAATTTCTAAGGGAGAAAAATTATTCGTCCACCAACATTTTTTTCGAAATTCGTCCAAACATGCCAAAACTAATAACGTGTGGGGTACCCTTTTGATTTTATAATTTGTTGTAACCTGTTAGGCATTGACTCTACCAGTTTTTTACCAAAACCTACTTCAGTTTTTGACCATTCTTCTTGATATCTTGCTTTTAACGCCTCGTTGTTGGAAATTTTATGTTCTTTCGCCCTTTCTTTGGGTTCCCACCATAGATGTTCATTCGGGTTAACGTCTAGGCATTGCAGTAGCGTTTCCAATACTCTTGGACGCTATCCAGTATCCACTCTTTAACGACCCACGCTGTATGCTTTGGATGTTGTCTTGCTGAAACAAGAAATTGTCTCCAATTCACATTCTCTCCGCGCTTTATCTTAAATTCTTTTTTAAAATGTCCATGTAGATAGACGAACCGATCCGTAGTTTCATCAATAAAATGGAGGTGGCCCACTCCATGCCATGTCATACACCCCCAGATTAGAACGGAACGCCCTCCGTGCTTTACCGTTTGACACGAGCTATGGGTCTCTTTTCAGAAACTTATAGTTTGACGTAAGTAGTAAGAAGTAACAAGTTACCAAGTACTTACTAGTATCGAGACCATAAAGTCCAAGCCTCAAGAATCGAGTTGGCTATTAAAAAATTACAAGTAAAATTTGCGTGGCGTTGATACAATTTTTTTTTTACCTTCGTACAACCCACGAAGACAGCAAGTCTAAGTACTAATGTACCGTGAGTTGTATATAGTGAAAAGCCGACTCACACAACTAAGAACATCGATACACAAACACGATCACCAACACTGAGACTTTTTTTAATCTTTTATGGTACAGCACCGGAATCAAACCAGGTGCTTTCAGTAGGACCTTTAACTCGGTCAGCTGAGTCCGCTTCGCAACTTTGCGGCACTACTCACCGAGTCACCGGTGATAATAGTGATAATGATAATAATTTTATAATGATTATATATCGGACAATACCGTTGTTGTTAAGCACTGAGATTCAGAAAGCGTAAACTAAGAGTGATGATGCTAAATGGCAAAGACATTCTACATAGTAAAAAATATTTTTGCATATATTCATAAGGTTGAACTTCTTCTTTAATTAGTATTTAAATTAAATAAAACACAAATATTTGTAATTCTTTTTAGTTATACCGGCACCGTCTGCGTCCTTTGGATATTTTCTTCTGCAAACAAATGTGTTGACATTATTTGTCTAGACGTTCAGTGACTAAAAGAATTTGCGCAGACAGGACTGGACAAGCCCCAAGAAACCATCATTAATGCATTTTATTTAGGTTCAAACAAGTCTCTTTAAAAATAATGAGAAATAGTTTCAAAGAAAATTAACAAGTCCTAAAAAGTATCTAGGCTTATTTAGGTTGCGCCTAACGCCTTAGGTCCTATTTATTTTCGCTGTCGCAAAAATCTAACATTAGCCACTTATTTTATTCTCATTACCGGCCTTTAACTCCAAAAGTCATTTATTGTATTCTTGTTGGCGTCGCTTTCGAAAAATCTTAGCGAACACAAACACACATTACTTCAATAGTTAGATCAAAAACACAAGTTTATTTTTCGATTTCAAAGTTAATTTTCTCCCTTCAGCTTATGTACCTAACTCCGGTGCCTCCAAGACTGTACCTAGAATAGTTTCTCACCACGTCTGGGCACCTGTACCACTTTTGACAATTAGCATCCTTAAATTCATCAAATGATTTAGTTCTTAAACGAGAACTCCCTTTTCTTTCTTGTCGACGTGCTGTTAATGAACTGTTTCTTTTCTACAAATAGTTTCGACTTTTTCTACGTAAAAAAGCTGTTCCACATTGGCGATTGTCAACAGAATATAAAAAACATCACATATTGTTTAGCTACAGAAACTCAGAATATCCCATTCTTTCTCCCTTCATACTGGAGTTGTAGCGAATATTTGCTTCCGGAAATGAGCATCATTTTAAAACTTTTAGTCCAACAGAAGAATACAAAAAAAAACGTTCTTTTCACTGTCGAAGTTACAAAAATAAAAGCGGCGGTGATGCAGCCAGTGTGCTGTGATACTACAGTTAAGCATGATTAATGCCTCCTAAATCAAAAAGCAACTGACGGACCACAGTCCATTACTGTTGTATTAATTTGCACAAAAATTAACATATTGCAAAATTAGCATACACTTTTTTTTATAAAAAAAAATTGTAAAGGTATACCTGCCAATTACACAGAGGAATGACCTGTTGGATTCCACTAATTTAGAAATGATTTGTTAAAGATCTTAGGTAATTTAGAAAGAATAAATCAGCATATTGTTATGAACATTGTATTTTATATACTGTATGGGTCTCTAAGTGGATAAATTTCCTAACTTACTTTTAACACGAAAAATAGTAATAATAGTTCTTTTTAAAGACGTTTTCTTTTGATAGAATACTTGAGGACGAACTAAGTAAAATACAATAAATCCGTTTGGAAACATTGTTGGACAGACATGTACAGCTATTGCACAAGGCTTACTATGAGTTAGAAGATGCAGTTCAAGTAAATTGCATTACTAATTGAATGGATTGACACTCTGGCGAAGGCAGACAATTAAATAAGTACACTCCTCAACAACAGATTACAAGACCAGGGGGAAAGCACACAGCTCATGGAAACTATCCTAAGCTGTGCCAAAGAAATAGGTGGTTCAAGAAAACATAATCAGGACAAGAAGCTATCCGATGAAACTAGGACACTGCTGAGAAAGCGAAGAGAAATGAAAGCCATAACCAACGTGCAAAGAATAGAATACACTGTGCTGTGAACGACAATAAGAAAGAAGATTGCAGAAGACATCAAAAATTACAACAAAAAACTAGTAGAGGCTGCAATCGAAAACAGCAAAAGCTACAAGACCACTAAGAAATCCCTCATTATCGGCAAGAAACAAGTAGTGGCACTAACAAATGACAATACGAGAGTCACAAACAGAGAAGAAATAATGAACCTAGTAACCAAATTCTATAGTATACAAGAACACGGAACACGGAACGATACAGGAACACGGAACGACAACACGAATACATGACGACACCCCAGAAGTTCTCGTGGAACAAGAAGACAAGGCGCTCAATAGCATGAAAAATGGTAATGCAGCAGGCAATGACGGTGTGATGGTCGAACTAATAAAATATGCAGGTAAACGAACATGGAAAATCCTAGCAAAAATAATAATATACACTATACACTAACTGCCTAAGATCAAGACATATACCACAAAGTTGGAATAGCGCCAATATAATTCTAATTCACACGAAAGGCAGTAAAGAAGACATAAGAAACTATCGACCAACCAGTCTGCTACCAATAATATACAAGGCCATTCACAAAGATCATAAATACCAGAATACAGAACACGCTAGATGCTGCACAACCACGGGAACAGGCTGGCTTTAGAAGTGGCTTCAGCACAATCGACCACATCCATATATTAAGGGAGGTCATCAGTTGAACAAAAGAATATTAAATACCACTGACACTAGCCTTCATAGACTTCGAGAAGGCGTTCTACTCGATATATCCCAAAGCTATAATAGAAGCCCTAACTAGTCAAGGTGTCGACAAACCGTATATAGAAACCCTGGCAAACATATACAAAGAAGCCAAAGCCAGAGTCATGATATACGAAGGATCTCCGGAATTCGCCACAAATAAAGGAGTACGTTAAGGAGACGCAATATCTCCAAAGCTCTTCACGGCAACACTTGAAGAAATCTTCTGTAAGCTAGACTGGAACAACAAAGGTCTATGCATAGACGGAGAACACCTCAACCACCTAAGATTATGACATTGTACTAATCGCCAAGAACCCTGATGAACTTCAACATCTAATTGACGAACTAGATACAGCGTGCAATAAAGTAGATAACTAAAAGAGACCACACTGTGCAATTTGCATAAAAGTTTCTTTCCAAGTGTCATTTAGAAACCAACCACTGCAATATGGTTGACAAATCCCTTGACTTTTTCGAAAGAAAGTTAAGAGAGTTAAAACAACAAAAATGTAGTTTTCTAAAGCAGGTAATGATTTCAACAATGCTTTGCTAGCACAAGGGAGGGTATAAAATCGCAAAGTCTAAGAAACTTTATACCATCGCTAAAGAATTGATTCTTCCGGCTGCTGTAGATATGGTAAACATTATGGTGGGTGAGTCCGCTGACAAACTTTTGTCAAAAGTACTTTTGTACAATAATACCGTCAGTCGCAGAATACAGCACATCGCAGAGAACCTCAATGATTAACTGTTATGGAGGATTGCAAGCACTTATTCAAAGCAAAGCCCCTGATGCAATTTGGAAAAAATTGAAGCTTTTGTAAAATAAACTAGAACTTTGAAGGAGGAAATGAATGAAGACGAGGGCAAAGGATATTTTCCGTTACTGCAGCAGTTTTTGCTCACCAATGAATCTGAGCTTTCTCAAAATATAAACTCAGTTATTAAAAAACATTTATCACAGCTTAATTGGCTTTTGGACAAATATTTTAAAGATGAAAAAATCGATAAGTTTGCATGGATTCAAAATCCATTTTGCACTAGTGCCCGCTTCGAGTTTACTTTGGCGCCGGGAGTCGAAAAAGTTTGGGAACCACTGAACTAAGGGATCTATTTTTATTGCAAATAAAACTAGTCTAATTCTTAAAGCGCTTTAGCGAGTTTGATAAATATATTTTTTTTAACCAAATATTTATGGTTTCCCAAAGGAAGGCTGTTTCCAAATAAACATCAATATTTCCTTACGTATATAGGTCACTATCTCGCACTTCTGTGGTGTGTGACGGCCTACTTTTGCCCTTTATCTATTTTTATTTATTTTGTAAGCAGAGCAAACTTTAGTAGAACATCTCGCCTTAAATGGATTTTATGAATGTTAGGGTGACTGATGAATGACGACTTAATGTTTAAGCCACACAGAAAAGAGATTTTTAAAAATATGTATAAAAATTATAAATAAATTAAATGGGTAATTGTTTACGTGTTCACAATATGCACTTACTGAAAAACAGTGTACAATGTGTACATTATGTCAGGTGGGTTTTGTTATGTTACAAAGCATATTTTATGGTAGATGCGCTTTATGTTTTCATTAAGCATTCATTGTTTCTTATTTATTATAGAATGGATACGTAGAATGTGATAACAACTGCCCGAGGATTGACGAGTGTCATATGATTGTGGAGGACGCTTGCTGTAAAAGATGTAAAGGTTTGTATGTTACATTTTTTTAAAAGCTATTTTTTTTCTTTCCCTAGTCCTTTTATATACTTTGGAGTCAGAAGTATCAAGAAAAACATTATATGAAGAGAGTTTTCACCTTGGAATGAATTTTTGAGAGTTGTGTTCTCCAGCGCAAACAACAATAAAGACACACAAACGTATTTAGTAAAAATTTACGGCAAAAGAAATGGTTCTAAATTACGACATATGCCTTGCCCAGAACTATTTTTTGGTAGAAATATGCATATTTTTTGACGAGGGACATAATTTTATTAGTATTTTTTTAAATTTTTGTAGGTTGCAGCTATAATGGAATATCATACCCCAGCCATACGGAATGGAACGATCCACGGGATCCTTGTAAAATATTAAGATGTGAAGCAGGAGTCATTACCTTGTCAAATTTACTCTGTCATACGCCATGTCCGAATCCATTGCCACCTGAGCCAGGGAAATGTTGTCCGACATGTCCAGGTTAGTTTATATCTTACCCAAATATGTGTCCAGTTTTTATATTGTAGGGTTATGATAAGGGCAATTTTATAAAAGATTTGACACAATTTTCATAATTTACGTAATGACGTAAGCCTAATAACAGAGAAAATTAAACATATTCAAAACAAAATAGACAACTTTCGAGAGAATGCGAAGAAAAGAGATCTGGAAATAAACCCCAACAAAACCAAAATGATGCCGATAAAGTCAAATGAAAATAGACGAACACCAAGTGGAAAGAGAAACAGAGTTCACATACCTAGGAAGTATATTGGTTGAAGATGGAACTTGCCATAAAGATATACAAAATAGAATAAATAAAGCACAGATAACATTTAATAGACTAAGGAAGATATGATCATCAAAAGATTTAGCAATAAACAACTAACGTGAAGACCGTTGTGCTCTACGGGTGCGAGTCATGGTAGTTACTTAGGGGATACCATTTGGTAACAAATATGTATACATTTCTTTTGGCGGTCATTTTATTTATCATCGTTTTTAAATATTTTTTATTACACTTATTAAAAGAGGTGAAGTAAGATTGGCTGAAGAAGGTAAATGAAAAAACGAAAAAGATCCCTAATTTTATTATTTGTACTAGTTTTATGTTGTGAATAATATACATAAAGCACTGGCATAAGTTAAAAAAACTAAAACTATCCATAGAATCTCAATTAATATCAATAATTGATGTTACCTCAGTTGCTCATATTATATTTATTATATTACATTGTTACGTACTCATTGTCCAGTTTGCCATCTTCAGCACAGGTAACGTATGCCCCCGGCAAAGTCAATAGGCCATAAATTAACCATAAACTTATGATATCACGTGGTTATTACCTTATCATAAACACTGCCTATTAGATTAATTGCCTTTTATGACCAAGTTCCACATGGAAAATAAAAAAGCACAATTCAAAACCTCTTAGATGAATTTACATAATTCCACTCCAAAAAGATTTCTAATGAGGTTGTTTAACTTATTAAACTTGTATGTCTTGTTTGCTCATTTAACACAAATGAAGGACGTCCCACAATAGCCTACCATATTGAAGCCATGCAATATTTATGCTCACCAAAAATTCCGAAGTAAATAATAATGACTATAGACATTCCTAATTCTTTTTTTTTATTATCAACTTTGAACAAATAGTTTAGGAATGTTGTTATTTAATTCACATAATTTATTAGGTTTGTTAAAAGGAGCATTTACTTATACTTTGAAACAATTTTTTATTTTATCTACGACCTCCTGGAAAGATACTTACTTATTCTTATTCATTGACGGTTTTAGTCACGTAATAAGCTTTATTCGATCACTAGTGTAGTGTGTGTTTAATTTTCAAAAATTACAAACAGAAATGTAAATAAAAGGATGTTTAGGGGACTTTAAGCAGGTGTTCACCAAAATATTACTATTTGTTTTTTTTTTAATAAAAAATCGGCTTTCATTAGTTTTCTCTTATCTAAGAGGTCGTGGAATGATATACATTACACGGGTCTTGGCATTACCACCCCTTGATAACCTCGCCGTGGCCAATTCTCCCCACTTGGCATTGTAATAATGCTTCTATCCTACTACTATAAATACCTATTAAATCTTTTTTTTTTAATAATTTTAATTTTCTTAATAAATTTTAATAATAATGCTATTTAGTAATATTATTGTGCCTCCAGATGATTCTTTGTTTTTAATATCGATTTGTGATAGGGCAAGCATTTGTTGAAACCTAACTGATATAATTAGGAGATTTAGAATTTAACCAGGCAGCATCTTAAATCTTAGGATGCTTTAACAAACTCTTTTAATGAATCGTAGGTTAAAGGCCTATTTTTTTGTTTTTCTCATTTAAAAATCAAGGAAATACACTGAAAAAATCGTTTGGACTTGTTTTCACACAAAATTGTAGCAGAGTCTTTGTAGAGCAGTTTACTCTAATTGGATTATTTGTAACAACACTTTTTATACATTTTCATAAACATGTAGCAAATTTTGCTACAAATTGGCCTTAGACGTTTTCGAGAACAAATTGTAGGAAAAAGAAACACAATTAGGTAGGTAAGTGACTGTTAGGTAAATGTAATTTTGAAATAATGTGCTCCACATAGCAGATTTCCGCTTAAAAATTAAGGGGTAAAAACAACATTCACCGTGAATACAGCAAAATATGGGTTGCTAAAGAAAAACTTTTTCAAATTTTTTGAGGTGGGTAATTTGGGAATAAAGGATTTTTCATAGGATCCTAAGATCCACAAAAATCTTAAACCTGTACAGGTATATACATAATATGTATATATGTGTGTATGTATAAATAGAAGTGCTCTTAATTAGTCACAAAATCTAGAAGCGTTTTTGCTTGTAGATATTATAATTTTAAATTTTGACGCCTTAAGGCAGAATAAACTAAAACAATAAAAGACAATAGATAATATTAAGTAATTTTTTGCGGTTAAATTATTTCTTGTTTTTATGCACATTTTTATTAAAAAGTAATTGTTATGCATTTAATTCCTATTGTTTTTATTAATATTTCATGGGTGGATTTGTTGTGGTTTTTCTTGTGCATCTAACAAACCCATAATGTTACATATTTACTGGGCACACTTTTTTAAAAAAATATGAATCAATTTTAAATTGAATATTCCTAGCAAGAAATAAGAATATAACATTTATTGAGGGAGGTACTTATGGGGAGGAGCCCCTGTATGTGCTCGAGGTGGAAAATTAATTCCCAAAGACTTTGCGAAGAGGTTGACAATTTAATCATTTAAGTACGAGAAGCGTTTGCAAAAGAAAGGTGGATATTTTTGTCTTAAAGTTGTAACTTTTATTTTCGCATAGTTGAAACTTTTGCTCCACTTCCCCTTCCCCTTTCCAAAAAATAGTACTTTTGGTGCGCTCCTGTATCTCTACCTATTTACAATAATATATCTACATGTCTATAGAGATGGACAAGGCTAGTTTACATATTAAGTACCGATTTGCATTAACCAGGTACAGAATATGGTAACTGAAATTGAAATTACCAGTGTTTCTTTTAAATCATAATGGATTTTCTTCTTTTATATCGTTTTCGGGTTTGTTGATTTTATTCAAATCTTTATTTTTTGGTGGTGGTGAGTTAATAGGAAGATGGGTGGACATATATGAACATATTTTTGCCATTTACCCCCTCTCTCTATTTTGAGTGGTGTTGCTAGGCAACCCATTACGGTATCAGATACTGTAAAGTTCGATTTACCGGCCGCAAATGAGTCATCATACTTAGCTATGGAAAACAATGGATATACCTACCATCGTTAAGGTGATGCGATTGTTAGATTGCCAACTAATATTTTTTAAATTTCAATAATTATAACTTTTTATTCATATTAAAAAGGATTATAAAGACAGTATGAAATAAAATATTGTACGATACACGTACGTTAGGTCTTATTACAGTACTCGTTATATACACTTATATAACATAAATTACTATAAATGCCCCCCCCCCCCCCAATCTCCCTATTAACTCAAAAAAATTTCATGAACATATTTTAAACTGTTTTCGAGATATCGTCTTGTAACGCCTTGAAAAACACCCTGTATGATTATTTCTCCATACATAACACAACTTTGTACTACAATATGTCAATATCATTGTATTGTTGACGCTAATAATATGTTGTTTTTTTCAGTTTGTCAAATAAATGGACAAGCAGTTACGGAAGATCGTGACGTAGTCTCAGAGGACGATCCTTGCCTAAAGTGTCGCTGCAATAAAGGGCAACTAATTTGTTTGAAAAAAGCTTGTCCTGTACTGCAGTGTCCATTGAAAATGCAATATAAGCCACCAGGTAAACTTTTATAAACCAAACGTTAATAACGTTTGTAGGAAAATAATATATGTGCTATGTATTGTACTTTTTTTGTACGATGATGATGGAACAAAAATAATCCGACCGTATAAAAAAAATTAAAAACAATATTTTTTTGGCGGAAGCAAACCCTAAAATTAGTTCAGGCACTATCCACATTTAGTAAAAAGAGAACCTATTTAGAATTAAAAACTAACTGAACCTATCTATTTCATTTGGAATAAGCTTCCAACGACAAAATTTATTAAAATTCTCAATTACAAAATCTTAAAAAGCCTGCTGTAAATACTCTTGTATCTGTAAAGAGTAAGTAAAGCTAATATACATTTGAATGCAAACATATATTACGTGTACAAAATATTATACCTACTTCTACCTTAAACATCGCATCTCATATATATTTTTTATTAGTCCGTCTGAGCACTTGCAGTATTTTGTAAATTTCTACGGTTTGCTCCTTCAGTGAAGTTCGCCATGGCGAATAGATGTTTTTATAAAAAGAAAACAACCGTTCTGCATCTAATAATGTAAGGTTGGCAAACAGGAAACTCTTCTGCCAATCGTTTAAGTTTTCATTTTTCTGATACTATGTGAATGTGATGTAATATTGCTAAATCGGTATTTTTTTTTAAAACGTGTCTAAACCTTTTACAAATTTTTATGTCAATTCTGTCTCTTAGCGCTTGTAGCCTAGAATGTACCATATTCACAATATTTAGAGATTCGACTAAAGACAAGCCCTTCTGTAGTGTGTTGAGTGCTTCTACTATGACCGCGTAATTTGTGTTAATAATACTTAAATCAGGGTATATTTGAATGTTATTAAACTGGGCCTGACTCGCGGCAATAGCTTGAGAGTATTTAGGATTAAACTTTAAAACAACATTCTTTCTTTGCTTAAAATGTTTATAATACCTAATACATTGCGCCTCAAGTCATGGTCCCCATCGTTTTAAAATAGGCTCAGGTAGTTCTGCAAGGCCAGGATAACTACGGAATACATACATTTACGGAATAGATAGAGCTGCGACGCCGATATTTCGACATACCGTTGCTCGGTTTCGCCCGCCCCTCGTGCTGCGCTCAGTGACGGAAAATTTGGGGAGCTTTACATATCACCCAATTAGTGTCACTTTTCTTTCTGTCATCTTTCAAAAAGCGAGAACTCTGGTGACGACTACCGACATTTCTGTCGGTAACACCGGTGAATTGAAGGTAAATCATTTACTGGTAATATTTTAATACGTTACGAAGTTACGAAAATTAAAAAATATGAAAATATCAAAAATGCCACATTTTGTCTTTTTATAAGTTACAATCTTTGTTTGCAACACGTGCATAAACTGAAGGGCTGTTTTGTCGAATGACCTATTTAGTCAATTGTTTTAATTTGGTTGACGTTTTGATCTCCCAGGTGATGCGACCCGAACTCCGGAGAATTCAGAGATGGCGATATCGAAATTTGTAGTAATAATTATTCTTTTTAATTTTCAATAAAAATTTCTAGGAGCATTTTGGTTATTTACAAGATGCCAACTCTCTACATTAAAAAGTTCTTATACATTTCTTGAGGTACGTCATTTAAAAAAAAAATCATTCAAGTGCAAGCTATACTTGCATTAATGTTCCGTGCCATCAGCAAACCTCGGCCGCCCGATCTCCGCCTATCTGCCGCGCTACCCGCCGGCGCGGCGCCGCCGACGCTACCAACGCCGTATCACATCACGTAGCTCGCGTACTGCGTCGCGCAGAGCTGAATAGGAAGCTTTTCGACTGAGCCAAATTAAAATTTTTGAAAAACGTTTTCTCTAAAACCACTGGTTCAGCAGCATAGGCGGTTCTAGACCTCTATTTTTGGGGGGGCTGAAGCCCCCGGTTTACATGTTTGGAGGGGCTTAAGTCTCTGGTTTATATATAGGCGGCTAGGCCACTCAGTTGGATTTGGGGGGGGGGGGGCTAATCCGAGATTTGGGGGGCTTAGCCCCCCCGAGCCCCCACCTAGAAACGCCTATGTTCAGCAGTTATAAGGAAATAAGCAATTAAATTGTTTATATCAATTGATCGCGCTAGAATTTTTCAGTCCTGATAATTTTTGCTCAACAATCAATTTTGTAATTAACAATACAAAAGTTTATTTTGACGCATTTGTTGAGGCAATATCCCGTTAAAAACTCTTTCTTTTCTTTAATACTTTAAAGAAGTTGTAATATATACAGGATATCTTAAAAGACTTGAACATATACATATATTATTTAAAGGTTATGATTTAATCGATCCGTTTTTAGTTACGACACAATCAAATTTGTTTCCAGAATAATAGATTTATTACCAGTTTGTTTACGTATTTCAGTTATGGCATCACAAAATATTATGTTGTCATCAAATATTTATCACCATTTGAATTTAAAACACCATCAGTGTTGAGGATGTTTCATTTAATTCAAAAAGATCATATTTAAACTAATTTGCCTTCTTGGGATTTAGTCAGGCAGCGCTTTAGTTATTTTAATAAGAATTCCTGCACCCAACAAAATGTTGTTTTTTGTTTATTGAAATTAAAAATTGAATAACAAATATTTCCTGTGATTTAGTTAGATATTTTACATGATACAAATAAAAGAAGATATGATACCGCGCAGGTAGGCGTGGCCATTTACGTCACGCCGTGACCAATTCCGCGATATTTTGTAAACGAAACACGTCTTTTTAAGATCGCGTTGTTTTCAACTATTTTTGGTGTTTTTATATTACTTTTAGGAGTTTAAAAGTAAAAATGAGATGTGCTGTGTATGGTTGTGATGTGGACAATCAATCAATGTAATCAATGTATATATTTATCCCTTTATTTATATGATTATTTTAAATCATACACTATAAAATTTGTATTATAAGCAGGAGGCAAAGTATATTGCCAATAGAATTTATATAAAATCGCCTTTATAACGTAAACTCTATATTGCGCGTTATAAATTTCAAAAATAAGTCACGGCGTGACGTCATGCGCGAACCCGGACGAATTTGACACAGTTTGGTATCATACCTTCTTTTATTTGTATCATGGTTATTTTATTTGTAAAGTTAAATATATACAGGGTGTCCCACGGCGTTCTTGCCATATGGGAACATTTTTTACTCAGAGTTGAATAAAATCACTTTGGTGTAGAAAAGTTCTGCATATTAATAAACTAGGAATCCCTATAGAAAAAATCTAAAAAGACCAATACAGGGTATCGATAAAAACGTAAAATATACCCAAGAATAAGGTACCCCTATTTAGCAAGATACAAAGAAGTTATTTTAAAGAATAATGTGAAATCATTTTTCCTCTCAAAATACGAAATCACAGCCACACCTACGAAAAAAAAAATGTTTTTACATTTGTACTTTTCGTTACGAAATCAATGTTAGTAGAACTTAAAATAAAAAGTGATTTATCTTTCACACAGGTAAATCTTCTAAGAATGACTTTGACATAGACATTGGCATTCTTTGCAGTGTAGTTCCATTAATTCAATTTATCAATTTATCATTTTCCTTAATTAATTATATCCCCAAAACTGATCATAGAACAAAAATTGAAATTATTTTAATTGTTGGCGACAACTACAAAAGTTATAGGAAAGCCACTAAAATTTTCCATGAAACGCATCCCGAAATATCTGTATCCCATAAAACTGTTCAGTCCGAAGATGATGAGGTTATTCACTTACAAATTATCCAAGCCGTTTTTGAAAATCCTAAGGTTTCGTTGAGAAGTTTGGAGAAAGTACTTCCTGGAAACGATAGACGCTCTGTTTGTATAGCAAATCATTTGCATCCATACAAACTTACCTTTGTCTTTTATAAGTAATACATTATTTGGTTTATATTTAAACTCTTAATTTTTTTCGTTGGTGGCTGTGATTTCGTATTTAGAGTGAAAAAATAATTGTAAATAATTCTTTAAAATAACTTTTCTTTTTATTTTGCTAAATAAGGGTATTTTATTCTTTACGTTTTTGTGGCTACACTGTATACGAGTCTCTTTAGATTTTTTCGATAGAGATTATTAATATGCAGAACTTTTCTACACCAAAGTGATTTTTGTTCAAAATTTTCCCATATGGCAAGAACTCCGTCGGACACGCTATTTTGCTGATCATTTTATTTAACGTTATTATAAACAAATATCTACCCTTTCCTCTTATTAAGTTAAATTAATTAGTACTCTTCATTGAGTTTAGTTCAGCACGAATTTTGTGCCAGAATAATTTATAATATTTTAATACAGTTGTTTTTCCAGGAGAATGTTGTCCAAGATGTAATGGTACAAGGGCGCTTCTTCTAGCAAGTAATACTTGCACAATTCAACGATCTTTTTTTCGCGAAGGGCAGGATTACAAGTTGGATAAATGTACAGAATGTACATGTATCAACAGTACATCAGTCTGTACTAGGGGGGCGTGTCCAATTTTAGACTGTGCTCCGGATCTGCAAAAAGTGTTGCCCAATGGTTGCTGTCCGATATGTCTCAAGACTGAAATTATTGATGATTTAGTTAGCCAGTGTCATTATGCAGGAAAAACTTATGAGGCATGTATGATACAGAGTCTTTTAAATAATATGTAAAATAGGTAATGATAAATTTTTAGGGCCTTTATATTGAAATCTGTTCAGACTATTCATGCATTTTTAAAATAATTCTCTGAGATGTTTTGGGTTGGTGTTGCGTTCTAACTTACTGTGTTTTTTAGTTTTTGTTCAAAATAAAATAATCGTATTTTGTTAGGTAGGATGGTAATTTTTGGCAATTGGATGCCTGTAGTTCTTGCAAGTGTCACGATGGAAAGGTCAGCTGTGCCAGAATAAAATGCAATACGACGTGCACGTCAGGCCTGAAAATGATCCATGTTCCTGGAGAATGTTGCCCGAAATGTGTTGAAAGTAAGTATTTCTTCAATATGCTTAGTAGAGAGAGATAGTATGTTCTACTCTCACCTCCCGCCTGCGGCCCTTTTTAGTTACTAAGTTTATACCGTGTCTTTAGACTAAGTTACTAAAATCGTTTTGACAATTTTTCGGAGTAATGGAAACACCGAATTTTTGATAAAATGTTGCGGTCTCATATGAGTTTTCCAAAAAAATTATTTTAGGTTTTTCTATGGATTTCTTTAAATTTTGACACTTAAACTAAAGCAAATCCATACAAGGCATGTTTCCTAAACATATTTAAGCAAATTTATGTACAAAGACATAAAATAGGCAAAAAAAGCATATTAAAAAGTAAATAAAAATAAACGCGGAATCTGTAATACACCTAGTCCATGTCAAGAAGCGCCTGCCTTCAGGGTTCCAATCCGATGTTGCCAACTATGTATGACACTTGCGTATGTTCGAGATTTTAAGAATTACATATGAGATTAATAATTATTATATAAAACTTACCACCCTTCTTCTTCTTCATGTGCCGTACTCGTTACCGAGCGTTGGCGACCTCTCTCAGATGCCACGTGCTGCGCACCCATATTTTGAGTTTTTAGAGGGGCATCTGGGACATTTAGTTTTTAAAGTGGTCTCCGAACCACTGCTACGAGAGGCTATACTAGGCAAGTTACTCTCGGTGGTTTGCCATTGCCTTCCGAGAGGTGACGACTTTTAAATTTTTGTTGAATCTACCGGGCCCGAGGATCGAACCCGGGACCTTCGCGTTAGTGGCCCGGCGCGGCGCGCTGTCCACTACACCAAGTCGCCTACAATTCAACAAAAGTAAACGATAAAGATCGCAAGATCTCAAATGAGTTATCAATAATATACTACTTATTGTTAAACTGGGCAAATCTGTACAAATAACTGTTTGGTTAGTTTGATAATAGACAATGAAATGATCCTCTAGAATAACAATAATTATTAAGAATAAAGTGTATTGCCTACTTATAGACCGATATTTTATTTTAGTTGAAGGTGTTTGCATGGCTTTCGGAGACCCACATTATAAATCATTCGATGGCAAAATATACACTTTTAAAGGTGTCGGAAAATACCAGCTCACTGAAGATTGTCACAATAATTCTTTTTCCATCAAGGTTGCGAACTATATGGCTAACAAATATATGGCTTCCACAATTACCAAACGCGTGGCAATAAATTTCGGCGAAATCCGTTTAAATTTACAGCAGCGTCTCCGGGTGAAATATAATGGAAAAAGGATATCCCTGCCATACAAAAAGGAAGGTCAATTTAGAGTAAGTATAAATAAATTATTGCTTGTCTCAAAAATAAGGTTATAAATGTGTTTTTGATATGTTGCCTTATGAATTTTGGAAAGCTCGGTATTTTATCTCCATTAACTTAGAGCCAGAACAACATTTTCTATTGATAATAATTGTGATATGATCTAAAAGGAAAGAAATATGATAACGCCTAGCCATGCCTTAAACGTAAGATAAATTGTATTTATTTCCAATTTTCTTAACTGGCTCTCGCAAAATTATTATTTTGATAAATGTTGTACAGGGTCTAATTGTCTAATAAATGAAGTAGTTAGAAAAGTGATAAAGAGAGCAAACTCGGTAATCCTATGTATATATCTTGTAGTCTGAATTTGATAGAACTTACAGCCTTACTTACCTATCGTGAGGTCGTCAAATCTACATTTTTATTGGGTGTTTTTGTCAACTTGCTTATCGTAAAATTATCTATGCTGGTGTTACCAAATTCCGGTTTGTAAAGAATTTTCTCCATCTCGTCTTGGAACATCATAAGCGGTTAATTTACAAATGAAATTAGAACTCTAATAGGCCTCATTTTCGTGCTTGGAAATTGTGCTTAAATTTTTCAGCTTTATTGTTCAGCTTCATTCATTTCACGGAATCGAAATATATTTTTGGATTTTAACTACTCGCAGAATACCGCACAAACAAAATCTATAACAATTGACAGTTGTTAGTCATCTGGCAAAAGTTTAGCTGTTAAATTTGTGAAGGTTTATCTGTCTAGAATTGCAATATATTATACTACCCTTTAGGGGGTTTAATACTACTACGGTTTAGTTCCATGCATGTCACTTCTTTTAGTTAAAACTTACAGTTTACAACCTATGAGAAATTTGAAACTGATATAAATAGTAAAGTTTAATTTTAAGGTTAACAAAGTTCGAGACACCATTGAAGTGAGACTACAGAATGACGTATTGGTAGTATGGAATGGGCGTAGCTTTCTAGAAGTTACAGTACCCCCTACGTATAAAAATAAGTTGTGTGGTCTGTGTGGAAATTTTAATGGAGATGTACAAGATGATTTGCGAACTAAATCTGGAAGAGTTGTTAATGACAAAGAGTTGTTAAGCTTTGGAAGTTCTTGGTGTGTTGGTAAGTATAATATATATATATATATATATATATATATATATATATATATATATATATATATATATATATATATATATGTATATATATATATATATATATATATATATATATATATATATATATATATATATATATATATATATATATATATATATATATACATATATATATATATATATATATACAGGGTGAGTCAAAAGTGCTTTGACAAACTTCAGGAGGTGATTGCTGGCATTATTTTAAGGCGAAAAGTTCATATAAATAATGGTCCTTGGCGGCTTCGTTACGGAGATACAGGGTGTTGAAAATTAGATCCCTCCATCTTGGCTGAGGGTGGACATTTCCAACAATTTATTTAAGGCAATTTTATAACTGTTACTTATTTATTTAAATAAATTAGTTGTTATTTTAATAATGTCTGAATGTTTGGATCAATTTAAAATAAACTTTTTTGATCAATTTAAAATATTTTTTTAATACATTTGTTTAGCCGAATAAAATAATGATTTACCTTTAAACCGTTCCCCGTATGAAAAAAAAAAACGCAAGAGACTTTTTTTGTTTCAAATAAAGCAAGGCCTCACAAAATGGTAGTTAAAATAAAATAAGTCAGTGGCGTAGCATAGTTTTCACAAAAAATGTTATATGAAAGTTTCGTACCGACGCCACTGGTTAAATTTAAGAACGCGATATACTTTTAAAATGAGTGTCCTTAGGTGCTTATCTCATCCAACGAATTTCATAACACAAGCTCAAAACGTTTAGAAGCTACTTAAAAATTCTTATTTTTTTTTTAATTTTTCAACACCCTGTATCTCCGTAACGAAGCCGCCAAGGACCATTGTTTATATAAACTTTTCGCCTTAAAATAATGCCAGCAATCACCTCCTGAAGTTTGTCAAAGTACTTTTGACTCACCCTGTATATATATATATGTATATATATATATATATATATATATATATATATATATATATATATATATATATATATATATATATATATAAGTGTTAAATTTTACTATTTAGCCTTGCTCTTAACAAATAGTAAGAAATAATAAAATGCTATATGATTGTTCTGTTCAGAAATACGTAATTAAACAATACAATAGTTTTGGTTTTATATTTTCCAACCTACCGTGATGTTTGTTTATTATTGCCATTATTATCAACAAAGAATTTTTTTTCAAAGGAAATTTATTTTCGAAAATAAAATTTTTATACCTACAGAACCAAATGAGAGTCATTCACTGACATATTGTAGTTATAAAGTAATTACACTAATAAATGATCGATATCTCAAAGCATCTAACTAAAAATAGTAATAAATTTAATAGTCACCTTTGGAAATTATATTTCCATGTGTGCTGTCACATTGCAAGTGTGTAGTTGGTTAATTGATTAAATCGCTCCCTGCAATACCGACCATAAGTGTTATAAAAGATGATATTTTATTTTTTTCTAGATATATAATTTTTTTAGGTAAAAAAACTGAATGTGCCAAGAAAATTAAATTAACTAAGACGACTTGTATTAAATCTCGGGCTGATCCAAATCCTTGCAAATATTACTTTACAACTGATATTTTCTCCGCTTGTGAGTCCAAGTTGAGTTACAACAAGTATTACAAAGCTTGTAAAATGGATATGTGCAATTGTCCACATGAAAAATGCTATTGCGAAAGTCTGATGGCCTACACAAGGGAATGTGAAAGGTTGGGTGTAAAACTACCCAATTGGCAAAAGTAAGTTTAAATTTAAATAGCTTATATCGGTATGCTCTATTCTATTCAGGTAAAACTATAATTATACGCCCTTTTTGTACCCCTAAGATAAGAATTTTATAGCAGTAGCACTTAAAACTGTAACCATCTTTAAATGCTTCAAAAGTAAATATACATATGTATGGTGCTCGTCAAAGTTGTTAGACGCAAAAAAAATGGAGACTCAATTAAGCGACATCTAGCTTAATGTTCTTGATGTATGATAGGAAAACACATTTCAAGCTCTTGGTGGATGTCTAAATGAAAACCTGTTTTAACATTTAAGTTTTCTAGGTCGAAATATGTACGTACAGGGTCTTTGATTATATTTACGTGGCTATCTGGAGCCTTTATTTTTGAAGATAGAAAAAATGTTTTATATGAAAATTGTAGTTTTTTTCCCATATTATCTTTTGAAATTATCAGTAAAAAAATATCGCATAAAAAAATGGAAAAATCTAGGCAACTTCAATATTTTTAAATGGAACACCCTGTATATTATGCGCTACAACGAAAGATCTTTTTTTTCTGATTTCAAATACATATCTATATATTGATGATATGTGGGTGAACCATTTTTGAGATATTTTAGCTTAAACTATAAATAAATTGCAAAAAAAATTCATATTGGCATCACGAAAGCCATGGAAACAATCAAATTGTATAAAATAACTAAACTATAAATTTATAAAACATAACAATTTTATTGTTTCCATGGCTTTCTTGATACCAATATGATTTTTTTTTGCAATTTATTTATAGTTTAAGCTAAAATATCTCAAAAATGGTTCACCCAAATATATATATATATATAAATATATATATATATATATATATATATATATATATATATATATATATATATGTATATATATATATATATATATATATATATATATATATATATATATATATATATATATATATATATATATATTGGAAATCAGAGAAAAAAGATCTTTCGTTGTATCGCATAATATACAGGGTGTTCCATTTAAAAAAATTGAAGTTGCCTCTATATTTTTCCATTTTTTTAATGCGATATTTTTTTACTGATAATTTCAAAAGGTAATATGGAAACAAAAACTACAATTTTTATATAAAACATTTTTTCTATCTTCAAAAATAAAGGCTCCAAATACCCACGTAAATATAATCAAAGACCCTGTACATACCGAGATCTACTTTGAAGATATTGTAAATATCTTTTTAACTGATCAGTAAAGAATTTTAATTTTTACTTCCAGACATACCGAATGTGATGCTAATCGTCCACGACGGCTGACACACCATCACCGTCCTAAAATTCAAAAAACTAATTCGCAAGAAGCTCTGTTACGATACTCTTCAGGGAATTTATCAAAACTGAAGCAAATTTCTTCCCACAGCTCCCACCGATATAGCCCCATACCGCTACATTAAAAAAAATAAAATCTCTTTAGATAACTAGTCATTTTCAGTATTTCAAATGTCGCCTGAGTAGAAAAATACGCATAAATGTAAATAATGTTGTCTATTAAAAGTATTACATTGTTTTGTAAATTTGCATAGAATTTTAGCACTGTTATAATTGACAACAAAATATTTAATAGTAAATGATTGTGAAATTGTATTCAAGTTTTACTTGTTTTAAAATCTTGATATAATTTATACTTTACAAATTGTTATTTATACGACGATCGTGGTAGCTTTAATTACAAATATCCCTTTTTCGGATCTTAGGAAAAGAAATAGAGCTACCAAAATCCTACAGAAACGCGGTTTGAACACGAAACTAGAAACACTATTTTTAGCATCCTGAAAGTTATGACCACCACGTCAACTATTAGGTATTTAACATTATTTTATCAATTTCTTATATTGTGTAATTACTTCTTTTAATGGTTTTCCATCAACGTTTCCTTAAATCATGCCAACTGTTTTGGAGTGTTCTTACTAAAATATTTTGTTGTCTTCATATTCCAAAATTTGTTGCACTTTGTATTATGTATGTAAACTTCATTTCCTAATACTTGTAATCGGTTTATTGACCGTTCTATATCTTTTTTTTTAGAAATCTTGTGTTGATAAAATTGTTGACAAGCTATCTTTCTATTTTAGTTAATAACAATGTTCCTGCTTCACTAAGCAATTTTATATTTCAAATATGTTTTATATATGGTCAGACACAACTTTTATTTTCCAAAATTTTTTATTTTGCTTTTAAATGCAAAGTAGACAATAAATTATAATTTAAATTAAGGTTAATGTCAATAAAATGACTCGACGCGAGGGATTCTCGCAATAACCACACTTCATCATTGTTGTTGTCTAAATACCGTTATAATATTTTCAGAACTATTCACATTGCTTATTATGTTATCTCTTAATAATATTTATTTATCCTAAAATAAAATAATTATTTACTTACAATATGAAATTGTACTGGATGTGAATAACGACAGTTAAAATTAGTATTAATAGTTATTTACCTCACAAGTGCGGAAAGTGATCCTTTTCAGCACGCGACTGCAGATGACCGAACGACGCGAAGCGGAGTTCGGTCACCAGTCGTGTGAAAAGCAACTCATTCTCCACGTGTTGGGTACAATGTTCTTTTCTATGAGCGTGAGGAAAACTATTTAGTTTTTGTTCTTTTTAAATATTTTCTTATAACGTGGATGGTTTGCCAGTTTTTGAAATTTCGGAAAAGTATACTAGAATTACCTCTTCTCTCTTGAAATTGTTTATTTTCTTTTTCCACACCATTTACTAAATGTTCCCAATTCCTTGGCATAACGGTATTTCGATTTTTCTGGTAACAGTTCGACGTTCACATTCTTAACTTCTTCGAGAATGTCTTTCGGTTCTCCGCCAATCATATTCTCTTTTTCTTCCTCTATCCCCATTTTCTACTCAAAACTTGGATTTTTAGAAAGTTCTGTCTGACTGCAGACTATTTATGAACTAAATATTATTATAATATTTACTGATTTAATTATTTCGTTATCGATTTATTTATTTGTATTTTAACCATATTATTCTTTGTATAAGGAGTGTAATAAAGCCAACATCTCTTAATATTTTTTGTTTATATAAATTGGTAAAGTGTTTGTAATAGTTTTCTTATATTACCAAAGACGTTGTATGATGGCATCACGACATTTACTATCTGGTAAAATTATTTAGACTTTGTTTTTCTACCAGATTTTTTAAATTTAAGATAGTTTTCTATGTATTTATTATTGTCACTGATACTGCTTAGGAACCTGAGAAAAGTTAAGGATTTCCTAATTGAGAAATGTTTTACACTGCAACTTTCAAAAATGACTTGCTGGAGCCAAAAATACAGGGTGTTCAGCTATATTCTGATTAATTTTGAGTGTCAATAATGTGAATGTCGTGAATAACTTGATAATGCATTTATATTTTGCTATATTTGTAAATTGTTTAATGTGAAAACAATTATTTTGTATATACGTTTTAGTATGGCTATTATTTAGGTAAGTTTTTTACAATTTAGGTTTATTATATTTGACGATCTCTGTAACATTCATGTAACGAAAATAGAAAATATTTATCTTTTAAGAGTAGAGTTGTTCCTAATGTAGAGTTTATGAAAGAAGAGAATATTAAATCATTGGGGTATATGTTAACAAAATTAAATCTTTTTTTTGCTACTACCGTGGTTAATTTTATATGTTTTATGTTCTCAAATATAAAATATTGTAATTAGTTCCTATTTCTATGTATTTTTGTAAAACAGTTGTATTTTTAAATTATAATCACCCCATGAATTTACTAGTTCTTAAGTTAGTTGGATCTTAATAATTAGGGCTTACTTTTGTTAAAGTCATTGCTATTTTACTTTTTTGGGGCATATGGAATTGTTGTATAAATAAAGTTATAGTGGCATTATTTCGTGGCTAAAACACTCAGTTTGTAAGGCCAGAAACCGAGCAAAAAAAGCATAGTCAATTTAAATTTTCGAAAATGTCAATTAACATAAACAACTGGAGCGTTTCTGGAAAATGTTTTTGGATCTTAATGTATTCCTATATACGAATATGTAGGAATAGAAAGCCATTAGCTTAATTATAGAAAATTTTGTAAACGCCTCTCTTAACAAAAAGGTTGTTTTATGCATACTTTACGACTCAACAGTCTATAAATCTAAACAAAACATTAGGTGCAGCACATTCTATGTCATTTAATGTCCTATAACAGTACAGTTAATTGCAATGACCACATTTGCAGAATTAATCATATTTAGAAGTATTAGCTATTTTACCCTTTTGGCAGAGAATTTTTAAAATTTTGACTACACCATAGATATTTCGAATTTTTAGAAACAATAGCAGATTTTTTAAATTAAAAATAAATAGTTTTATCTTGTATAGTGACTCACCTTTTAATCAAAATGTTAGAACTTATAAATTTTAAATGCTAAAACCTACAAATTTAGTCCCTTTTCTAAAATGGCAATGACTTATTTCTAGGATGTTAAGAATTGAAAGATTTTATAAATTGTCGTCCATAGGTTAAAGAATCTATTTTCACGCTGTGTATTTTCTCATCGTTTTAACGTATACACGAAAGCGTTTCTAAATAGTTTCTTTGTTTATTATAAATTATTTGTTTTTGTCTTATAGTAGAATGCACCGCTCTTTAAATTATTAATAATTTATTCATATTTTTGCATTTTTGTATAAAGTTTTGTTGCATAAAAAATCTCCTCTAATATTTAATAAACAATTATATGTAAAATATAAAATTGTATTTTATTTTTTCCTGAAAGGTTTAATCGAAAAATCCCCTCATGTATTAATTTATCCATTTTGTGTTCAATTATCGTGGAATTACACTGAAAATTTCGCATCCACTGTTTCTAACCAATCACAAGCTTTTATTTTGATTCGTTTTCATGTCAATGATTGGTCTACCTGTAAATCTTTTGTATAGCCACGTTCGCGAATTTTTTTACAATTTTGCTTACTGCTGACTTAGTAATGGGTAGTCGTTCAGGATGATTCTCATTAAAAGTTCACATACCTCGCTAAGACTTCTTTGTCGATCGCTCTAGCCATATATCATAAGAATTCCTATTCTTTCTCGTTCTGACAACATGAATGTTAATAGTTTTATTTTGAAATTCATTAACTTAAACTGATGAATTCTGAACACGATACACTTACAACGGTATGCTACGTTGTGACGTCACTTCGAGAAAAAATCTTAAATTGACTAGACGCTTGCACCCCTTGTACATAAGAACAGGTCAGTTTATTGTTGGGTACTGTGTTGAGTTGACGTTTATTAAAATATCATTGTCATATTTCATTTGCTCAGGTAAGCGCCTAGTCAATTTAAGATTTTTTCTCGAAGTGACGTCACAACGTAGCATACCGTTGTAAGTGTATCGTGGCTCTGAAATGCTTAGATACCATGGTTAGGTAAGCGAAGCTTTTGTTTGAAAGCACACTACCTGAAAACAAATTATTTCTGTCCGGAATGTATTAAGAATTAATTTTTTTTGGCAGCTTTTAGAAAAACATTTTTTTCTACAACCGCATCTAAAATACGGCTGCATTCGTATACAACCTGCACGCGCCCCCACTTCAAATCTCACCAAAATTGCTAATAATAATATAAATGAAAACATTCACATAACTCACGTTTCCAGAAAAAAATCCATATTTATTTGAGAATGACGAAAAATATTTTTAATAAAATTCTTGTAAACTTTAACTTAAACATTTTTGTAATATAGCTGTGAGATGAACCTTATCCGAGATACCTCACATCCTTAACGGGATACCCTCTATGGGCTGTCATCTTTAAACGGACGAACCAAAAACTGTTAGTGTTTTAATAAATAAAACTTTATAATAAACTTTCTTTAATAATAAAAGTAAACAGGATGCAGGCATCTTCTGATAAACTAGAGTAAAGACTAAACTACATATTTCATTCTGCATTTTCTCACAAGTGGCTACAGTGCAGAACAATGACATTCTTAACTACCAAGCTATATTTATCGACTGACTGAAAGCAACCTTAACAATAACCTTGAAAACTTGTAATCGTATTTAGAATGATAAACCCTTTAAAATGAGGTGCAACATGATCTATGTTGACATTTAAAAAAGTTTACGATGACGTCACACCTTTGACAACTGTCAAAATTTAACAAAAAATTACTAACAAAATATGCCAAAATAAAAATTTGCATGTTTTAAGATTGCATATTGTAGATATTTTGGTGTTTCTAGACTTTTTGTCATCGCCCTGTATATGACTTTTTCCGTTGATTGAAATAGGTCACCAGCTAATCGCCTTTAAAAAATAATCCAACCAAGATGCCTATGGAGGTTTAACTAGTCGCGACGGACAGTTAAACCCCCACGGACAGCTAGGCTTAATCTTTAGGTTTGGGGTAGATTTGAAACAACAAGAAATATAATATTTTTAATACATTTATTTACTCAAAAATTACACCGATCTGGGTAAAAATAATCCTTAAAACAGATGAACGTCTTATTACAAAAATTATTGCATTATTTCTTTTAAAAAATTGCAGTGGTTAAGTCAATAACTTGCATTATACATACATATACATTACAAATTTAATACCAGCATTATAAACTTTTTATTTTAAAACTTTTTGCTAATTTTATAAAAAAAACAATAAAAATATCATTACCCATCTTAGTGCGCATATTTTAACAGTGAATATGTAAACATTTAAAATATTCGAACTCAAAAACAATACTTCCAAATATTCGGTTTCTACTTATGTATATCACTTAACATAATATAAAAGATAAATAGCATTAAACTACATATTATTTGAAGTAATATATAAATAAACATTTTCTTTTTAAACCTGTACCTTAATAAAATAATGCCTTTGATCACAAATCAACTTGCCTTAAAAATATAAGAAGACAAATTGAAACCATTATTTAACGATCGAATATTTTCCTCGGGCAGGTCATTTTATAAAATTAACATAATTGTTTATTTAATAATCACGGAAATTATTTCTTTAAATTATATCACTATATTCAGTATGTCCATGGATGGGGTAGACAAGATGGACCAAAAAGTGAAAGATACGAAAGAAGGTCATTCCTTGCTTGCTTCAAAAATAAGATTGACGATGCCAAAAATGTGTTGTTTTTTTTGTACAGGGTATGAAAAATTTTGTTAAGAGTAAAGTTACCTTTTTAAATTTTAATGCAAAACGTTAACGTTTTGTTTTTGTTTTAAAAGTATTCTTATTCGAGATTTTCAAGTAAAAATTTGAAATTTCTAAATACGCTTTTAAAATCAAAATTTTTCTAAGCCACCCTTTTTATTTGATTACATCTTTGATAACTGTGACGCATTTGTAAAAATAATAAAGATGTTACCTTATGAGCAAGAAATATTGATAATCCAAAATTACCCCAGAGGTTAAAGACAATTACTAATAGAATATGAAATAATAATTGTAATATTCCAGAAATATTTCTTATTTTATTTAACTTAAAAAAAAAATTAAGGGAATATTATGTAAATAAGCATGTATGTTACATGTATTATCAAAACAATATATTATAATCCCATAATAGGAAATGGCGCACCAAACATAACTTTTTTAAACTACCGGCGCGGCCGTTCGCAATTCTAAATTCTGGATTTTCCCTACCCCAGAATCTCACATGCTGAGAAGCTACAGTGCCGTTTGTATTGAAGGTTGACTCATCTGAAAACAGCATCAGCTTATGGAAGTTCACATTGTTAATTTTATCACCGACCCACAATCAAAAATCCAAGCGTTTATCCCATCTTCCAAAGTTTGGCAAATATTGGTTTAAAAGGACACATTTTATTTTTCCTAAACACATTTTGAATATGACTTTCTTTACACATCTGTAAACTTCGTGCTTGTTTTCTTAAAAACATAAAAGGATTTTTATCAACAGATTGCAAAATTAATACTATAGAAGCATCGTTTTCGTCGTATCTTTTCCTGGTCTTATTTAAATCATTAACGGATCCAGTTTTTTTTTAAATTTGATTACTACCTTATGTACTGACATAATTGTACATTTGTAAACTTTTCTTGAAACTTCTTAATAACATCGTAATAACAATTCTCGCCATTTCTGTAATTTTGCATTATAAATATTCTTTGCTCTAAAGACATCTTTATTATTTTGACAAATACGTCACAGTTATTAAAGGTGTAATCAAATAAAAAAGGTGACGTAAAAACTGTGATTAGAAATTTGAAATTTTTACCTGAATATCTGAAATAACAATTCTTTTAAAATTTAAAACAACTTCTTTATTTAACGTTTTGCATTAAAATTTAAAAAGACAGCTTTGCTCAACCAAATTTTTCGTTTTTGTATTTTTTTCATACCCTGTACAAAAAAACAAATATTTGGCATCGTGGTGTTATTTTTAAAGGAAGCAACAACTTTTACAAAGAATGATCTTTTTTCTAATATTTCGCTTTTTAGTCCATTTGTCCTTTTCTTTACCCAATCCCTGGACAAGCTGTACCATTGCTCTTTTCTGTTTCTGGATATGTAGAAAATTCGGTTTCTTTCAACGTCTTTATTCATTTCCGTTGGCACATTTCTGGAAAATTCTCAGCTTAGGTTCAACAGATTTTGTCTTTTTTTTTATCTAAGATATCCACCGTATACTTCAAGCCTAAGTACTAACTTACCGTGGGCGTCTGAAGAGAAGGAAAATGTAGTCTATTGACACGGGATTTGATTTGTTTTACTTAATACATTTTAGATTTTTCAATAAAAGAAGCTCACTCCGCTTTACATAGAATGGCTCAGGTTCATGTTCCTCAACTTGCTTGGACAGATTCTTTTAAAATTTCTATTATGGCTTGGACAATAATTACTATCACGCAATCAGGAATCGGGGGCAACTATTTTAGAGTTGCTATTATTACCGCACACTAAATAAACAACACAATCGCAAAGAAAACATCAAATGAAATTTCTGCTACACAGTATCCTTCACGTTGTATAAACCTTTCTTTTATAACTTGAATTTTGGTTGTTTTTTAAAAAAACGTTTTAAATGTTTAACATTAATAAATATGTAATATCTAAGTAATATTTCATTTTTTTATTTATTTTGACACTGCTGGATTGACGAAGAGGAATATATTCAATTTTTTATATTTCATTTTATTTATACATATATTTTACATAATTAAAATTTTACAACGAAAATCACATCTAGTTAATATATAATTTAGGTAAACAGTCTTCAGTATATTTTGTACACCTTGATATGTATATGTTTCCTAACACTGTCATATAGGCTTATTACCTAAATTTATCTATATTGCCTTAATTTATTTAAAATAATTTTATTTCAAATCATTTAATACCTGTTTATTCAAAACTAATTACACTCGCCGGTACAACACAAAGTATACATCACGGTACTACTGAAATTGGTTACACTCATGGATGAAAAATAAAATATTGACCCGGCATTCCTCTCTACAATCAGCTCGTTAAAGTAATGGGTGTTTACTTATTCGGGCCGATTCTTAAACTAATTCTTATTGCAGTAACATGCTGCACTCTATACTCGATCCCACGTAAGATTTTAATGGAAGCCGTTGACACATGTCAAACCTATTTGCCAACTTATAATTATTTAAAAGTTCCGTAATTCAGAAAACACTTCGCGGGCAGACAATCGCTAAATTGATGAGAGATGAATATATAAATGGCCATACATTCACATGTACGCGACGAAGATACATATTCCGTTTCTAATCGTTGAAGCCGGAAGACCGTCAACAGCTGGAATATGTGCACTGTGCAGCACCTCACATCGAATGCAGTGTAAATAGTCATGCTTTTCTTACGTCTTTGCACCGTCATATCTCTTTCCGGCAGTCTTCAAACCGCCTTGTCTATTCCGCGTTCCTTCGCTATTTACAGAGCCGTCCTGTCCGATTTTGATTTATGAATTTGTTTTTAGGAATATTGTTGTGGTTTTTCGGTGCTTTCAGGAGGCATTTTGCATTATTTTGATTATTTTATGCTTATTAGATATTTGGTAGTATATTGTTGAACTTGGTGTATCTGTAAAGTGTTTGTCTTTATTAAAAAGTAGGTAAGTAAACATATTTTATTTGTTTAGCAATTATTCAATGTTTTTTCGCAAATTACAAAATATTTTTTTTTTACCAAAATATTCCTAGTAGGCTTACTAATAAGACCTTTGAACTTGGCATGGGTTCCGTAAGTAGCAACAGAGATATACAACCTTAAAATTTCAAAATCCGCCCGTGGGACCGTTACCAGTCGTCAGACTGAAAAATGGCATTTCAAAAGCTGGAGGAAAGGAGAATTGCAAGACTGGCTTAGAGCTAAGAACGTCGCTTTTACTCCCTGGGATACTATTTAGCAAGTTATGGGAGGTAATAAGCCAGATCTCGAAACCCGACAAACCGACGTTATTGACGGGATAATTAGTGATTCTGGACATGAAGTGATATGTCTGCCTCTGTACTATTGTCAGTTCAATGCCATTGAAATGGTATGGAGTCAGTCTAAACGCTTTTATGATGCCCGCATCAACTCGATCAAAGACGGTATAGTGCTGGAGGATGGCATTAAACAATGTGGGGGCCGACCAATGGTTTAATTACGTGCCGCATACCGATAAGGTTATCAAGGAAGCTCGGGAGAAAGAAAAGTATATTATGGTCACTCAAGAGCCCATAGTTATTCATGTTTCAGACGGTGACGGCGCGACGGTTCGTCAGATGAAGATCACCTCTAAGATAATTCTGTGGAGCATGAAACAATAGTCAATTGGGCGTATTTGATTATATTTTGCTACCCTTTTCACTTCAAACGACCTAATTATAAAGTGTACAATGGTTCCGCAAATCGATCTAATGAAAATAAGTTTAAACTTTGATCGATTTTTCATTAATTCTGTTTTTGACGATTTCAGGTCTAAACTTCGTTTTCTTAGTGGTCTTTTCGAATTCGTTTAATTGAAACTAAAAATAAATTATCTTGAAAAGAGCGGCGTGAGATTAGTGGCAAATATTACCACAAGTTCATTTAAACTTACTCATAGTTCTAGTACATTTAATTGTTTTTTTATATTTCTACAAATACATACGTTGTCAGTAAATTAGTTTCAGCAGGATCCTGTTCCACTAATTAAACAGTCATAAATTTGAATAAAAAGATCCGGCCCTGACCAAAGTTTAAGTTGTGTAATCAGAATGTTACTATAAATGCCATGTGTCAACGGCCGCCATTAAAATCTTACATGGGATTGCGTATAGCAGCATTCTCGGGTGTGTATTATCTCCGTACCCTGGAAATCGCCCCCCCCCCCCCGGGTATTACTGTTTGTGTCTTGGCCATACAGCTGTGCATCATATTTTTCATAAGAAAACAAAATTATTTGTTTAAAGTGAACCTTAGATTGTGCTATAATCGTGTTTTTTGTTGGTTCAAAGCGGGATCCGTATATATCCATATTTCTCTTTTCATCCATGGTTAATCCAAATAAAGTACCAAAGTGTTAATTAAAGTGGAAATCGTTTTTACAGGCGCCATTTAATTGTCTTTTAAGTCAGAAATTTGAAACTTGAGTTGAAGGGGTAACTTATTGATATATTGTCTGCCCAAGGTATCTGCAACCGGCAAAAGGATTTAAAGAATCCAAGGGAAGGCTTAAACAACTTGCGAATTTGTCTGTAAACCAGAAGTGGTAAGAAAAGTTTAAATCTTATTAACGAAAAGTTAAACAGTTTTTCAAAACTGACTTAAAATCAATTGGTAACGTTGTTTAAGCCTTCCCTTGCATTATTTTAATTCTTTTGCCGGTTGCAGATATCTTGGGCGGACTATACTTATACTTTCCATGAAAAAACAATTCTCATTTCATTTCCGGATTTTCCGGAAGTAGGCCGAAGTCAAGCATTTTTAATAGAACCCTGTATATTTTTTATACAGTTGGATAGAGCTTAAAATTCCCTTTTTAATGGCATACTAAAAGTTGTATTTTTTTCAAAATTAAGGTTGGAGGTATTTTTCTTAAATTCAATATGCCGACAATCTGACGTAACCGATTACACTTCTGTCAAACAACCAGTGAAGACGAAAAATAAAATGAGTTTTCTTATAGGTTTTTACTTACATTGTCAAAAGTTTTAATTTGTCGCAAAATCGGGTACATTTTAAATGTTGTTTAATATGTCAACGCAAAGCTTTCCCGATTGTGACGCTCCCTCCCATGCATTTACCCTTGGCTGGTGCAACATTTGAAAAATATAAATATCGTTAATAATAATCTCATAGTAAGCGAAGAACTTGAAACAAACGTTGTAGCGTACTTCAAATATGACCGTACTGCTTCCATTCGCGAATTAGGTGAGCAGTGCTACAGGTACTTTCCGTGAAACGGCCAGAAAATTTTTAAGGAAACACGGGTTTAAATCATTTAAGTACCAAATTCACCATCGCCTATTTGAAAATGACTTCCAAAGACGACTAAATTACAGCAACTGGTTTTTAAACAATTTTAACATAAATCCCGTGTTTCATCATATGATTATTTTTTCGGATGAATCTAGGTTCACCAATCTCGGAATGTTTAACAGAAACAATACTCATTACTGGGCTACAGAGAATCAGCAATTAGTAAGAGAAGGTGCTTTTCAGGAACGTTTTGGGGTAAACGTTTGGTTGGGCGTAATTGGACTCATTGGTCCAATATTTTTCCATTGACCATTAAAATGTGAAATATATTTGGAATTTCTCCGAAACCAAACAGAACATTCAATAAATATAACTTGCAAGGAAAATGTAATTTACCAACAAGATGGCGCCCATAATTCAAGAGCTGTGGCAAATTATTTAAACGATCGATTTGGCGAGAACTGGTTAGGAACCAATGGACCAATACGGTGGCCAGCAAGGTCACCTGACTTGACCCCGCTAGATTTTTCAATATGGGGTTATCTAAATAAAAAAGTATATGCAAGTCCTCCGCCATCACTTGTAATCTTAGAAAATGAAATCAGAAGGGCTATTAAAAGCATTTCCGAAGAGCAGTTACGAAACCTGCTCACAGAAAATATTAGGAGAATCAGATTGTGTCAAGAACAAGGCGGCCAGCGCATCGAACATTTAATTGAATAACATTTTTATTATTCCTATTTCTATTTATTAGGCATTTTTCTGTAAGTAATAAGACACACTTTAGTGCTACTATTTAATAAGTACCACTTCCTATTTAAAATTTCGAGCAAATTTAAGATAAAACTTGACATATTAAACAAAATTTAAAATGTTTCCGACTTTTGTCAATCTCAGCAAAAACCTAGAAAACTCATTTTATTCTTTGTTTTCAATGGTTGTTTGACAAAAGTGGAATCGGTTACGTCAGATTGTCGCCAAATTGAATTTAAGAAAAATACATCCTACGTCGCCATTAAAAAAAAATATAACTTGTGATATGTTATTAAAAAGGGAATTTTAAGCTCAATCCAACTATATAAAAATATACGGGGTTCTATTAAAAATTCTTGACTTGGGCCTACTTTCGGAAAAACCGGATATGATATTGTTTTTCATGGAAAGTATAAATATCAATAAGCTACCCCGTAAGTCAAATTTAAAATTTCTGACTTAAAACCCAATCAAACAATTAAATGGCGTTTTGTAAAACGATATCAAACCCGGTATATATATAATCAAAAATGTATTATGTATAAAATATTCGTCTTCCAGAATGAAAAGCAAAATTTAAAATTATTTTACAGGAACTGTTCGGCTTGCACGTAATATAACTGTACCTAGGTATTCTTCCCGCGATGTATAAGTAATCTTTAGATTAACATTTTAGGTAAAATTATACAGTGCACGTCTAAAAGCTCGTCCTTCTTCTCTTTAAGGTATCTTACTGGATATTTATTAATAAAAGCATAGTGCCTTCTTGAATTTTTGGACCAACGACAAAATTTTTTCCAACATATTTGTCACAAGCTCGTGTCTGAGTTTGAAAGTTTTTGCTTTCAAATGAAGTACCTAATTAACTGTTTCTTTACCTTCTAGCAACGGAATTTAGACATGCCCTGTATATTACTTAAACTATGACAATTTTTTTATCCAAAGAAAATATGCATTTATTTAATAACCAACGTAAGTACTTCTGATCTGATATAAACTACAAACAAGCAACACATTTAAAACAGTTAAATTTCCTATAATCTAAGACATTTATTTCAACAAGTAGGTAATATAGACCATTATTTAATATTATAGGAGTTTTAGATTAGATTAAGAAGGTAAAATTTACAACACATACACACAGACAATAAGATGAAGAAGTGAAAACTGGTATGATTTTAATTTTGCAATATATGGATTCTCTTTTAATAGACTCCTTAATTTCTAAAATGTTTATAATAACACAGAAAATGATTTATTGTAAGATAAGGTAAATAGCGTATTTTAGAAATGGTATGTAAGGAATATCTGTAATTGATGTTATGTCTCAAACATGTACTTTATAAGAAATACTTGCTTAGCTTCCAACTTTGATTTTCAGTTTTACCTATTATCTAAACTTATGGCGGATCTACCCCTAACTTCTGTTAGATATTCATAATTAGGTCAGACCAATTAGAATTTAAATTTTACAATTGCTCAGATTTATGCTGTGTCCTAAAAAATATAGTAAATCACATAAGGGACTATTTCGGTCTATAGAGAAATATTAAAGGAAATATGTGTGTGTAAGTAAGTTTCAATGGCTCTGGAAGCTTTCCAACAGGCCAGACTAGTAAAGGAAATATAAATAGTAATTTACTTGCTACTGCAAAATAAGATCATCAGATCACTCAAAAGAAGGGGATTATTGTCAATTCTAGTCAGGGAGCCCTCCTATTATTGCGATTTATTGGCCATTACCCTTTATTACCCTCTATTAGACAAGACTGGTGGTCTGTTCTTCAGCCGCCAGCAGGGTGTAAACCCCACATGATTGAGGTTCTTTCTTCAGCGACCACGGTTGTAAGCCAGCCTGATAAAGGGTAAGAGCCCAGAAATCGCCATATCAGGAGGGCACCCGGACCAGAATCAAAAATAGTCATTTTCTCTTGATAATAAACATTCTTTCTTCAGCGACCCTGGGCTTGATAAAGGGTAAGAGCCTAGACAACGCGATAGCACGACGGCGCCAGGATCAGAATAAAAAATGATCATTTTCTCTTGATGATAAAGGTTCTCTCCTCGGCGACTCTGGGTGTAGGCTGCCTGATAAAGGGTGAGAGCCCAGAAATCGCGATAGCACGATGGCATCCGGACCAAAATCAAAAATAGTCCTTTTCTCTTGATGATAAAGGTTTTTTCTTCAGCGACCATGGGTGTAAGTTTGCCTGATAAAGGATAAGAGCCAAAAAATCGCGTCAGCAGGAGGGCACCCGGACCAGAATCAAAAAGATTCCTTTTCAATTGACGATAAAGGTTTTTTCTTTAGTGAACCTGGGTGTAAGCTTGCCTGATAAAGGGTAAGGGTCCATAAATCGCGACAGCACGGGGGCACCTGAACCAGAATCAAAAAAGTCCTTTTCTCTTGATAAGACAGGTTCTTTCTTCAGTGACCCTGGGTGTAAGCTTGTCTGATTAAGGGTAAGAGCTCAGAAACCGCGATAGCAGGAGGGCTAGAGTTAAAAATAGTCCTTTTCTGCTGTCTTGATGATAAAGCCTCTTTTTTCAGTGACCATGGGTGTAAACTTCTCTGATAAAAGCAAGACCCCAGAAACTGCGATAGCAGGAGGGCACCCTGTCCAGGATCAAAAACATTCCTTTTATCTTCATGATAAAGCAAATCCAGCGACTGTCGGTGTAAGCTTGCTCGATAAAGGGTAAGAGCCCAGAAATCGTGATAGCAGGAAAGCACCGGGAGCAAAATCAAAAATCGTAGTTTTCCCTTGATGATAAAGTTTCTTTCTTCAGCTGCCATGGGTGTAAGCCTGCCTGGTAAAGGATAATAGCTCAGAAATCGCGACAGCAGGAGGACTCCCGGAGCAGAATCGAAAATAGTTTTATTTTCTTGTGTTATTTGGAGATGTCGTATACTAGCAAAGCACTAACAAAGAAATTATTATTGCCATTTTCTTCAATAGGTAAATCATATTTTTCACAAACATTTTTTTATCAGCCCCTCTTTTTTTCTAGATAGCATATCACCCAAGCAATAAATATGTAACAGGTCATTTTGTAGCAAGTAATTATTTTTCGTAGGTTTCGTGTTATTGCTAAAATGCTATTCATGCTAAATATTTAAAACGCCAACCATATTTAGATCAAATTTTATATGCAGGTTTTTTGAAGTTGCAAGATCTGACAGTGCCATAATTTATTTTGTATTACATATCACATACTAAACATTTAGTTTAGTCAATTGCCAAATGGGTGGCCTAATCTGTGTCCGTAAATTTAGCCAGAATTTTTTTTTTATTTTTCGCTCAGATCCACTGAAAAGGTTTGAAAAAGATTAAGTACTGATATAAATTAAGATCTTCTAGGTTAGGTTTTAACAGGTTTTTGTCCTGTCATTGTTATAAGTCGCCCTTAAAAACTTATGAGTTATTCTAATATCTCATCGGTTTGCTTAGTTTCCAAACGATTTTCATTTTGAAACGTAATGCTAGAATGAATTTAGTTTCATTGCTGTAGAAAATACGTACTAAAATTGCCCTTTCCTTTGTTAATTTGCAAACAAACTCAATTTAAACAAATTTATAGGATCAAACTTGGTTGTCTTATTCTACACTTACCAGTTTAAAACTTTTGGTTGTCAAATTAGACCGGTCTAGCATTGGAGAATCTGGCCGTTTGTATTTACGGCCGATTTTTTAACTATGAAAGAACTCATGTCTCATAGCCTTAACTCATAAAACATATGCCATGAAAGCAAGGAAGAAGAGTTCAAATCCGAGTAGACTGGAAAAATCTTTTTAAAAATTTGGTCCAATAGTTAACCTTCGCCAATGATGTCAACATGATAACTAGGCAGTCTTAAATTAAAAATAAAGTTCTGACGGGATCAATTTAGCTTACCTTATTTTACAATAAACGAATTACGAAACTAATTTGCCTAATAATATTTTTACATTAATTTACCTAGTTACCGATCACATAGTAAGTATTTGTTTCACAAAAAATATATAACTACTATGAGTTTAATATACATTTTTCTAAATTAGATATACATGTTAATTATATACATATACATACTTTTATTTTACATTATGAAATCACAATTTTGATATGTGTATTTATGTTTGATATGTATTTGTTGTGGACGCTTTTTCTAAAAAGTATTTAAATAAATTAACATGATATTGCTTGTTTTCTATACATTAATATATGTATTTCAAGTATAAAATGGAGTTTTTGATCTAAAATTTAAGTAGGTAACACTAAAATATAAACACATTTTTTCCTAAACAAGGTAATGTATTTAAAAAGGCTGTGGTTGTGGCTCTCAATTTTATAAATACAATATTTCAATTTATTTTACTTCATTTGTGTGGAAATATTATTAAGGTTACTTGATACTTAACTTCGCACAAACTGTTAAGATATTTTGATACTTGACTGCAATGATTATTTGTTATTCTAATAATAATTGTGTTATGTTGACTGGTTGTAAAATTCTTGTTTATTGATGCGTAACATCATACAAAGTATTTTTCCTTAATAATATATTTATAAAAATATGTCGATCAACCTCCTCAAAATGGGTTACCCTAGAATTTTTTAAAAATAGTTCTTAAATAATCTAGAACACAACTTTTCTAGAACTAAATTTTTCAGAAAGGCTGTTTTTCCGACAATACTTTGATAATATATTCTTCTGAGAATCTCTTTTACCAAAATACTTACATCACTAGAAAAAACATTTGTTACAGTAAGGGTATCTAAAATATCATGTGATTTAGTGTAGTTATGGCCAAAATTTCAAATTTTGGAGAGCTTGGAACATGCTGTTAGGGCAGAATAAGGACTTTTATCGTATTTAGTGTTAGCGGGAACTTTAACAGTTAAGTTTTGAAATGAAACTTATTCAACCCAAGCAGATCTAAACAAATCTGGCTATATACAAGATAAAGACATATATATTCTGATCTGAAGTCATCTTTGATAGCAGGCTAACATGGAACTCCCACTTGCAAAACAGAGTAAAGAAAGCATACATCTCTTACCACCAATGCCGTCGGACCATGGGCCGAAACTGGGGTTTATCCCCTCGAGGTTTTCGCATGGACTTACATGACCATCATAAGACCCATGCTAATATACGGAGCAATAGCCTGGAGACCAAAAGTCCTCCAAGCCACAGCCTCACAAAAGCTAGATTAAATCCAGAGAATAGCATCAATGTAACTGGAGCCATGGAAACCACACCAACTAGAGCAATGGAAGTGAGCCCTTAATCTCACCCCCCCCCCCTTGATATCTACATGAAGCAGCCTGCGCTGATGACTATGACACGACTTCGCACGGTTGGTATTGAACCAGAAGTAGGTTCTGGTGCGGCGAAACGTCACTTGTGGAGCGATACGTTGAATGCGCTTCCAGTGCTGCAAGCGAGCATGGACTTCATTGCACCGCGATTCGTCTTCAACAAACCTTACAGGGTAATTGCTAAACACACGCAAGATATTGTAACAGCAGGTGCTATACACATCTACACTGACGGTTCCAAAACCAAGAAAGTCTCAGGATATGGAGTATATTCCAGAAGCCTGAGCCTGAACATAAAATGGGCTATAGGTAAACATACAAATGTAGTTCAAACATAACTCACAGGTATCTGTATATCAGCAAGAGAAATAACCAGTAAGAATATTACTGGACAAAACGTGCATATTCTCACGGACAGCAGACAAGCACCTCTGGCCCTGGACAGACCACGTATCATCTCAGGCACAGTATTAGAGTGTCACTGAGCCCTGGCAGAAGCCTACAATCATAATGTGGTCACTTTGAGGTAGAAAAATGGGCACGGCACATCAAAAGGAATTCGCATTGCTGACTTTACAGCTAGGGGGCGGTCACCCTAAATATGCTCGGGCCTGACTGCTCCACTGATTTAGCGACATCGGTGATAGCGGACCTGATTAAAAAATATTCCCATGAAAATTGTAAAAAAGTACGGGATGAAACTGGAGGCAGCAAACTTGCCAAAGAGCTACTTGGCACCCTGACAGCGAAACAGCTAAAAAATACTTGACGATGACAAGGCAGAACCTGCATCTTGCGACGGGTATTCTGACAGGACACTGTCAACTCCGCAATCACCTTTACAGAATGGGTGTAGTTGATACATTCCTATGCAGACGATGTCAACAAGAAGACGAGACTGTCGAGCATATCCTCTGTGACTGCTCGACATTTTCACCCTTAAGAAAATCTGTGTTCGGCGAGTATTGGACCACCTTAGCCAACATCAGAGAGGCGCCCCGGCGACGTCATCAACTACCTTAAATCAGTAGGCTGGTTGACGCGCTGAGACGACGTCTCCTATTTCCGGAAGATGCAGAATGGGTCTAATGAGGCCTAAGTGCCGTAGAGCTTCGGCTCACCCTCCCAACGCGTCAGATCGGACATATATGTTGCTTAGCTTAATTTTTTTGTTTGCTTCGTAAAAACGGGTTAAACCTCTGTCAAAAATGTTAAGATTCAACTGACTTTGCTTAGGTTTGGTTGGGTTAGCTTAGGGTCTCATTTTAATCACCATTTTCAGCTGACAATTTATTCTTCACAAAACTGTATTTTCAAAGGATTGTATATTGAAGAATGCTCTGCTTAAAAATATATAGTAGAAAATAGCAAATAATGTAAGAGAAAAAATACTATGTGTTAATAAACATAGGAGTAATTACTATGTTAAGATTTTTTAATATAAAAAAACTGTTGCTTTCCCATCAGTTTTAATAAATTTATTACCCAAAATACTTTTAAAAAGACGTTCTTAAAAAGTCTAAACTGTTTCGTTGTAATTCGGAATTTAATAATTCACGTTATTGCACTAATTAAGTTTTACAGATTTATTTTCATCAATTTTTCTTCAATACAATAAAACGTTTAAAAGGTTTTGATGAGAAAGAAATTGTTTACTTGTATCGTGCGTTACTGACTTATAATTGTATTAATTAATGATTTATTATTTATAAATTACATATAATATGTTTGTGTTTCCCTTAAAGTCGATTGTGAGTATACTGACTATTGCTTTATTATTGGAGCTCACTTATATAACCTGTGCACCTTTGGAACAAATATAATTACCTGTTACCTGTTAGAATGTAGTAATATTTACGAACAATAAAGCCATATTTTATCTAAACAAATTATTGGTCATTAAAATGTAAACCTTTTATTAGAATCCTAAACATGTTGGAAAAGTGAACCTTGATAGAGATTACTGTTAACGAAGGAACATTGATAATTAAAAAAAGGAATCATACATTTTTGTGTAATGAGATAAACAAAAAAATGCGAATGATCATTTTACAAATTGTTAAACATTATTTGAGAAAATATATTTTTTATTTTAAATGTACTTTGCATTTACAGAACCACTAAAATATGTTTTTAGTAAATTACATATGGCATTATTGTTGTATTTACTAGTGTCTGGATGGTTTTTTAGGAACAAATAACTATTCCCAAAATAACCATTATGTCCAGTGTCACAAACAACTGTACATAAGTATACGGAATAAAGTTATTAGCAGCTAAAAAACGAGCCTTTGATATTATAATTTTGATTAATATCATTTAATTTTTATATGTTCTACTTAGTTCCAATGTGGATTTAATAATAAAATTTAAATAAGGCACTGATCAATATGATCAAACATAAAACCCGGGTCCACATATTTTTACAACGGTTTCTATAATGTGGAGGTTAGATAAGTAATAAAGTCTACTCTATATAATTATAATTTTAATGATATAGATTGTAATATCGTTAAACTTTATTAAATCGCTTTCATAGATGTTTCCTCTACTCATGTTTTAATGAATTTTCATTTTAACAATATTTGTTCGCTAAACTCCACATTATAAATATATTTTGGTAAACTGAGGTATGTTGTATAATAAAAATTACTTAAATATTTATACTATAATGAAACTTACATTTATGATATGTTTGGTTTAACCTGATATGTATGTTTGTTTCATTATGGTTTAACGTTTACGAGTAATAAGCTGAATTCTCTAAAACTTTATAATTTTCTATAAATTCACAGCGATTACTCTTGTGTCCCATTTAAATTCTTAAATAATTGATATACTAAAGCAAAAAATTGGTGAACTATGTTTGCAAATTTCTTGAAGCATATATAAAATAATTAAAATTAGTTTGAGCAAAAATTTCTCTAAAGTATTAGCATTTCGACTGATGCATTAGAACCCAGAATACTGCTCAGGCTAATAAATTTGGCGTACCTACATTAAATGAGCGTAAAGGTCATTAAAAGGCAACAAAAAATTGCAAAAAAATGTAAACTCGAAATTTTAAGCAATATATGGGTAGTTGAAATAACTTTATAAATCAAAAGACAGCTATTATACTTAATTTAACAAAAGTGGAGACTTGTATACTGGTGCATTTTTATTAGCGTAAACAGTACTTCTCGAATGTTAATCCATCTTTAGAAAAAATATAAAATTGTAAATGCTATTTGGTAAGAATTTAGCGTAACTAAAACTATATCACCACACTATAGTGTAAACTAGGTGTTAATCTTCTGGCCACCCCATATCTTCTCCTACTAATTCGTAAAACTTTTGATTATGTTCGCCAAAATACTTCCTTAATTTTGAAACGATATGTGGATCCACCCTCGGATGTTTTCTGCCTTTGGTCTCACGCAAACATCGATCCGATGTCTCGTTTCTGAGGCAGTAAAATCCTTTAGTTTCATTGAAATAAAAGTTATGACTGCCAATTCTAGGTTCGAGACCAAGAAATCGTTCGATTCTTTGTAGCTGCGGAACAGGGTCCTCGATGAGTTGGTCACCGTTGACTACTAAAAGCTGCTCTCTTGAAAACACCTGAAAAATCATAATTTCATGTATTTTTTGTATTCTTTCATATTACTTGTAAACACATAGAGCATGGGTACATCGTGAAATTCTGATCCGCTGGGACCAAGTGGATGCAAGGTAATTTTAGCCATGTCGAAAAAATTTACATCCAATTCAATAATCCTGTTTTCAATTCTATAAAGTCAAAGAAGGACATCATGATCAAAATCGAACGTATACGACTATACACTTGTGAAAATGTTAGACTTTCTTGAACAATTTTGTACAGGGATATCCAAATAAAAGTAAACAGGCCTTATAACTTTATTATTTTTAAAGATGCGAAAAAATATTAAATATGAAAATTCTGGGGATTTTTATGGACCATTCATATATCTTATCAGCAAAACAATTGATTGAAGAAGCTTTGGAATTTAAAAAAGTCAATTAATTTATAATATTTTTAACTTACTTCTAACCACCTATGTAAGTAATGATGATATACAGAGATGGCTAAAGGACGATAACCTTCATTGACAGAACCATTTGGATGCATAACGAGTTGCTCAAAAGATTTAGGAGCAGGCGTAGGTATAGCAGTAGGCGACGCTGTGGCTGCGTTAGCCCGCAGCTGAGTGTAGTCAGAAATTGCTCTGGTAACTGGCTCACGGACTATTAGGAGAAGTTTTATACTGGCGTTCATGGCTCGTATTCTCTCAGGAACCTGAAAAGACCGTATATGACATTAAAAAAGTCGAAATAACTGCTGTAGTGACTGTCAACGAAATCACAATAAATACGCAATATTTTCTAGTTACAAATTTATACATTGGATATTACATACATAGGTACATATCCATTTATAGTGGAATTTTATTACCCTCTACATGCACAGTATAAAAAATAATTTTTAACCGGCCAGGCGATTCATTTATATTATTTTAAGTAGTAGAAAGAACGCATTTTGCGACTTAGCCAGATTAAATTCCAGGGTAGGCGAAATTTTTCTGGCTGACAGCGATTAAATATTTGTTAACCTTCATCACAGCTAATATAATTATAATGGTGTGGGTTATAAACAATATTTTTAATAACCTAAACTTATGTAAATAGAAAAAGAATCAATCCACTGTTATATAATTTTTAAAAGACATCTTATTTTTCTCTTCTGTCTGTATCTGCATCTGTAACAAAAACAGAACAGTCTTGACATACCATCATATTGCACTACTTGCATTAACCAAGTTTTCCAAAAATTGTTCTTCCGTAATCACCGGTGTATCATAATATATTACGGCTATAGTATCGCAGTGAAATATTTAATGACTTAAAATTTAATATTGATTTAAAAAATATACGTTAGTACGTAGGCTTGAAGTCTACGTGGGCTGAAATTTTATATTTTATATTTCGGAAAATATCATCTACAATATTCGGCTTAAAAATTTTATTTTTTATATACAGGGTATTATGAAATTCATTGCATATATTGAAATCGGTAAATCCTGATTTTACTTCAGCTTTGGGAAAAATTATCATAAATAGCGCTTCGCGATAATAAGGTAGATATCGCCCTTAAAAAAATCTTCTAGACACTGCACATCACTGATAATAAAGCACATGACCACGTAAAGAACAAAAGACCAGTGAGCTAAGTTGCTGTGTTGCCAGGTCTCTTAACCATATTTTTTGTAACAAGTTTGTAGAAATAATATTTTTATTACATTTCCATAAGACAAATAAAACAATCTAGAGAACAGCTGATTAAACCAACAAATAAATACCTCAACTTCAACTAAATACCCAGGAATTAGTGTTTTACTAATTTATAATGCACATCAGTAAGCGCGTACGATATTGTGTTAATATTAAAAGGCCTTAAAACTTTTTCTTTCATAAATTAAGAAACAGAAAGCAACAATTTACACGGCATTATTAAACTCGTCAATATACATCCATATTTGCATGACACTCAACAGCTGACGCACGACGCAAGTGTTCGGCGGACCAATCAGGGAGGTCGGAAGCACGGTGGCGGTCCAGTCAGGTAGGGACCTAAGATACAGTAGTGGAATGAAAAGGTCAACAACCCTTCGCCTTGGCATATTATGTATTTAAACAGAATAATGTTTTTTTTGACAATATTCCAAGTTGAATATTGGTTATAATTTTATAATATGGACTGTGTA